>CAFUXE010000014.1:1037375-1094286 GCA_903364295.1 Serranus cabrilla | reverse complement strand
AAAGTGATGATCTTTGCCAAAGGGGGAAAAAAATACCATTCCAGGCACAGTTCTCTCTTTTGACGTGAGCAGAGATACTGGAACAAAGGAGGAGAGGAACGCAGGGTTATGACTCACTGTGAAAGGCATCTGAGCACAGCTCCAGACATTTGTAATATTAAAGATAAATATTTTCCTATATTCCTTCCTGTCTCAAAAGTTTCCAGGCCTTTAAATATTATCACCGTCTTTAGTTGGGACTGTGGCCTTAACTGTGCGTCTGTGATATGACAAATACTGCATTTATCCTGGATCCGGAGAGCATGACGCTTTCCTATTAGGAAACCATTTAGAGTTGGAGTTCAAAATCCGAAGTGTGCCTTTGTGATTTAATTAGGGGATTGCAAACGAGGAGGCAGGTCGGCCTGGAGATGGCAGGCTCATAACTCACCACTTCTGTTGCCCCTCCACTCTCCGGTCTCTAAGACAAAGTATCATCCTGTGTTACGGAGTTACAGAATCCCCTTTTGCCACGGCCATCTTGGATCCATTTCTCTGCACCTCCTGTGAAATAGGTCACATTCTATTCCTGTATTTCCAGAACTTCTTATAGCTTCAAATGATGTTCAAGCTGATTTAATTTTACTCCACTGCCCCTTCAACCCCTGTTAAAGACCCTCAGGATTTCAGATGATCCCAAAAGGATCCAATAACCTTTATATGTGACTGAAGAGTTGGGAAAAAAAGCTCCTCTGGTCTGTCATTCTTAATTATCTTAATCTCCAGAGGGACTCATTTACTGCAGGCTGCTGTAGTGCTGGAAGTCCAAAGGCAACAGATGTGTCGTATTCCGACAAAAAAACTCTTAATAATTGGCCTGAAAATACAGTAAGGAAGATAGTTTCTTGGTTTGAAACCTCAGAAGTGCAGAGTTTGGTTTCAGCTCCAACGTGATTGATTCGTTCTCAATTCTTAAAGGATTTGCAGTCCATAAAGCTTTTGTAGCAGCAAAGTCTGCTAATGCTCATTACAGAGACAGCAGACGAGCTGCAGAGCCAGACATATCTGCCACTGGAACTTTCTGGGTTTTTTGCTTATTGTTTTTTTGTTTTTTAGTGTGCGTTGGTTCTGTATGCAGTGTGAAGGCAGGCTTGTAATGTAGCTCCAATTATATGGTCCGCCTAAAGGGAAGAGCAACGAGGCTTACTTGAGCATCTGCTACTTTTTGATGCAGTTGCTGACCTCACACTGTCTCCCCGTCTGGTGAATTATTTATCATTAAAATATATAACAAAATGAATACAAAGAACAACACATCCAACTCCCAAACAATGAGGAAAAATGTCAGTATGAGGGACAGGTTATATAACGAACATAACATGATTTAATCATTTCTGTTATTCAGCAAACTGCATGTCTTTGTTTCTTCTGAGTTCCTTTGCATGGTCATATGTGAAAAATTAATGCACAGTACAAAAAGAAAATGTGTATTTTCATTTCAGCCCAAAAATTCACAATATCAGCCCACATAAGGGTTAGTTTTTCCCCTCTAAAATGTGTTATCAGTCACAGTATTTCAACCTGATCTCAAAAAAATTACGTGAAATTACCAAAACTTAACACTGAAATTCGGTGCTGGTAGCACGTAATGTGTGAAAATTAAATAAAATAGCGGAACTTCCAACATTTACGTATGAACACCTAACCAGGACGTTTTTTTTCTGCCCTAAACCTAGGTCAGTGGTTGTCAAGCATAAATTCACAGAGACTGCAGCTTTTTTTTTTTACAACCGTGAACCGTTCGTGTATGTATAATGGCGTGTGTGCTCTTTTTAAGAACGCGCTGCTGTACATGTGTTGTAATGGTTTGTACTGACACATGACCTGTTCTGTCATCAGGTGGTTATATATAATGGACAAACATAATTACCAATATCATATTATATGTCTGTAAATAGAGCACCTACACCTACACACTGCTACTTCAAATACATACATTTCCATTTAGATGTTCAAGAAAATGATACATGTAAATGCTCCCAATTATGCAACCAGAAAAGTAATAAGGATGTTGTACGAGATATATGATATATATATATAGGCAAAACAGGATGCTCTGCAAAAAGACTGGCCTCTTATGATACATGTGTGCATGCAAAGTGGATAAAATTCAGAGTTTCCACTGTTTTGTGATCACAGAAACAATTTTTTCCCGTTAAACTTATTGCATGGAAGTTTAAAATGTTGGAAAATTTGCGACAAACTTAAACTTCAAAACAGGCAATGCCTTGCAGGAAATTAAAACATTATAAATTGGTGAAGATGCCTGATTAGGACTAAAAACTAAAACCAATAACTGTTTAAACACTGTTAATTATACACTCACTCTGCACTAAATTTCTCAAATTTAGAGAAATAATTTCTTTAAAGTTTATTTAAATATTCTCCAGTTAATTTTCTCAACTGGCTTTTTTTTTTTTTAAATGAACCTCTCTTCCCATCAGCATAGCACTTACTAAAAAAGAAAATATGCTACCTTGATTTTCTTCTTCCAAAACAGTCATGAGGAACACCAGGAGCAAATGCCAGGAGCTGAGTTTTCATTAAAACAAAATTATGACTGGTGTGTTAACTGCATGCCAAATTAATCAGAGCACACAAGGCCAAATTGCCTCCCAAGTTACCAACCGGTTGCTGACAAGCAATGTAGCATTTTAAAGGCCATTTTTAAAGTGCAGTGCTTGCTTCACATGATTGCGCACCAGCAAACTTCACGGAGAACAATAAGGGGCCAAACAGCATCACAAAAATCTGTTTTAATCGCGAATACATGTGGCGTAAACACAACACCACATCTGCTGCTGTACTTCGTCTGTCCTGCTGTTATTACAGGAAACTAATCACAGATGCATGCGGGGACAGTAAGTGCACCTAGTGATCTCTAAAAGTTGTTCAGTTAAACTTGGATCAAAATGAAAAGAGGAACAATGCGCCGAGTTAAATCACATTTCCTTCAAACTTTAAGCTGTCCGTCCAACTTCTGTAATAAAAAATGGATGAAGAGCGAAGTCACAGTCTCGCTTTATCATTGAATTGTGGACTGAGATAATGATCAGTGAACTTGGAGGATTTCTCAGTCTTCCTCTGTCTGTGTCACTGTGAAGTCAAGGCAGGTATTTCCACAGAAATTCACTCAAAGAGACACTTGATCCTCGGATGTCAGCGAAACTATCATACTGCTGAAGACAGCTGGAATTCTTTAATTCTCCGGCTGAAATGTGTAAGGTTTCAAAACTTTTATTGCATTGTGTGATATTCTGGAGAAAGGATCTTTGTATGTATGACAATATACCCTGGTATCAAACTGTTTCCATTCATATAAAGGATTTATCCCTGTCTTTAGTATTCTGACTTTTAACCCAAATCATTTAAATGTTGCACATGCACAATCCAAATAATGTGGACTGACTGTAAGCACACTGCTTAGCTTTAGGATGCCCGAGCTGGAAGAAACAGCACCATGCATGCCTGACCTTATTTTCACTCAGAATATATTATGCAATCAAATCGAGGTTTGCGGACTATGTTAATGAAGCCAACTGCATTCCATTGCGGGTCTCCCGCTTGGGCAAACAAACATCTGCTAGTCAGCTAAAAGGGAAAGAAAGGGCCGCCAAGGAAGATATTCAGGCTTTTCAGGTCTCAGGCCTGAATGCTTTTTCTTCAGCGCTGTCCTCCTTGCTGAATGCATCGTGACTCTGAATCACAGAATAAATCAGTCTTGTATCCGGAGTGGTTATGAGTGTAGATTATTAATGCGTTTGAGACATGCATTGAGGGGAGGGAACTCCATTACAGTGGCTGCAGGGTACACGTTATGCCTTCAACCTCAATGACCCCATTTACTTAATAGCATATAGCACAGGAACATACAGAACAACCTAATTATATACTGTGGACTGACATTTTTTTTATGAAAGCTCTAACTTTCATAATTCGTAATGCTGATAACTATAGTGTTGGGGTTTTAAAATGACACAACACTTCCATGGTACAGTTGCAGCCAGTGTGCCCAATGCAGCACGCCAACTTACCAGGCTGTTCTCGTTCACTTTGCCAAAAGAATGCATAACAATCCATTAAAACCCATGGAAATTTGAGCCAGGAGACATGATTTATTATCGACAGAATGTTGATGTTTGTCATTATACAGTGGCCTCTACTGCCCGTGGTATTTATGACAGGAGCAAAGAAAGAAAGAGTAGCCGACTTAGTAATATAAAGAGCAACAATGTCCATGAATGGAAGAAGGCCAGGGTGATGAATAGGTACAAAAAATAAATTAATCAATCAACATTCTAAAGTTAAAATGTCATTTTCGACATTGTGTATGTTACTAACTCATGTAGATACGTACATGAGTCCCTGATAACCCAAACTCTCATCGTAACCATGTTTAATTTACAAAACATATCTTACAAAATGTAACCAGTAGTCAGTCATAGTCAAAGTGCCCCCCGCTGGCAACAGGAAGTAATGAGAAATATAAGTTTTATGCTGTGATGGCCTACTCCAAGACACCAGATCCACTTCCATATTGGTCAGAAAAGCCTCAAGATTTTGATGTTTAATGTGAGTTTCTAGCTCCGATGGCACTGCAAATCTTGATTATTCACCATGAAACATGGAGTTGCTTTAACTTGTTTTACACTGTGAATGCATTTTCACTATTAATGTTTTTAATAGGATACATTAAATGTGCCAACAATGAAAATGCTTACATGCTGATATTTTGCAGGATTAACCTTTTCAACCATCTTTAACCACAATTTGCCTTTTATTACTATGTTTCTCTATTATTGCAGACGTTTGGTTATTGACCACAGTCTGATAAATCTTAATGTGGACCTCAAAATGGCACTAGAGGGAAACTTTAGTCATTTAATTGGCAACCTATCCAATATTTGTTGGGGAGAATAATTAGTTATTCCCATTTACCTGTTTTTATGTATAATGCATGAGCAAAGTTAAATGGAAACAGCTAATTTTGTTGCCCAAACTGCTGATTCCCCTTTTTAAATTCTCAGACATAACTGAGTGAGTGGCTGGTGGAAATTGTACTCTACCCTTCTGGGTTATATGGTCAGAAGATCCATGCAGTTTTAATTTTAAAAGAGCAACCATTAACTTCCTCTACTTAGTTTAATGAAGAATTAATATTGCTCAGCCACTATTTAGAGTTGAATTCACCCTTTAAAAAGATGACAAATCACTGTACAGCTGCATTTGGGATTTGTCTTTCCTCCTTTACCATGCATTCATAGCTTTAATCTACATTAAGCATTGACCAGTCAGTTTATTCAAGTACGCAACATAAATGTGAAGAATTATCCTTTGGCTTTGCTGGTACTGAAGTGGGATGGGATTTCTGAATGTCTGAAAGGAGCTGAGTAAAGCCAAGTGAGCTGTAACTTGTAGTAATCCTATTCCCTCTTCTTCTGAGACATGTCTTTCTCATCTCACCAAAGAGCGGGGTGACCTTGGTTAGCTTATGGCTTGACAACATGCAGCACTTTCAAATATTGCCAAAATAAATAACCTTGTACATCAGTTGGCTCACTGGAGGGAGCAAAGGCCTGCAGATTGACTAAAGCAGGCCGGCTGTTTTTATGTCTCGTGGTGGTTCTTTGAGGTGTGGACATGAAAGCTCTACCCATGCTTTATTTTAACATCTCACAGGCTTCACTGGTGGAAGGAGCTTGTGAGGAGAGGGTCTGCCTCAAAGCTAAAGATCAACCTAGCATTGTATTGATTTCACTCTGATGGTTTTCTCCAAAGTACCTCAATAAAAGAATTAGCTTGAGCCGGACCAAGCCTTCTGCTCCAACTCTGACTCCTATGTCCTTTTGATCAAGGAAACTGAGCATCTGGTCCAGATGCCACTGATCAGAAAACACTGTCTTGACAAAGATTAGTTCTGCTGTAACAAAAAAATATCCCTCTGAACTAGAAAAAAGAATTGGTGGAAAGTAATTGGGACATCATCTCAGCACAAAGTTATTTCCTCTGATGACTTCACTATTTTTTTCTCATTTGAAATTTGCATCAATAATCCCAGTGCCACAATGAAGAAAAGGATTAACGTCAGCAGAATAATTGAAGAAATGGATTTTGGGGATTGATGTTGCTTGGCAACCCCTTAATTTGAGTTTCTAATGGTGGCTTTAATTTCAGTAAATTGAGTCACTTGAATCACATGCACGGAAAGCCTACCTTCCTGAAGTTAAATTTTTATGAGTCAGGGGTAATACACACCTGATGTAACTGTTTAAATAGTGTATGACAAATTCATACTATCAGCTGCAGCTTGTGGGCCGATTGCTCTAAATGGTGCCAGACTGATTTTGTATCTGCTAGCATCACAAACTTATTAAATTATAATTGTGATTGTCGTTAACCTGGGCCTCATTTCCCCATTTTCACACTTTTGTAATTGCACCACACAAAGAACCAGCAGGCAGCGGGGTAAACATGAGTAAGCAATGTCATCACACTTATTGAGCTATTTAATGAGGGGAAAAAAAGGGTGTGTTTGTCACATTTTGATTTCAAGTTTCCCTTGACACCTCTGGCATGCTGTGTTCCCTGTGTAGATTGTATTAGTGGACCAAGCCCGCATAGGCAGATTATGAGACAATGGGGCCCCTGGGTGAAGACTGGCAAAAGGCCCCACCCCCTGGGTCACAGCAACAAGACAGACTTTGTAGTTGTTTAGCCTCTTTTTGTAGTTTGTCTTTTTAATAGTTTTGGTATTTTTGTAGTCATTTTTAGTCCCTTTCTGGTTGGCACAAGCGTCTTGTAGTGACACATTGGGTCCCTGGCCCTGTGCCTGAAAGGCCCATTAGTTATCTGGATCACAAACACTTTTTTAAAATTAGAATGACTAAAATATATGGATCTGAGGAAATTTCAAACAGCACAAATAATGTTTAAAGCAAGAATAATATACTGCCAGCTAAACTACAAATACTTTTCTATGAATAGGGTTAGGGTCATAACTTGAGGGGAAATATTTATTTAATAACTCACAGCATGCAGACAACCCTGAAAAATTTGGGCATTTCAATCGGTGGTGTTAAATTAAGAATTTTAAAATGTAAATTAAAAAAAGCCTTCACACTTTTATTGTGAAAAAATTGTGTGCTAATGATCATCCAAGCTGCAAATAATTCCTCCAATCCTAATGGCTTTGAATGCATGGAGATTGAAACGTACAGTTGTGAGGGCCAGAAGTCAACCATGTGTTTGCCTTCTTCCTTGGCATCAGGCTCTGTAGGCCTACAGGATGTTATTTCCACTACATCACATCCCCATCCCTCTGAGTCACTCATATTTTCAAAGTTCATTTGATTTCATGGCAGGACAGGCAAATACAAAATTCAAAGCAAAACATTTTCATTTTCAACGTGGCCGCGCATGTGTGTCCTCTTTTACGGTTAACCAACACTGATATCAGACTTGTTGTTTGCACAGCTTGAGTGATGTGGCACCAAAGTGACCTACAAAACAGCCGTGGTGGGGCCATAAATCACATTGGGTCTGGAATTAATCACTGTGTAGAGGACATCTTCTGCCACCGCTGTCCTCTCACAATCACTCTCCGCAAAACGTTCGCTCCCTCCCTCCTCCCATCCATCCTTCCTTCTTTTCCTCCATCGCTCCATCAGCCACCAAAGCGACCAGCGATTGGTCTCGAGAGGAGGAAAGAAGAGAGAGATGTCCTTTCCACCACTCATTTAAAATGCAGGTTAAAGTTTATAGAGTTGCCTGCGTGCCAGACATTTCAAATGCGTTTCAGCGGCGACAATGAAGACTTTGTTTTCGAGATTAACCTCACGACCACTTTTTATTTCACAGCCTTCCCCCATGGCGCCACCATTATGATAACTGTCAGTTTTATTTCAAGATGCTGACCATAGGGACCAGGGTGAGAGCAGGCGAGGGTGTGGAGGAGGAGAATGGTGTGCTTGATTTATTAGACGACACACACAGTGGGGATCCAATCAACATTACATCGGATGCCAACACCAAGTCGGCATGAGGCTTAAGGCACTTCAAGGGCAGCGGCCATCAGTTCAAAGACAAGCAGCCACAACACTGGCCGTTGTCTTCGCTACAAAGCTCAATCTGCTGCTCTCCAGTGGAAAATTACAACATTTACAGTAAAGCCATTTTATTTCAGCTATGTGTCATATCTTGACAATACATATTGAAGGGTTGTAATTGTTTAAAAGTGCCCACACATTTTTTTTAATGCACCTCCAGTCTCTGCTTAGCAACAATAGCAGAAAGACAAAATGGCATCCATGATCCCACTTTCCTGTGTTTGTAATTATTTGGAGCATGGATTTGCATGTGTGAAATTGAAGACTTTGTCCCGGCCATGCAAAATAAAATATATTTTGATCAGGTTTCAGGAGGAGTGAGAGTGTAGCAGTGGAGTGGATAACATTTTTCACATGGCTAATGGGGAAGGCTTTTCAATTCCCCGCAGTCACAACACCTCACCAAACTGAAAGTGGGAAGACATTTGATCCACAGGTTATTTAACAGCTGACTTACTTAATTATCGGTGTGCTGTTACACACTATCACGAGACTGCTGCTGATTTTTGACTACAGCTGGCTCTTTTTTTTTTACTGCACTTTATCCTCAGCCACTTCCACGATGTCAGTGAAGGCCTACCTCCACACACTCAAAATTGCTTAATAAAAAAAGTATAAAAATGGTTAAACATTCCTGAAGTGGGTAGCATCCAACCCTTTAGGAATCCAATTTCCCTTTTAAATGTTACAACAAAAAAACTGCGTAACATCGCATTCTTGAATGTTATTCGATAACATGGATTCAAAAACACGGACAATGCCAACTCCCACAACGACATTAGTATATACCAAAAAAAATGCAACAGCTGGATTAAATGTGTGCAGAAATAATGTCTGAATTCATGCTATGTCAGGATTGTCTCCAAGACGACAAGCAAATGAACTTATAAAATGCTTATTTTGTGAATGGAGTCTGGCTCGATCAGAGCTTTGCAGGAGATTCTTTCAGAGATCTGCACTCTGAGTGCACTTTTGCTGCACATTGACCTCAGTCAATTCACTGATGTCGGTGGCATTGAACTCCTCCTTCCATGGACTAAAATTGATCCATAACAGGTAGAAATAATGGTTCCAACTGAGAGAAAGCTTCGTCTACATTTCTGACATGCTGTCATCCCTGTAACAAGGTCATTTCAGGATACTTTTTTTTTCCCACTGCTTTTCGAGCTATTCTGAGTATTACGTTATATAGACTCTGGACAACATCCATCACCTGCCAAGTCAGCTGGCTCCTTTCCTTTTTCCCCTCAGCTCCTCCATCACAGAATCTTACTTCCTTTTTGAAGTATAGTTATGTTTTATGTGACAGGGTTGCCCAAACCTTCGTCATTTCTGGTTCAAGGAATTCTGATTTTGGGTCTACTTTTTCCCCACCTCCCGAACCGTTGGCCCCCAGGTAGCCTAATGGATTACAATCTCACACTACAGGAGACAGGACAGGTTCAGGGTCTGAGAGCCGTCTGTATATGTCAAGCCAAATTTGCGACCGCTGCTGCCTGGCTGAGAGGTATCTCTCACCTCTCACCCTGGTGGGTTGCGGCAGATTTGATAGCTGTTGATTATAGCTGACAGCTGTCCAACATATTTTTCCAGAGGTCAGTTAAAGGCCTCAGTGCGTGAACAGCGTCCAGTTCTCTTGAACCTGGTGTTTTTTGGAATCATACATATACTACAACTTTAGTCAGGCAGTCTGCCAGGAAAAAGAGGGGCCATGAGTGCAGGTCAGGAGTGGATTTCCCAATATCCCAAAAGATTATTCTTGTTATATGAACACTCTCAGAATATACTCATTGAAGATGAGCTTTTTAGTGGGAACTCAAACGCAGGCCAACAAGGTGTCATCACCTTATTCTTATGTTTTCCGACCTCGCACAGCATTCTATGATTCAACCCTCCCACTCTCATACACTCCACTTGACTGCAATAAACAATAAATTAATGCTAAAATGTTTGCGTTTCTAAACACCAATGCTGGAGGATTTTTAAATGACTCACTTTTTGTCAGATATCTGGTGTTTTTACTGCAGCAGTGGGTAACTTAAGTAGCTGCTGTGGGTAGTTTGTGTGTGTCACTGCTCACTTTAAACCACTGAGGTTACACACCTCCAGCCAGTCCTCAAAATGACACATTTTGCTGACCAAATTACTTAAAACACAAAGTAAAATTTAGGACCTGTTGCGCTGGTGCTGGAATAAAAGTTGTTGTTGGCTGTTTGGCTTCATGCACATCCACACAGAACCAAACTGGAGCTGCTGCTGCAACACTTGTCTAACTGTCTCTGTCTTTGCATTGCCATCATTTAGAACATAAGCTGTAAACAAAAAAGAAAAAGCCAAGGGACCGAAATGCGTCACAGTTACATGTTGCTGATTGTCTCTGGTCAATCAATCCCTCCCTCAGAGAACCCACATTCCCTGTTGTCACAGCAATTAATCGGAAGCAGCTAATCAAGATCTATGAAGGGGAATCCTCACCAGGACACGGGAACTGGCCTGGCATGTAGCAAATGGCTGTTAGAAAATCAATACTTTCCAATTAGGTGACATTTGCTCCCATGGGACTGTTATGTTCCATCATGTGGTGTTTTTAAGTTGACTTTTTTTCTTCATTATCCCTTAGTTTTCACCTTCTATTTCTAACAGGATAAAGAAGCAAATAAAAGTCATTAAGGGGCTTGCACAGAGCATAAAAAGCATGCCAAAAGCGTACATTTCTGGGGTCATTATAATCAGTTGTAATGGGAAGGCACAGAAGTGATTCAGACCACAAAAGCCCAATATGCAAAACTCCGAGGAGCAAATGAAAGCAACCTCTGAAAGACTGTACAGCAACCTGCCAACAAAGCCATCAGCTACTATATGAGCGCTGCAAAAAGGACGCAATCTGTTTCAAGGGCCCAGTTCAATTGGAGTTGACAGTGTTTGTATTTCAGAAGCACAACCATTAGCAGCCCCTCCACCAAGCAAATTGCTAGCAGCTAGCCCCACTCCCTGAAGCCCAGTATGCAGTCAATTACGTTATTGGGTTAGCAGCCATGGCGGTCTCAGAAGGGCAATAGAAATTAGGTGCTGCACTTACACCAAGGTGGGCTGGGACGATCGGTAAATGATTGCAGCATTAGCTTCCCTCGCCACCTTCCTGTGTGTCTCGTAAAACACACGGAAAAGTGCAATCCAATGAATCAGACTCCGCTCTTCAGTGAATGAATGAACTGTGCACAGTGTCTATTAATGTCAACCCATGACATACATGTCTGATGTACTCTACACCACAAAAGGCCTTTGGAACATTACTGCTAGTGCATTATTTATGCACACAAGGTTTTTTGAACATTTCTCTTCCACTTTGTGATTAACTAACCTACTCAAACACTCATCGCTGATGCATTTAAAACAGAAATCTATGTACATACTAGTAAATCCCCTTTATTATTTTTAAACTGGTCGAAATTTAAAAAAAAATGTAACCCTCTGCATCCCACAACCTGCTGGTGGCTTTAATGAGCATGTTTTCTAAAACTAAAACGTGTACGTTTCCTTGTGGAAAAAACACAAAATCTTGAGTTTGAAATCGTGATTTTTAAATTTTATTTTTTTTATTAGACCACCTGGCATAAAAACTGACTTGAAATTAATCAAGCATAATATTCAACCACTAAATCTATTTTTTCTTTTCAGAAATGCAAGTAAATCAATATTATGTGAGATCTTAATCAAGAATACATCGTTGCTGCTCATAGTGACAACTGTTAAAAATATAACTAGAATATGCAAGTTTCTTTTTCAATTTTACTTTAATCAACTTGCTATAGATACTCATTTGTGTCTAATTAAACAGCAAAATTTAATGGAAGTTATTGCAACCAACCAGTTAATATGGTCACTCAATCTTGCATTCTTATGAAAATTGTACCCAGTGGGTCTGAAAAAAGTCTGAATGTATTGAGCCACATTGGCAAGTAGTTTAAGCATTCAACCCCCCTGAAATAAACATTAACTAATTAATTTGAATGTGTGAACTGAACTTCTGAGCTATCTTTTGTGCAGTGTAGACATGCACAACAGTGATGTTGAGCCCCAATTTTGCACAAAAGACAGTTTCAAGTTCTCCCTACTTCTAACCAGGGTTGCTCTGTTCTGCATAGAGGGAGGTGCATGTCTTGTATATTGAAGTGAAAAACAAGGCCACAGCAAGTAAAATGTGACAGGAGCAGAAAATCGTGTCCTAAAACAGCTTGGGGTCCAGAGGGTTAAATCCAACAGGGAAGCTTCCTGTCGAGAGCATGACGGTGTGTGATATGTGAATGTCTTCAATGCAACAGTGATTGCGCTCATCTCTTCCTGCAAGACTTGAGCTAAGTAATTCAGAGTGAACCGGATGTCTGCGAGAATGCTGATTTATTTTTAGTTTGTTCATTTCATCAGGGATATCTATAATAAAAAAATTAAAAAAACAGAAAACAAAACTGCCCGTCTGGCGTGCCTGAGGACGTTTGACAATTTATAAAAGCTACATCCATCTTCAAGACAAAGTATTGAACCTGGATGTTAGGGGAAATCAGCAAACACATTCATTTCTGTCAAGAATACCACTGTGGACAGGAGATGCACATTGTTTCTATTTGCCAAAGATCAATTTTGGAGGGGAGCAAAAAGATAATTTTTAGATGGGAACAAACTGTGTTGGGAAAAATATTCATGCATGTATGGCATTAAAGTCAAGTATATAACCTTTAGTACTCACTTTTTACTGTGTGCTGCAAAAATGGGAACACTCAGTTATGTAGTGAGATAACAGGCCTTATATTCGTCCATTTTTAAAGATATGTTAAACCATTTCTGCTTTGTCTGAAGGGCATGCAGCAGAGAGTGATAGGGATACAAAAAAGTCTGTATCCAAATTAAAAATGAATACAGGGCTTGTGCACAAGCCTGCAGAGTCCTCAGATGTCCCTTTGACTCCCTGACTCGCCAAAAGAGCTCCAAATTAACTCCCATTTACAACTCGCATTCATTTTAATTGATTCTTCATTTTTATTAAGGAAGGTTGAGATTCTTTGTGTTGAGGTCAAACAGTTATGGAGCATAAACGGTAGACTTGGACTGTCCCTTTATCTCCTTTCTAGGATTTTTTATGAGATCACGACCTGGTGCTCTTACCAGATTAGCACTGCAGGCTTTTAGCATCATACAGGTTCTAATTGTCCCCTGACAACATGAATCCATTTGCATAAGAGTCACAGGCTTGTCGCCGCGCCGTCGAGCAACATCTGCTGATGCACTTTACTTTGAAGAGACTAAAGGCTCTGTTTTCACGCTGTCGCAGATCAAGCACGGTGACCTCATCCTCCCAGAGTGGCAATTTCATTGAGAGGAAGTGGATTCCTTTCCACCTTTTGTTGGTAATTTCGCAGCCTTCCATGACATCACTCATGTTGAAATAAGCAGGGAGCACACTACAATAGAGTGACAATGTAAATCGAGGGAACAGCAGGTTTTGTGCCAGAAATAGGCTTGTTCAAACGCGTTTCTTGCGCTGACACAGTTGGTAAGAGCTACTTAGGTCTTTGTGGCTTACAAAGTATGCACACAGTAAGTACTCAGTATGCAATCACACAAACGCATATGTTTTTTCCTCTTCAGAAATGCCCTACTTATCTATATAAGATGTTTTATATATCACAAAAATCCATAGTTGCTCCTTTCTCCATGTGCATACATTTAAATAACAGACTGAACATAATGTTCTATCTGCAGCCAATTATATTGAGCAACAACAGTACATATTTTTGTCCATAGACTGTTTCAAAAAGGCAGATGTTGAGCCCATATTTTTGGGCTGAGAGTGGTTTCTTTGATTGGCTTTGATCAAATCAAAGTTTTAAACATTTACCAGTAATGTTTTCCACCTAATCCAACTCCTTTCACATCTTTGCCAACGACGCCCCCCCTGCTGGGACAGCACCTTTGGTTGTAAAGTGACCAGAAAATCTGTTGGTCACACTCAGATGAGCTTGCACCACACTGTGTGCCTTGTCTGGCTCAGTGTGCACTCCAGCAGACTACACAAGTGCATCAAATGACAACTGTGAAATGTTTAATATTTACAAAGTAGAATTGATTACATCCTGAGCAATGTACTCTTGTTTGCAATCACATTTAATATTGACTCACACTCTTAGCAGCAATCATTTCCTCAGAGTTGGTGTTTCATTTTATCCCACTCTCAGTTCATAGCTGTCAAACACAAGTGGAGCAGTGATTTACAGTCACAGAGGAGAGCCCCTCCTTACCAATCTAAACTTATCAGGAAGTATTTCAGCGCTACCACCCACTTCACAGCAAATATCACCTCTGACACTGTGGAATCATCGCTGGTACAGCCGCACAGTGCTTTTATCAGTGAAATATAACATACAAACAGCCATCCTTCACAGAGTAAGGAAAGCATTGGAAGATTTGAAATCTATTTTATGCTCAGCACTCATGTGGTACAGCGCAAAAACATTTTTCTTTGCATTTACCACCACACATATGGGTCTAGCTAGATGTTTGAGCATATCTTTATACTTGAATACAATTTTTTTGTATTTAAAGACTTGATTTTATATTAAATTCTGCTGGTGCAGTGACTTGCAATTGTTATAATGCCTTCTGTCCAGAGAGGAAGGTTCTAATGAAAGATAAACTTGGTTTGCATCATGGGGGATGTAGGATCCAGCATTTCTGACTCAAACTATGGACTAAAAGTGAGGATATCTCTGCCTCTGCTGCATCGATTTTTGTCCATTCTCTTTTAAAATCTGTCTCTTATGAGTCCCCAACTTTCTGGAAGTACACTGCTCAATCGATGGAGGACGAGCACTTTTCTTCTCTCTGGTTTCTAAATACAGACACTCATGTCTGAAACATTCATGAAACAGGATTTTTATTGGAAACAAGTTGAAATACTTTACTGCACTGACTCACTTACCAAAATACGGCTTTTAGGGCTAAATTATGAGTGGCCACACAGACCAGATGAATAGTTTATGAAATATTATTCACAAAAAATGTTGTGTTGGGGAAAACAACATGTAAAATTCATTACGGTGTAAATTTGATGAGGAGACTTAAATATTTTAGAATGGAAATGGAGTGGAAAAATGGAATTTAAGTAAACTTATTGTAACTTTCAATTGAAAAGTTTTCTTGTCATTTATTCATCCAATATCTAGTCCTCTTTCATACATGGTTTGTATGCATCATGAATGATTTACAAGAAGCCAAACCGACAGAAAATGACAGAAAATTCATAAATATATTGATATGAAATATATTGATGTATTACGTATTTTGTCTTTTTCATACAAAAAAAGATTCTAAATTGTGAAGATTTGCCATTTTTCCTTTAAGTTTAGTTCCAATGATTTTTAAAAGTGAGGTTTGGGACAAAAGTAAGTCAAACACAATATTTTAATGGTTTCAACAGCAGTTTCAATAGTTTCAACTTTGATTTGAACAGCGGCATTTGTCACTATTTTCAGATTTTTTACAACTCAAACGGTACATCAACTAATAAAAATGACAGTTAGATTAATCTATAATGGATTTGCAGTCAGGTACAAAATGTTTAAAAATTAGTCTTACCTGAATCAACTTATTCTTGTTTTCACATTAATGCATGGGGTAATAAGTCACGGGAAAATGTTCTGCATTGACTACCTTTGCGCCTCAAACTTTAGGTATATTTCCTTATTTTCTTTGCATACGTTAGCAAAGGATTTGAACCGTTGATAAATGTCGGAAAAACACGGAAAATCAAGCGTGTTTGTGTTTGTCTCTTCGCTACCATACAAGCAAACATTACACCGACATGCACACCATCAACCGTGGACACCTCCGTGTGATTGATATTCCCGTAGAGATTTGGAAAGCAGCTGATCCGGAAACACACATGGGCAGGTTAATGACATGACCCCGGTGTGACCTCCTCCTCCGGGGTATTTATGTGTCCCATCAGCACACTTATAGCTGACTCAGGCTTTGTATGCATGTGTGCACATCTCCATTTGTTTTTGCATTTCTTGCATGTGTATGCATGCAGGGATGTTCCGGAGCAGTAATAATGCATTTTCGAGGCACGCTGTCGGTTGTTCGTGCTTGTTTGTATGCTTTCTGTTTGCTGGGGGAATAGCAAAATTAGTTTTAATTATTGATTCAGTGAAAGTCAGGCCAGTTGTCTGTTTCTTGCTTTATTTGGGTTGACTTTGAGTACTCCACGTCCTCTGAGTCTAAATACGAGTTTTTTGTGGAATATAACTGCTATTCCTCTTGATTCATTTTGATTTATACATAAAAACAGACATTAAACTAAATGAGGATAAAATGGAAAAAGACTGATACAGAAAATCGTCTTAACTGGTGTGCGTGTGTATACGTGTGGGTTGTTTACTGCCATAGAGCTTTGGCAGAAGGCCTGATGCGTCATTCCCACTCTTCCTCGTGGACAGGGGAGCGTGTAACATTTGCATGCACACTCGGTCACAAGAGGCCGAAGCACTGAACATTGCATGCCGTCAGCGTTACGAGCAGAATTCAAATGTCCGTTTTCATTTCAGCTGTCGACAGTCACAGAAAATGTCCGGACAATGAACCGCATTGATTTCTAGAAGTCTTGTTGTCTTTTGTGCCCTTCCCGAGTGTCACTTCTTATCATTTCAGACACCCTCTCCTCAATTACCTCTTTTTTATTTTGCTTATTTTGCAGCAAATAAAATCACATCTTCATCTCCTCAAATGTCAGGTTTTTCACTTTGACTCAAATTGACACATTTGCCACCTGACATAACACGGCAGCATGACGGGAAGCAACACAAAGTAGATCACAGGGAAAGATGACACTCTATTTGCACTTCAATATGTCAACTTTTGAACTTGGAGCTGCAAAATGCATCCGTGCACGTCTTTGACTCGCTCTTTAAAACCACTTACACAGTGCCATTTAGCGGGCCCGGCAAGCTGAGGTTGATCCCACCAATTCATGCACTTGCAGTACCAGTGTAATCTGATTTCAAAAAGGCATCGAGTCAAATTGGGGACAAAAACTGCTGCTGTGCTCCTTATGGGTATCCAGGTTGAATTCTGGCCAAACCCCTGCCAGTGAAGTCGATTGACGGTGATGTGGAGTTTAAATGGCGGATGTCACACTTGGGGCTGGAGGGAGGGGAGGTACACCTCCACCCAGGAGAACGGGGTTTGCCATGTGAAAACAAAAGTAAACAAATCTTGACATAACATCCGTTTGTGAATCACGTTTTTAATGTAACTTGCGCAACTTATGTAACTTTTGTGGTAAAAAAAAAAATACTTCATTGCTGGCATTTAAGTACATTTATTTCCTAAATAACCTAACCCTACCTCTTAAATATAACGGTGTGTGTTCCATTCGGCTGTACCATGAGCCCCTCATATGTGTCATTATTGGTAGTATTGATGAACGGTCTATTCTGTCATTTAGGTTGGAGATCTTGTTTTAACCTGCATGCTGTATCCCTGTTGCTAATAGATTGTTGTAAGCAATGCACTGTTTCAGACACACCTGAAACCAGCCTGACACAGCTGTTGGCCACTGCGCAGCTCCAGTGGAGTAATTGAGGATTGAGAGCTTTGCCCAAGGGCGTCTCAATTGGAGTTGTTGATGGAAGGCAGTGTTAGTGTCTTCCCCTGACATCCTTAACTGCACTTGGGATTCATTGAATTGATCACAGTGGGGGTATAGGAAGGTTTGTGAGTAATAACCTGAATCTCACTTATTAATACTTTTTTGTGTTGCTGCTGTATAAAAACATATACGTCATTTACAGGTTGGTTGTTTACAGCCTGTCACTTTATGTTGCATTATGCCCATCCATTGCACATTCAAGGATTGAAGACAGACAACAGACCAGTTTATCCCAGAGTTCTATTTTAATTCAAACTTGCATGATATCATTTTGAGATATTATATGGGTTGATACATTTAATTTAATTTAATGTTTATCAGACTAGTGATTTTCAAAGTGGGCTGGCCTGGTCAAAGTAGTTCACCAGCAGAAGGGAGTGACTGTGGTGTGCACAAGCTGTGTCTTTTCTGTGTGGTTTAATGGTTCAATCTAAAATCAGTTGGAATACTAAAGACACTAACAAACCAGCTACGCAATATTAGCACTCTCATTGTTAGCTTATGAGCATGCTAACATTAGCAGTGAGCCTATCTAGATGCAAGCAGGGATGTAGTGCAGATGAATGTTCACCTTGCTAGGACACTAAAAGCATGTACAGCATCTGAACCTCCACATTGTCATTCCCAATTAGTACCCCCGGTAGTCCAATAGACTTCTATAGACCTCCCACAACTTATGGAATTGAAATCATAAGACCAAAGCTAAATGCTTTAGACAAACTGCATCCTGAGGTGTGTCTATGGCAACTTCGAATATCTCGGCTTCCTACTTAGCGATATCAAATTCTAATTATCTTATTTTAGCCTTTTAAATTGTTCTTACATGCAAGCCCGCCCCACATACCTCAGCAGGAAATGGTTGCCTGCTTGCCTTATTTAGCCTTTGGCTCATGACGTCGATTTAATACTTTGTAGGAGTACTATACAGGTCTAAAGGAATACCCTACACGCTGTGACAAATTGGGAATGAGAACGTGTTGTCCAAACACATACTAACACTTGGTCTATATCTGTCTCCACACTCGTGCATCCTGTCTCTAGCTTTTCCTCCACTGAAGACCACTCTCTGTTGGTGTGCTGCAGCAGAAAGTCGAAGCAGGCTGTCAGGTACTACGAGCTCTTCATTAGACACAGCACTTTCACAGCCCTACCCAGCTCCATGTAATAGAATTTATAGAGTGGTAGTTGAATTACGCTTCCCCCTCCAAGAGGCCCCAGCTGGACGGGTGGGGAGATATAATGGGGCCACGTTAAGCCATTCACCGTACTGTAAATTGATTTCAGGCTTTTTGAATTAGCAGCAGAGAGAGGCGAGGTGCTGATATTTGGTTTGGAATCTTAAGTTGGAAAACTCATTGAGATTGTCATACGCTATTAGTAAATGGCGAGGTGAGTGGACTGAAACCATTCTTGACAGGTAGCACTTAGACTGACATTGATTAACTTTGCATAGTGTTTTGTACTTCATGTTCATTCCAATGGGACTGAGCCAAAGAACAGACCTATTTTTAGCTGATTTACCCAAAAGGTTACAAGCTTGGAATTGGAGAATATTTCTTCGGGAATGTGCTGCTCTATAGGGGCTGTGGTAATGCCATTGGTTTAGTTAAATCCAAATGATCGGAACACTGTGTCCGACTTAAAATAAATAAAAAAATGACTTTCAGAATCCAATCTTTGGTGTTCAAATTTAGTGACTATTATTTTGGATCAAGCCTCAGTTTGGCTGAGCGAAATCACTATTTTCTAGGGTTGGTACCACAAAAACAGTGATTCTTTTTCAGGGTTTTTAAGGCCTGCTGACCCAAACAAAGTATCACTATTACATACTCATTGTGTGGCCTTTCCTTTTTGATCTGGGCTGCTAACTTTTTCTTCATGCACAATGGATTTTATGTAAAGGATTAATGCCCAATGAAGTGTTGATTATTAGGAATTATTGGATGATGGTGAGGTCAGAACCTAGTCAGTTCCTAAATTATGGACACCCTGAAGGGGTTATCCTACATACTCACAATATTTCATTTATATCATGGTAACTTGCCAGATAGAAGAAACCAGTTTTAATGCATTTTGCAATGCAAATATAAATTTGTCCTCAAACAATAACTCAGTTTCCCTTCATCTGAGGTTTGACTAATACCTGGAACAATCATTACCATCCCATAAACTTCTTATGCAATGAAAATGTAGTTCAAACCTCTAGTAAATTGGATGACCCATGGATATTATTTGACAATGGGAGATATTTCCAGTTAAATTTCTGCATTTATCATAGGATCCTTTGGCTAAGCTATGAGCCAGAAAGCTGACATTATGCATGCAAGATTCAAATTTAATAACATAATTTATATATATGTATAAATAACTGTACATTTAACGTGAATAATACAACTTTAGAGCTATCCAGCCATGCAAATGACCATTCTATTAATATCAAGTCTTTCACAAACAAATGCTACACTATATGCACTGCAGGCTGCAGTCTCAAGTAGCAGGTTGGAAGAAAATTGAAGTTTAAGCGGATTGCTTATATGATAGCTTGCCTGTATCCAGTGCTTTGAACCTTTTGTGTTAAAGAGAGTTTTCATGGTTAAGTTTAAATACAAAGTTTAACACAAGTCAGGGGAAAAGAAGTTCACCTACTTGCAGAAACCACCTGAAATCACTCAAAATCATAATCTTTAATTGTTAGAGCAAATTGGTGGGCTTCAGATTGAGCACCGAGTGTGGATTAGAAGCAAGTGTTCTACATATTAGGCAGCCGCTCTCTGCCAATCTAAAGTTAACATGACTTTCATTATATGCCCCTTCCTCTGTGAAGGTGGGACATCCCTGCCAGATGAAGATTTATTTCCACATGTCTCTTGGAAATGTAAGAATCTAATAGATATTTATGGTTGGGCTCTTTTTAATCTAAGAGGAGTCGAAACATCTGCGGCAAATTTTGGTTGAATAAGACTTTCAATTTGTCATATACATGAGCACAAGCAGTAAAAAGATCTGTTGCTTGGAGAGTAAGGATGTAAATCTATTTGTAAGTGCTTGCATAGTACTCTACGGTACGTGACAAAACAATGCTGATTGGAATTCATTACTGCTCACAAATTGGACTCATTTATTAACAGTTGAAGAGAAGTTTGCTCAGTAAAACCTGGAACTGTTTTGCAATCCTGTGTGTGCCATTAATGCAAAGAGAAATAATGCTACAAAGGAATGCAAGAAAAAGTTCCTGTGCAAGGTCAAACTAAACATCTTTTGATAATCCTTTTCATAGCAATTATTTATTATATGAACCAGACAACAAAAATATACAAAAGGTCTACTGTATAGACATGTTTTCAGACTTTGTTAGCCACAATTTTTGCCGTTAAATTCTACAATAAGTCACATAAGGTGCATCCAAACTCTCAAAGAAAGGAAGGCCAAGGTCTATCAGGCCCATTATTAAAATACAGATTGCTTCCTTCCCATAATAGGAATCTCACACATCGTTCACTAGCGAAGCATATAAATGTGTATTAGGCTTGGCACCGGGTCGGGAAGAATTAGTTTCATTTGCATTATTCATCGACCTAGCAGGCAGACACATCTATCAAGGCTTGGGTGACTTGCTGTTGCAGAATTTTAAATATTACCTGTTAAGATATACACAGGGTATTTACTGAGGCAATTTGCTCTGAGAGCGTTTTGTGGAGTGGTCACAACAGTATATATACACCCGGGACCTGGGGCTGCAGACAACAACCTGATGTGCTAGTAATTGGTTGATTTCTGAACAGTCGGTGAAGTTTCTTTGGGAAGTGAGGAAAGAAAAAAAGAGCTGAGTGCATTAAAAGAAAGCTTACTGTGCTCTGCTAGGACAACAACATAAACAGCTCGGGTAAGAATGGCAGCCTGCCAATGAATAGACTGGTATGCTGTATCAAATGCAGCAAAGATGGCTAATCAATGTGGCGCAGTTCACTTTCCGATAAGCCCATCAGTTGAGGTTGATTACTGTCATCAGCACTAATTAAGCAAACTAGAGTACCTCCATCCATATGCAGTGAGAGTGTCAACAAACGGTTGGTCAACTGGAGTGTAGACGGCTGTACATAGATTTTACTGTTTACCTATTCCAAACCTTTACTCTGACCTTTGTCACAGGAATAATCCCTTGAGTTTGAGATCCTGCTGAATATATCTATAGGTACTTCTGATTTGATGCATCTCAGTAGGAGAGCATTGCCCCGCAATTGTGGCGTTGAATCATGCCCACAGAAACATATTTTCTATGAGTTTTGAAGACTGCCAAATATACTCACTTGTGCACGGCATTGTACAGAAACAAATCTTTTTTTTTTTTTCCCCCATGGCTATCAGGAACCATCTATTGAAGAAATATTCTGTCCCTAGACTTTTAGCTGAATGAATGGCATGAAGTAAGTCAGGATACTGTGGTAGAATGCATTACTATTATTATTATTAAAAGAATAATGATAATTAAGCTTTCAGTTGCTCTTTCATTTCAGCTTTTTTGTGCTCCATCTAAGCATATGGAGCTGCCAACATACATGCTCTCCTTGGGTGCAGACAGAGCTGAAAGCCTGTTCTGTACTCCGACAATATCCACATGAATAAATATGAAGACAGATACTGTATAGTCGAAGCTGCTGAAGAATACTCCTCCAAATCAAAGAGCAGCATAGAATTTGTCAACGGGTGGTTAAACATGGCCTGCAGACTTTCTCATATAAAACAATGGTGTATGTAAGACTTGCAGAATCCAGCTAATGCAGTGAAGTGGCAGCAGTATTCGTGTGCTGTGAAGTACATCTCTGTCATCTGAAACTGGTGAGGATGGTGGCAGCTATAACTATTTCTTCCCTGTCTTGCTTTAAATGAGATGAGAAATATTTCTGAAATACAAAGTTACACTTTCTCCCGATCAACAGACAGTCTGCAAGTCTCAATTTTAAATCATGTAATGGACCAAGGTAGCTGAAGCAACCAGAATAGCAGTGAGGTAAATTTGTGCAACTAATGCAACTACCATAAATGGTTGAGATGGAGCTAAGTACATAGATGCAGATGGGAAGCAGCATGTTTTAGAAAAAGCTACTTCAGTTCCCTGTAAGATGTAATTTTGAAATTCAGTAAGCCATGTATTATGCACCATGACATGCATATATGCTCATATCAGTTTTGTCTGAATAGAATTGTACTTCACATAACTTTAACATTAATATTTAGAATGCATTTTTCAATGACTAGTATCCTTTTCAATGACTTGTAGAACTTTAAAATCCAACTTATCCATCATGGCTTCTAATTGTTCCCTCCTCTCTCAAATGTCAACATCTGGAATATCATGTTGTCTTATCCTTAGTCAGTTTTGAGCTCCAAACCGTACTGCATTTCAAGACAGATTGCATCAGAGCCTCCATATTAGCAGGAAGAACAATAGTGTATAGGGGAGGGTGGGATGGTAATGAGTTCTGGATCACCAACCACATAAACAATACCCTTAACAGATGGGCGCCAACAAGTACCAGCTGCGGAGGCAGTGGAGTGAGGAAGAGACTTGTCGTTGGAGAGGACTAAATAAAACCCACTTCTGTAGGGTTTGGTCTTGGAGGGGACAGTAGCAGCAGTGACATCCTTTCAAGGGAAGGCAACCTGTGGCCGCTGACGCAGGGGCGGCAGGTGGAATGAGGATGACGGCAGACAGTGTTGTGCCCCCACGAGGACGGCAGCTCCACTTTGATCCAATGCATGATTCATCACAGGCTGACTTGACCAAGGACGGCCAAGGAGCTTCCACACAAAAAACTTTTCATCACATTTCCTAAAAGTATCTGCTTGATTTATACCTGCATACTAAAGGTGGCGGGTTTATGGGGATTTCTCAGGGATGGTTTATTTGAACGTGTAAAGAGGGTAATACGGTGCCACTGATACGGTTTTATCAACAATATAGACCCCAGTATTGATACCCATTACTTTCAAATTAATGATAAAAGCCAAGGATGGATTATGGGCCTACAAAGAGCAGGCCCAGGGGCCCAATGTGTCAGGGCACACCCTGGCCTTCACCTACACAATGTCACTCATAACAACCAGTCAGATTAAATGAACACGCTGACAATTAACTATGACAATGGTAAAAAAAACAACCATGAAGAGATGCAAAACCCACAGAGACAAAATTGCCTCTTAGACACTCAAAACAACTACAAAGAGGCTTGGAACAACCACAAACAGACTTGCAATGACTTCAAAGAGTTGGTCATTGTTTTACCCCTTTTGGTGGTATTTTTCCTTACTTCAGGAGGACCAAAAACATAAACACAAAGGGAGACAAATAATGACTGCAAAGAAACACAAAATGACCACAAGGATACAACCTCAAAGAGACACATGGCTACAAAGAGATGGAAGTGACTACAAAAGTGTCAAAATAACCTCAGAAAAAATAACTCCATGAAAACCAAAACCCTTACAAGGTGACACAAAAGAACTACGGAGAGACATAAAACCACAGAAACACCTTTAAAGACTACAAACAACAACAACAACAAGAGGCGGGTAAACACTCCGTGTCTTGCCATTATGGAGGAGTGAGGCTGGAGCCTTTTGTTTGTGCCCAGCGGCCTTTGTCTCGTAATCTGCCCTTGATGAAAGCTACAATTCCACGTGACATATTTCTCCATTATGCTGGCATCAATTGGACTTCTATAGCTTGTGCATTCTCAGACACTTGCGAACGCAAGACAGTTTCTAAATTTCCTGACATTTCTTAACAAGATAAACAAGAAGCATGCACATAAAAGACCACAATGCGGTGTTGGACCTTCACAGCATACCAATTGCTTTACAAACGCTGTGCAATTTGCTCTCTACATCTGCAACAATGTATTCATGAGTCACCCTGAGGCTTACAAATAAATGATAGCCCTCCGCATGATTCACTTGTTTTTATAAAGCAAAAGAACCTCACAAATTTGTGCTGTCTATTCAAATGTACCCAAGTGAAAAACCTCCTCTGTCACACCTTTTGTCACTGCTCAATCATCTAAAGATCTTTTATCTGCATTCTCTTGATGACCTTCATACAGTGCAAAACATTTGGATGCATGAGTCGTGACTCTCTGCTTAATTATGCCAATCCAGGCGTGATTGAAAATGCATTTGGCTGATATATGCTTTTTAGGTACGACATAAACAGCCAGCAGCATAAACAGAAAAAAAAGTGCCAGACGCACAGATTGCAAAGGTCTCTTCGATTAAGGTGGCAGATTAGTCTCAATAAACAATCATTAAAAATAATACCCACTGGCTTTTAAACACCTCGAAGAAAAAGCCGGTGCAGAAAACACAAGCCTCCAGGGCACAGCCTTGTTTTGATATGTTGGCCGTTTGTTATCTGTGCCCACCTGCGAGATGAAGTATTTGGACAGAGACAAAAGCTCCTTGTGAAACACTTAAAAGTGTGTCTTTGTGTGCGATGTTGTGTTGTGTGTTTGCAGCTCCGTGGAGTGTTGTTGCTGGGCGTGACTTGGCAGTTTTCAGCCTGTGACCCTCTGGATCTGAAACAGTTTACACTTCTTAGCACAGTGGTGAGAGTGCAGCGAAGAAAAATCAGTTGAGAGAAATTACTGTTTTTTTTTTTTTTGAGCAGATGAGAGATGATCTAGGCTGCACTGCTGTGCGTTCATTTACAAGATTGGTTTTGTTGTTTGGACCACATTTGTAGTGTGATATTTTAATCATTAGTATTAGTGCTTGCAGCGTTTTGGTGAGAATAGCCTCTATTATAAATCTAGCTGAAACAAATAGTTTGAATATAAATATTTAGCTTTGTGAAATCCATTCAAGTGCTGGGGCAATCCATATTTCACAGAACAACACAAATTAAGAGATTAGTTACATTTACAAAGGCTTTTTAATTGTGTTTACATTGTCGGGATGGCGGTAATAAAGATATGTAATGAAAACGGTGATTCTGTGTGTGTATGTGTGGTAAAAGGCCAACTGTGCCAGATAGGAGGGAATGTTGGATATCTTCACAATCTCGCACCTACAGTGTACTCCTGCAGCCTTTGGCCATTGACCAGCTCCAGTGGAGAGGTTGAGGAGGTGTGTATTTGTGTGAGAGCATGTGAGGGAGTCTTGTTATCCCAGCATGCATCCAGAAAGCTAAAATTCAAGTTTATACGACCAGACTGGAGCAAAACACTGTCTATTGTGAATGATTTATTGCCCAATTTAAAGATGATTATTTAAGGTAGTATGTGTACCGCCTTTAATATCACAGTGAATATCTGCACATATACCTAAGAGGACCAAATATACGTCATAAAACTGCCTTCGAATTGTATATTAAGACTTTTTCATTTTAAAAAGTTGAAAGTTTTAGGCATCTTCAGTCCTGATCATCACTACCAAATATTTTATATTTTGTCATATTGTAACTTACATATATATATACAATATACTAGTAACTAGGTTTTTTTTCCAACTAAAAAGACCCTAAAAACCCTCAAAGACACTTAAAATGACCATAAAGACTAAAAACAACGACAGTGATGCAAAACAACGACAAAGAGATGCAAAACGACTACAAAGTTGTTAAATATAATTAGATGAGTGTACATAATGCCCCAGGTTTTAAAAAAATAATTTATTAATAATTATTTGGGAATTTTCAATGATTTCCAACATCATTTATGTTGCAATAATTAAATAAATACACATTGTTGACTAAAAGTGCTTTTGATGCATTGCATTGAGAAATATTGTGCTGCTTAATACAGCAACAATAATTAGTTAGCTTGTTCACCTTCTGACATTCCCCAAAAAAGTTTTCCCCTTACTAATATGATCCAAAAATTAAATGTCCAAACATTTCCATTAGGATGCACAAGGGTAGCTGTGCCTGCTGGTAAATATATATATATATATATATACACAGTCATTTATTTCACAATAAAAAGACTGTTTCTTCATTGTTTTATAATTTGTCAGAATAGTTAATAACGGCTCATATACATCCAGCTAAGAGAGTAAAACTGCTATATGCTGGCTGTGTTTCCTCATAAAGCAACAGACACTCTGCTAAATGGGATCTGACAACTCAGTGTGCACTAAACTGCATTCTCCAGGGTGGTCAGCAGCCTCCTCTGTGCACCACGCCTGCATCTACCGTGCATTATACACCTCTAGCATATTACAACATAAACTGTCTAAACAAACCAGCTATATGACTCTCCTTTGTTACTTTTAACAGCTGAGCAATATTTTGATTCTGCTCCAGGGAGTGAAGCCAGGATGCAGCAATAGTACAGCAAACAAGTAGTAAAAAAGTGGAAATATCTGCACACACACACTAAAAAACAAAAATGTACACCGGGGAGTGAATGTGTTGCTGTAATGCATTACAGGCTTGTGCTGTTGGCCACAGAACTCCAACATACTCACTCAATGGAATTCAGCCAGCATCTTCTCAATGTCAAACTCTCTTTAAAGCTACAACATCCCCCGAATATTTTAACATTGGCCATGAATACTTTTTTCAGGGTAAAATGGATGCCAAGTTTCCCCAGTATCTCTGTCACCCCTCACCATCCTCTTCTTCCAACACGAACTCTGTCTATGGTGATTTGAAAAGCTCATGAGTGTGGGGATGTGTTAGATTTAGTGGTCAGGGCAGCCTGGTCATTTCACCTGAGCCAGCGTTATAATCCGGCTTTGGGTGAATTAAAGTACAGACCAGGGGTACAAATTGAGCTTGCCCTCTCTACGCTTGGTGTGTTTGGTTGACTTTCTGCCAATCTGTGATGCAACTAATTGGCAAGTGCTGGTTCTGGGTCAGAGGACAGGATGTATACACTGAGGAAACACAATGTTAGAATGTGAGGGGCCTCTTTTTATTTAATTTTTTACACAATAAGAAAAAAAAGGCTTTGAGTAGACTATAGAAAATTGGGAAAACAGAAGTGCTGATTTGTCTCTGCTTGTCAGCTTTAATTGACACTTGACTGTTGATGGCTGTGCTTGGTTGTATTAAGTTTAATGTCAAGGTAAAGTTAGTCTTTTATGCAAAAAGACAATCGACAGGTCTTTATACATTGCTCTTAAAAGAAGCACTTAGCTTTGATAAATGTTTTGCATAAGCTTTTAGACCAAGGTATTCACAGTAGTAACTGTCATAATACAGCACATGTGTGTTCAGTTACCAGGGTCACCCTCCTTTAACTTTACTAGATAGCATTATTGTGCGAGCTGGCTTACAAAAAGCGACCAGAAAAATAAAACACTCAAAAAAGCCAAATGGGAACGAAGTGTGTTCCACTTGAATATGAGATGTGCAAGCACATGATCCCACATTCAACTCGGCCATAACAAATATGCACAAGCAGAAGATGTGAGCTGACAAAGTCAATGCAAGAAAGCTTCCCGGGAAACAAACCAGAGACGACGCAGTAAAGAAATATGAAAATATTGCACTAAGATAGAAGACATTTTTGTGTCTACTCTTGTAAATCTTTGAGTCACGTTCAATAAAATGATATAAACAATATTAGTATAAACACTTTAGACGAGTCGGATTTTCCCTTCAGCAAAAAATGCACCTTGGTTCCCTTCCTCTTTTGTCACCTTAAATTCAGCATTTTATCATATTCTACAAATAAAGAAACTGGTATGTGTCCCTTTAAATCTTGAGGTTACTATGGACCCTCTTGCAATGCATATGGGAATACTTAGGAAGCTAAGGTCAAACGCTTCGAGAGTAAAAGGTTTTCCTTTACAACATCATGAGGAAAGCCTTATGGTAAAATTAGAATTCTTTTCTAAAGCATCCTTTCATGACATTTTAAGGGCAAACATAGCCGAGGTGGTTTTATGAAACTCTGTTAAACAGAAAAGTAGCCTGAATCAATATAAACTTAGTTCACTTTTAACACAAGATATATCTGCCCGCTAGGTATTCTGCTACATACAATAGTTTCTTAAAATTACACTGCTTAGCATCTCAATAGATGATTACATTTTATTCAGGCTTCCTTTTAAATGCAGGTTAAACAAGAGTAACTTAATCTGTGCTTCTTTATGCTTCACAAGTACATATACACCCACCTCGAAAGCCGTTCAAAATGCATTATGTTTTCCCCTGGTACTTTGATCAATACTGTTAGTATGGCTGTGATGTGGCGGGGGATAATGTTAGCTTTGTAGCAAGTGGAAAAATGGAGGCATAATCTTTTGCTTCTGGAGTAAAAAGAAGGCAAAAGAAGAAGTCAGAGGAGTAAGAATGAGGGAGAGATGTTAATGCATTGCATTCTATCACTGCAGGCATGGACGGACTGTTCTCAAGGTGTTTACTTGCTGCTTTGTGTAGGTGTGTACTGTATATTTACTTCAAATGCTCCAGAGTGATGCATTTGGCAGTTAAAATTTGAAAAACGCCTCTGTAAGTTACTTTCGACTGAATGTTCTCAACACATCCATAAGGCCTCAAAGATACCACTCTGTATGGCAGCAATTACACTTTATTTCCTCATTCCGTCAGTCAGGGACGTGCAAACACACACACTAACACACCGCAGGCGTGAGGAGCGCGGGGTCATCTACAAGCAGCGTGTCAGTGTTTCCTTTCAGGGCATTTCAACAGTGATGAACTCATTGGTCATCAGAGGCATCAAACCTGTGACCTTCTGGTTACAGGGTGCTCTATCTAATTACCAGGGCGTGCTGCTCGGCTGAAACACCACTGTGACCCAGGGTATCACTTTAGCTGTCCATCATCAGCTGTCACAATGAGAGGTCACTTAACTCGTCTGCTTTTTAAGGGCAGGACACTTTAGGGACTTGTGGTGATGTAAAAGTGGAAGTACGCATCACCCAAAGCCATTTTCCCCTGCATGATTTGATGAATAATAATTTCGACAACATAGTAGATGATACTACAGTGATGAAACGCCGCGGGCAATGCCACTTCGTATTTATTTTTCAATTAAAAATGACATTCAGAGTGACGTCCCCGCTTGTGCTTTGATTTTTTGATTTTTTTTTTTGGCTTCATGACAGATTCAACAAGGTGTGGTACCCCTGACAATAACAACAACCTTCCCCCTGTGTCCCCTCAATTCCAGATTCGGGAAAGCAGCCAAACTACAAGAGCAACAACCCTGACAGATCAGATAATTCAGGACTCACTCCCTTACCTCCTTCCATCAAAAGAGCCTGCTATCACGTTTACCCATCAACTCATGATAGGATGCATTGCTTACCCGCGCTATCTGATATCTAGTTAAGTCATGAAGGATGCATATCAACTCAATTTGGTATCGATTGCTCTGGTAATTAGGCATAATTTAATTTTGCCCACCACCCCCACCTCCCTCGGTTCCATCTCGCTCTTGTTTTTTTGAGACCCAGAGGAAATCAAGAAGGCGTCGCCTGCGGAATATGTAATCTCTCTGAATATGTATTCCCCAGATCGGCTCAGCCTGATAGAACACAGCTTCATTTTTTGGGGGGAGATTGCTGAGAAGGCTTTATAGGAGAGGAGTGATGATGAGCACATGCTGTGAGCGAGTGTCTGTTCGGAAGTTTGTTGGCTGCAGGCATGTGTCTGACCTGCAAATGAACTTGTAATACAACCTGGCAATACAATAACACCAATGTGTGGATGGCAACACTACTTGTGGCACAAAGTTCTTCAATACCGTAACCTGCATTTTACCTTTCAATGAAATGGAGAAAAACAAACTTTCTCTATTATTAAATATTTATTTGACTAATAATGTCAGAGCTGCTTTCAGGTTTAGTATGTGCAGAATGAACTCAACTTCTAGTTTGAACTCCACTTCGAGTCAACTTCTAGTTTTTTTGTTGTAATGTAACATTTTACGTGAAATTAAACCTTGTTTTTGATCCTATTGATGGTGACTTTTAGTTTTAGCAACAACCGCTCAACCCTACTTATAGTAGAATGTAAATAATTAAATATTAAGAAAGAAAGAAATACTTTTTACAAGCATGAGTAAAATATGTAGACATCCATACTTGTGATGAAGGAAAAAAACTGTCTTTATGAAACAATGATCTGAAACTTAATTCTAAGTCTAAAGAATACAAATAATTCAGTTCGTTTATAAAGATAAAGATAATGGCATACTTGATAATTATCAGTAGTTATGTCTGTATATAGAATATTTAGTTTTTGGTGGCGGGGTCCGCCATACCCACAAGATTTAAATTACAAGCCTGTGCATGAGGGATTCACAGGACATTATGCACATATGTAACTCTGCATTTATAGATTTGGATTTTTTTTTTTTTTTTTACAAATATAGACTTCCTTAGCATTTTTTATTTTCATTTTAAATATTTAAATCAGTGCTGTTAAACAAAAGATATTGTCTTTTTTTTGTACCAAGCATCCTTATTGCCAAACCTGCTGCCTATACTGACCACAATGAAACTAGTGAAAGATTTGTAAAAGATTATGTGAGTAGCACTATACTTTCATGAGATAACTGAACTTTTCCTAATGCTGCTTTAAATTCAAAGTGTTCATCTGGCAAAACATGGGGTGGCTTTTATTGTGACACTCAGGAAACAATATATTTGTCACTGAGGCTATGCTGAGTGCAGTCATTCATCACAAATGCCTTGGAATAGAAACCCAAATGACCTAATTAAAGTGCTCCAGTGGTAAATATAGCTGAAATTAAGTGAAATACGAGGTTCTGTTTGTGCTGCTCTTTATCTCTGGTGCTATGTAAATAATAAAGATAAAAAATATTAAACAAACCTCAGAATTCATTTCCACATCCTGCGCATATGCATATGGTATTGCTATTTTAAGAGGCCCGGCCTGCAGAGCATTTGTGAAGCATATTGTGAGTGGGAGTACTGGTCTGAGATCAGTGCCCAGTTTCTCCTCACCATATGATCTAATTCAGCATGACTATCAATCACCCTGTGAGATTGAAACTTATCTGCCGTGCATATTTTAAAACTCCCTCTGAAAACCATCCACAGTAAAACAAACACGTCAAATCCGAGGATTTACATCCACCACTCGGCGAATGGATCCAAAATGCCTCACAGCTCTGCTTTGTTAGCTCTTATACATCAGCTCAAACTGATAACAATGTCTGCATCATCACTGCAAGAGAGAATGATGCAAATAAGGCACAACATTTGCATACCCTTTCAATCAAATTTAAAAGAACATAATATCAGTCTGGATCTCTGACAGAGCCCCAAATGTTGTCAGTATGTGGTGTATTCATGGAGTTCTTACTGTTTGGGCTTTACTTCTTCTCTACTCTGACTTTCTGAGCCCAGCATTTCATTTAAGAATAAGTCAAAAACATATTTTCAGCGTCCCCTCGGTGGCTGTTTCACAACTGATGAGCTTCATATCGCCGTGCCTTTTGTTAAGGATAGTTAAGCCTCCTCAAGAGGGATGTTTTTGTGGTATAAGAGGAGGATAAAAATGCATACAGTTTCAGAAGCATTTAATAATAACAAGCAAGTAGTGGTGGGCATGTTTTCTTCACATTTTTTTCTTAAACTCTACTTAACAAGGGGAAAAGCATTTACTAATTTGTGCCGCCTGCCTTGTGAAATATTCCCAAGGTTCCACACCTTTTTGAATAAATAGCCAATCTGGCACTAAATGCAAAGCAGTGAACATATCAGTTGCTCTTTTTCTGCTTTGTCTTTGTACATATTGTCTTATTGCAAATGCAAACCAGTAATTACATTAATATGCATGCCTTTTCTATGCTTTCCAGCAACACAAAAGCATTATTTTAAAGCATTTTACTGTCAATGCAACAGACCAAAAATTAGACCACAAGGGACCTTCAAAACCAGCCAATCCAGTCGTTAAAAATGAAAATATGCCAACATATTTAGCTTCACGTCATTTGCCCAGTGCCACGACTATACAGTAATTTGGCATGCTTGCATTAGAGCAGGACTTTGATATGTAACAACAACTGCAGCTCCGCTTTCCTTTCCTAAAGCGCAGCCCCGAGCCAATTTTCATCACCACTTCCCAAGTTCTGGCAGCCATTGTGTTCTCCTCTGTTCCTGCCACATCGCTGACATTTTTGAGCATGTGAGTCAAAGAGCCTGTAGTCAACTCTTACAGTCAGAAGTCATGGAAGTAATGTCAAGCCCCAGAATCAAGTCATTCCGGGCTCAGCTGGCGAGGTTGAAGTAGGTGGCATGCTGCGGGAACCCATGAATGGCTTTGAACCATTAGATCACTGGGGAAATTGTGTAAAAACCACAAAAAATCCACAGCGTTACATTTCAATCCAGCTAGACTCTGTGTGCTTGACAATTCCAACAGAAGTATTGCATGGGAAGGAGAAACTTAATGAGTGTGGAAATCCTGATCTTGGGATAAGTTTGAGTGACATCCGAAGTTTGGTTTGGAGCTCATGGGTATGCAGGGATGGGTATCCATGGATATGATTGTTCTCTGAGAGGTGATGCCCCCAAAAAACATTTTGACCTTCGTTTCTTTGACCTTCATCAACTTACTTGAGTTTTTAAGAACTCAAACTTGTTTTTTTAAGTTCAGTCCCATTGCACATTGCATGTTCAAAACAACTGTGTGTGCATTTAAATGTTCCTCTAAATCTACATCTACAAATTAAGCATGAAACCATCAACCAGGGATTTTCTTCAGAATTTGTTGACTGGAAGCATGTCCCTCTATCATCTGGATTACTTGGACGATAATATTTTTCAATGGGTAGCCCAACATTCTCGTTGAGTCTAAGATATCATCCCTAGGAGGTGTGTTGTATTGGAAAAAAATGTTAATCTGCAATCATAAGAAAAAAGAGTCTTAAAACCTCAACAAACCCAGATTAAAATTGAATTCAGGTCACAAAGTGAGCTGGCAACAGGTCTAACTAATAGACACTCTTTTTGTACGGAGCAAAAGAGGAGCAGGTTACTGTTTCGTTATCAGCAGAAGATAGAGCAACACTGATGTGTGGTTCTAATTATTGGACTTGTATAGCTGGCAGCATTGTCTTTGTGTGGAATGATGTTCTGTCGTGATCCAAATGTGCCTTCTGCTGAGCTGAGTGACATTTAGCAGAACCACAAGAGGAAGGTGCCGCTGAGTAGTGATGGGCTAGAACATAGGTTTAACAAAGTAATAGTCAAAGCAGTTTTCTTGTTATTTTGTCAGTGTGAAGAACTAAGAACTCGTCCATCCACTGACCTGTGGTCATTCCAGTCCCTGTGTTGCTCCTGCATCATCACAACAACACAGTGGTTTCTGAAATCTGTCAATCTTTTCCTTTTTAATAGTCTGATCTTGCTGCAGCCTGGCAAGTTTCATTAAATTGTTGCTTTGAAGAACAGGAGTATGCTGAGCTGCCTGCTGGACATCATGGCTTCTGGAGCTTCCCTGATGGTCCGGCTGAATCTATTGTTGCTCTTTCTTCAGATATATTGGTAATAAAAATCTCCTTTGAAGGAACTTCTGTGTCAGAGCCAAGCAGGTGGCATCTTTCTTTCCAATGATGGACAACTCATTGTAGTCACACACTTCAGGACATGTCCCTTCCTGTCTGCAGATTTCATAAATAGATAAAGAATTTGCACATAACAGTCAATTTTCTGGAAAATAAACCGGATTTCTTTGCCTAATCAATCAGATCACTCTGAAAATGTCCTTTTTGATGCTCTAAGACAGTGGTTCTGTCTAGAAGAGCAATCCATGTGTTGGATTGATTGCAAGTCTAATGCTTTCTTGAAGGGCTTAACATCCTCTGATCAAGAGGAGAACCTTATAATAATATGAACTAAAGGTCTATGAACTTTTCCTGACTTTCAGCTGCCACACACTTCAAACTCAAATTTGACCACCAAGGGCGTCCAAATGGATGATTAGTTTGTGTAGCTACCTATTTCAGGCCCTAACAATTCAAAACTAGTTAGCTATAACTATTTATACTTAATTACTATTTACATGTGTAGTTTTAATGTCAGAGGTCAATAAAATATTTAAAAGAAAAACTGACTGGAGGAAAGACAATAAGATGTGGCTGAAAGCTCAGAAAAGCAACTACAAAGACCTAAATTTGAATATGGAAAATCCAACGCTCATAATGGCCACAAGGAAGCTCGGAGCACACTGACTTCATTGTTAGCACTTGTAAATGTAAGACACAACGGAAAGGATGGAACGCAGCATATGAACACGAGCCCTGACACGATTTCAGCTTTTCAGCACCTCCAGAGAAATGTTTGTGTGACTGAAATCCCATCCTGTGGTGTATTCAGCACTCAGTATGTGTGTGCTGTGAAGCAGTGTGACAGTCAGTGACCTCCTGTCGTTCCTGCCCTCCCTCCCTTCCTTGATAGTGGCCGCGTTCCCTGCAGGAGTACAACTCGGAGAGATGATTGCCTTGGCATCACCAGCCCCCTCACTGCCACTTTAGCCCATAAGCCTTCAAAGAGCAGCTAGCCATGGAGAGGGGCCTTCTAAGTGTACAAAGCACTCTAAGCCCTGCTTTTCCATAGCACTTAACCACATCGTTATTAGCATGGCTGTATCTGTAAGACCCACTCTCTCCGCTCCACACTTCCATGGCTGGAACAGGAAGCAAGTGATGTGTGACCGCCAGGAATAAGTGAGCTGAGAAAAAGTTTTGGTTTGTTTGGATTCTGCATGCCCAGATGTGCATTGCATGTAGAATTTTAACCTATGCATACTAAACATGTCCTTTTGCACTGTGCATATGCAAAAGCAAGCTCCTTTTATAGTCATACGGAAAATGCTTTAAATACAGCTGCATTAGATCTTTTTAAATGAAGAAGGGGTAAAGAAAAAACACTTCTCTGATATAAAGAACAGAGCAAAAAACACAGTGTGTTGTTAGTGATTAGGATCTACTGATATGTTCAAAGATTCCCGTCTCTCTGAACTCCTCAGGAACAGTGTGGCTAAATTATACAGCAAGTTTGACGTGACAGACTTTCTTACACCCCTCCCTCCTTCAGCTTTGATGTTGATGGCAGTTAATTACTGTGACGTCCCGGGAAAGAAAAGTTATTACACAAGAAGCTCCTGATTTGCTTTTTGTTTGTATCATTTTTGTTCCCATTTCCACTTTCACACTCCTTTCATATCTCTCGTTCTGTTTCTCAGCCCGTCTTTACAATGTGCTGTTTGCTTTTGACCGCATTGTGAGATATAGATCTTGTTAATTCCTGCCTCGCAGCGTCTTTTGAGACATGCAGCCATTTGTGTTTACAAATAAAAACATATATATATATTGTCCCATTACCTTTTGTGCTTCATTATTTCTTATTTATTCAACAGCACTAATTTCAACAAGAACAACAAAACTAAATGGAGCCAAAAATATCGGTTCATTTAACGTGAGATATATTAATAAATACACAAACAAATAATGCATTGTTAATATTAATAATTGTGTTTAGAAATAAAAAAGCATTGATCTCCAGCTGGGGAATAAGGTTGCAGCAACACAATTAGAGCAAATAGTCATAAAGATTAAAAATCATTATTTTTTGTTTAATTGATGTCATTAATGCACCATAAGCATATTTATAATGCATTATGATCTGATTACAGCACTATATAATTAAAGTCAAAAAGCACATATACATATAAGGATTTATAACAATCATACTTAATTATAAAATATTTAAATATACTTAAGGTCACATATCAATACTTTATAATCGCTGGTTACTCTGACATTGATTTATAACTCTCAAACTTGTAAAGGTAAAATATGTATTGGTGCTTTCTCTTACAAGTGCACATGGGAAATGCAGTCCCTCAAAATCAAAATATAGCAAGAACTGAGGATAAATTCATCCAGAAAGCATTTAGGAAGGCAAAATAGCTTTCTTAAAGTGCTTCCCTTCACCTCCCAAACACATGACAACGATTGTGTTAAAGTAACAATAAATAACTCCATGATCATGTTGCTGCATATTTCACACTCATAAACAATATGGATGCATTTACCGGCCTGCCACATGTCCAATCTCCCACATCAGTGTATCAACACTAATCCAGTTACCACTGCTCATTATCCCCCGTCTGCCGATACACGTTGATTGAAATATGATAGTCATCAGAGATTGAATTAGCGACAAGGTCACAGCGGTAACCTTCCAACAAATGAGTACAGGAATGCTTTAAATATCACAGACACGGCTTAGAAGTAAGTCTGCCTCGGCCTGTAATTGCACGTGGGCTTCTTAGAGATGCAAAACAGACAATGCTGAACAGGAACAAGGACACCTAGCACCAAAGAGTGGTCTCCAGCTCTTTGTCCTTGTTGTTAAGTTCTTTCATCCAGTTAAGAGATACTCACATAATATAAGTATACTGCAGTGTCTGTCCTTGTCGGGTGTACTGACAATCAGACTCGAAAACTGCCCTTGAAGTTGATGATTGGTGGAATACAAATGGATGAAAGTTCACTCGTGTCTTTCACATATTTTGTAAACTAGGGCTTTGCTGTTACTGTACTACAGCCTGAAAAACACTTTTCCCCAACATCCTCAAGGACGTGGAATTTCCCAAAGCAGATAATACTTCAGGATGGAGAAAGTACCCATGTAAGCTCCCAGACTGTGATGCATTTATTGTTTGTTTGTAGCCTTGATGTTGCTAAGCCAGCAAGTTCCACCAGCTCTATAGTGTGTTTGTTTGAGGAAGCCATCAAGCCAAGCCCAGGAAACAACCTCCAGGTCTGGAAGGTGAAGCCAATGTGAAAGTCCCTTAGACATGTATTCTTTCTAATGGCCACCAGAGGGTGACTCCACTCTCAGATTGTGTTGAAGTCTAGTAGAAAATGACCCTACTTCCCACTTCATTTATACCTCAGTAAATATTTTCCCGATGAGTTTATGGTTCCAATTGCTAGTTTTTAGCTTACTAGATTCTTCACTACACAATGATGTTCATTTTGTAAATGATGGTCCAATGTAGAATAAAAAAGATCGTAAAGCATGCGCTTTAGGGAATGGCTACCCTGTGCTTGCTTCCACTGTTGGTTCTCATTTCAGAATTTTGAGCCTTACACGGTGTGCTTTCAGTTCATTATTGTCACATTTTATTTGCTTAAAAATGTCTTGTTCAGGCTTGGGTGCTAAAAGACATTCTTAAGTGTCAGCTTTTCATTTTGCACCTTGCTAACCAAGCTAGAGCTAGCTTTAGCTGACAGTAAATGATCCATAATCCACAAACCAATGGGTGACATCTTGGTGACAATGTTACAAAATTCTTTCCAAATTAATGGAACTTGATCCTTCCCCTAAAACAGCAATATAGGCTGTTTTTACAGGCAGCAAAATAGGACTGTCCTCCGCAGGGGATTGACAGTGATGCAGAGTATAAATGGCGGATGGTCGGACAGATGCTGGACAACAAAAGTAAATCACTTTTGACATAACTTCTGTTTTTTACGTAACTTTCGTGGCTCACATCACCCTCAGAACTACTTCACTGCCTGTGTTAACAAACATTTATTTACTTGTACAACGCTGAACCAGGAGGTTTGATTTGAATAATCTTGTGGTACGCTGTCTGTCAATTCAGCTTCTGTGACCCACTTTATTTAGGTACTGATGAGTATGCTCATCTACTGAAACGAGCAGCATCTCAGGAAAATTCATCCCACCAGGAAAGTGTGCAACATATTTAATTCCAGAACAGGTGTTAGAAAAGTTAGCGTCACTTTATTTTTAGGTCAAGACAGGACTTCAGTGCTTTAAATTTGGAAAAGCAGGTGGCATGTTGTTTTATCCTACAGCTGAGGCCAATTTCACACAAAAAAACCCCATTCCCATTCATTGTGTATGTTCACTGTGTAGCTTTGTAAAGAAACACAGATTGACATTTGAGAGAATAATGGTGAAACTACAAAAAAAAAATGTCTTTGTATTTCAGGCGGTCACATTGTGAGCTGTTAAGTCCCCTCAGGAAACAAAACAACTTTTTAAATCCCTATTAATCTGTAAATTACGGTCAAAATGCCAGTATTTTTTTGTAATGAATTGTTAAAAACAAACAGTGCTAAACTACAGTGCAGCGTTATACTGAGTGTAGTAAAATCCAGAGAAGTGTCTTTGGTGCTGCCTTGGCAGCGGAACAACAAAAGGCAAATTAAAGCTAATTAACATCTGTTTCTGGCTCTTCAGCTTGATTTAGGCTGTCAGGTTTCCTTCAGACCAACCAGACTCGCAGGCACCCAGAGGAGACAGGAAGGAAACTGTCGTAAATGCATCACACACACAAATCAACACTCCACATGTGTACATACATAAGCCGGGTCACACAAACAGATTTGGAATGCACGAACATGCTCGACATATACAGCCAGCATACAGAAACCCGCCACACGGACGCAGATACACACGTCCACACGCTAATAAATGAGGTATTCATTCCCTCTGCCAGACTGTTTGAGTGTGCTGTGTGGGTGCATAAAGACAGCAGCCCCTGCTCTCATATCAGTACATCTTTTCTCAGCAAAAAAGCTCAAAAAGTCAGATAAGAAATTGTTCCGTTGGTGTTCCGGAATTCTGAATAAGCTGAAAGAAATGACTGGAATTCAGTAACAAATACATCCACAACCAAGGTTAACAGGTCCTTACAGAAGAGGAATGTTTCATGCAGGGATGTTTGTTTTGCCCCATCAGATGACAAAATAAAGGTTTTATAATTAATTCTAGGTGAATATATAACTGTACATGAGGAAAAACAGCTGTTAGTGTGCAGTTAAAGCAAAGCAATACAGTACATAGATCATCTTTTACCTTGACAGCTCCAAGATTCACAATGTCAACATATTTTAACAGATGAGACACTGCAGGCAAAAACACCATTACATGGACTGGTTATTTTAATTCCATAACATGGAAGCATGGTTTCTCATGTGGAAATGTATGCATATTAGCACACTGAATAGTATGCACACTGTGCAATCATTTTCACTCAGTTTGTAAAAATTCAAACTTGGCTCCTCCTCCTCAGCTCAATGAAAATAATAATCATAATAATGTTTAAGGGATATTATAAGGGAATATTTTTGTCTAGATGTTTTTTTTAAGTCAAATCTTGCATAGTATACCTTTAAACACAACATTTTAGAAAACCACAAAAGAGAATAATAATTATTTTAATTACCCAATTGGGGAAGTTTAATAGCAACATCCATTTGTTTTGGGTTTTTTTTTTACCCTATTCACCTGTAGTTATCAAATCTATACTTAAAGTTTTGATTGATTTATGCTGGATCAAGTATATCAACAATAGACCCATTTTTGCAGACATTACCATTATGTAGTCTCAAAGGGGTCAGTTATGTGTAATTGGCATACTGCCCCTGTTGGCTCAAACACTCAATTACATGTAAAATATTAATATATCCTTGAGGTAAAAGTGCTATATTCTTTAGTCTCAATTTCAAATGCAATCTAGGGATTTTTTTGCTAAACATTTTTAAGGTGGATCACCAGTCATTCTGTAAATCTCTCTCATGGTGCTGCAAGCAAAAGCTGTGTCAGATCCTAAATTTTCATGGAGTTGCGTCATTCCAAGGCCACCCAGAATGCATCTGTTACAAGACAGATGGACCAGGTACGAAATGTTCAGAGGCCAAAAAAATATTTTTAAAAATCCAGAAAATATGGTATCTTTCTTTTTTCATTCTTTCTTTCTTTCATTTGCATGCAAGATGAAGGATTCATGCATGCACAATTACCTAAAGAGGATATTTTAGTAAATTCCTCCAGAGTCATAGTGCTATCACAGAAACAAGTTTTTTTTTTTGGTTAGCGATGCAGAGCCAGGTCTCCATGTGGAGTGACTCAGCTCTCTCTGTAACATCAAGCCCTCGGAGGGAAGTGTACAACACAATACAAGGAGGTTTTGGGTTCCCATTGGTGGGTGGAGGACAGAGCCGGGAGAGAGAGAGAGAGAGAGATCTCACACACACTTGCATTCTCACCGGCATGCAAAAACACACAGGGATGCTAATGTATCTACACAACCCTGCAAGAGAGATGCACAAACACACACACTTGCTTTTCACATACACTCTCTCTGACTGCACTGGCTTATCAGCGAGGCAGACAATACCATCCCACATGTAGTGCGATCTATCATTGTGGGCCAGGGACTGCATTACAAGGCCTTAGATTGTGGACTAGATGGGCCTCTCAAGGGGAAGGAGGGGAGTCTGCCAGAACCGTGGAAGCAGGGCAAAGCTGCATAGCCAAGCAGCGGAAATGAAAGGCGGCTTGGGCCTCTTGGATCTCTTTTTTTTCCTCCCCCCTCCTATCTCTCCCTCCGCCTCTCTCCGTTTCTCTCTCGCCATAAAGGGAAGATCATGCTTGACTGAAGAGGCGATGTCGGAGGGGCTGGGCTCTGTGGATGGAATGATTGAGAGGAGATTTCTGATAAGGATGAAAGGAGGAGGGGGAATATAAAATAAGTCAGTGTTGTTGTTGTGTTGATGGCGTCGGGCTTGCGTCTAATTAAAAGTTCGCCCTTGGTGGAAGCTGAATTTCGAACAAGTGAATACTCAAAGGAGGACATCAGAAGCTGTAAATAAGCAGTGAAGTGCATTCACGTAGATGGCAATATAGATGAACAGTATTCATGAAAGAAATTTCACTCTTTACATGATAAAATGCGCTAAAACATCTTTTTTAATTACACTTGTAAGTAACGTGCACACTCACTGTGGATGAGTAAGAAATAAATCCATCAGTGATTTTCAGTAAATGATGACAGTGACTGACTGTGACAGCTCCCATTCTGAGAGCAAAAACACATTTGCATTGAATTGTTCCAATAGCTTATTCCTCATAACCTTAACCCTTAACCGTTTCGTTCAGCTCCACTTGCTAATGCTTTAATGCGAAGTGACAGTGAGACTCTGCATCTAACCACCACGTTCTATATGGCGTCCTGATGCAGAATAATTCCAATTTCAAAATGAGCAAATCCCTTTTATTTTTAGGATGCTTTGACGGTGCGAAAAATAGAGTACATTAAGTCATCTGCGTATATTTGAATTCTATTTCTAAATGCTGACTAATGCAGCAGGTCTGCAGAGCTCTAAAGACATGCATAAGCAATATCTGCTTGTGAATAATTGAAGATTGCCTAACGGTCGAAACAATATTATCCCACTTAGGATGCAAGCTTACCTGGTATTATTACAGAAAACATATTGGATCAGGGCTGGAAAAAAGGCCCGGACTGAATCGATCGCACTGCTCTTTGTGGTAAGACAGTGCAGTGATGGAAAATTGACTCGGTGGCTGAGAGTGGATGGATAAGAGCAAGGGGAAAGTTTGTTTGACTGTGATTTCTCCTGTTTGAACTACTTAGGTGGGATCTCTTTCTTATTTAGAAAGTTTAACATCTCAAAAGCAGGCAGCTCGTGTTCTGGAATGATATATTTCAAGGTAATCACTCTGAGTGTTTTCTATACTGATGATGACTCAGCCAGCATATCTGTAAGACAATGATATTGAAAAAAAAGCAGCTTTCTCCTCTTGCAAACCTGATTGGTTGCAATCCTTTTTTTTTACACACATTATGTCAATCAAAACTTTACTGAATGTAGTATTTGGAATAATTTCACTGCTTTACTTTGCCATCAGATAGCCCTTATTAAGTTTATGCAACATTAATAAAAGCCGTTCTTTGCTTTCTCTAAAGCCACCAGACTCCATTGACAAAAACAGTAATTTAACCTTGCAGGGCATGAACGCTCATGGTCTTGTGTTGCTGTGTGACCTTGTGTGAAACCAGTAACATAAAATGGCTCACATGAAAACTAAAATTTGCTATAAATTATATATAGTTTTCTCTCACTCAAAACAATAACAAAATACGGAGCCATGCAGTGAACTTCTTCCGCTCCTGGTAAAAACCTCCCAGAGGTCTCCTCTCCAAAACAAACAGACCAGATGCTTAAAATCGGCAAAAACAGTGAATAAATAAAAATATAGATTTCACATAAAAAATCTATATTTCTACGATGCAGTTTGACATGCTGGCAGAGAGGCAGTGAGCCGTTTGCTCCGATTGTTTCTCTGAAAACTCCAGATGTCCGATATAAAACTCCTTCCTCAGGTAAAAGTATTAACAGGTGATGGACACAGACCCTAACCCTTACAAGCTAGCCAGCAGTATATAATGTCATTATATTAGCTCTGACTTTACTAGCTGCAACATTACAACATCAATAGATACACTTATGTAACTATGAAAGTGTATGTTCCTTTTTGTATGCTCGCTAAAATGCTCCAAATTAGCTCGTCTGCACCGAAGCGTGCCCTCTTGACCTTCCACGGTACAGTTTCACTGCCAAGACGGTTAAAAAATAGAAAACAACCCTCCAGCTAACCCTGGTCCTTATAGGCTTTTCACACCCTCATCCTCACAAATACATACTGATTTATTAAACCGCTATGCTAATTATAGCAGCAGTTTGAGGGTAGCATTGCATAAAAACTGTATATAAAGTGGCTGATTCTTTTAGTAAGACTGAGGTAGAAAGTGACAGGAAGAAGGTCGCTAAGGAGGAAAAGAGGAGGGTAATCGCGCATTTCACAGATATTGCAGAGAAGATAAATGTCAGTTTCATTTCAGAGAGGTCATGTTCTGTATGTTAGATAATAAATGCTGCTCACACATTAGGTTACTATTTATCCTTGCACTGCTGCACTGCAAAAAAAAATACTCTGGAATGTTTTATCAGCCTGATATTAATGACTTTTTCTTGCTGCTTTTAAAGCCCAAAACTTTGCATGAATTTAACTTATACATCTATGGATTAATCTGAAACAACCAATGTTAAAGATGGTAAATGGACTGTACTTATATAGCGCTTTTCTAGTCTTTGCAACCACTCAAAGCACTTTTACACTACAGACTGCGCTCATTCACCCTTTCATACTGGTGGCCGAGGCTACCCTACACGGTACCACCTGCCACCATCAGGAATTCATTCACACACCGATGAACGCAGCATCGGGAGCAGTTTAGGGTTCAGTATCTTGCCCAAGGATACTTCGACATGTAGGCTGCCATGGTCAGGGATCGAACCACCAACCTTCCGATCAGTGGGCGACCGCTCTACCAACTGAGCCACAGCCGCCCATCTTCAGGTATATAATATATCGATCAGACTGTAGTAGAGGGTTCTACGGTTGAATATTTGCAAGGTCCAGGCCTAAAATGTTCAGCTTTATACCTGCATTCTTTCTAACAGCCAGCAGGGGGCACCTCCACTACTTTCAAAAAGAAGTCCAGTTGTTTAAAAATCTATGAGAAAACTTTTTAGTTTTTGGAAACTAAAACACTAGAAAAATGCTAGTGGGTTTTTAGGGCTCTTTTAAAAGCCTACACAGACTGTGGTGCACAACACATCCACTGGGAGCTGTAAACCTGTGTGTAGGAAGACGGTGTTGAAGTAAAAAGAGTGACAAAGTCAGCAAATGATGGCAGTTCTGGTGGTTGGATGGGGCCAAAAAACATAAGGAAAAAACTGAAAAAGGGGCTTCTTTGATCTCTGACCTCAATCAATATCTGATTGGGTTCTATGGGTACCAATAACTCCCAATGATTATGGTTTCAGTTGCTAGTTTCAAGCCTAATTTGCTACATGATGATCATTTTGCAAACAATGCTCCTAATTTGAGTAAATTAGATGACAAAGCAGAATCGACATGGCTTCCTTGTGACTGAGAAGTTGCTATCATGGTGTTGTTTGGTTTGGGATGTTTGCTATTATTCTTTCATAGTGTGTTTTGAGTTCATTTAAAGTTAATTGTACCACCTAAAAATGTCTTGCTCAGCATAAAGTGTGTAGCCGCCAAGGGCTGAGCGCATCAACAAAATTACACAAAGGTGCTGTTTGGTTTTAGCAGGGAACAGAAGGACTTTTTGTGCTGTTGCTTCTGTGTATTCCGTCAGTGATTTGCATCATCAGTTGATAAGCCCACGATTAGACCTTTGATAATCAGAGATACACGTGTATTTCAAAGGTTTGCAAAATGCAGATAAAGTAAAACCCAGAGATGTCTGCAAGCTCAGTCTGGGTCATTCGTCATATTCACGCAAGCAGCGAGAGTGATATAAAAAACAGTATCTATCAGTCTCATCCACACGTCCAGAATGCCACATTGAGATCACAAATGGATAAACTGGCAACCTGCTGCGCAAATGAACAGAAACGCAGCTTCAACGAGCATGATTCATGTTTTACTCAGTCACACAGAACTCCACACACACCCTGGGTGAGTCACGCTTAAGCACAAGTGTGGGTGACAAAAAGAGAGAAAAAAAACAATGATTTTAATCTTGTTATTGATTTCAACACCAACCTGCTTGTCGTGCAACAGAGCACCATTTAAAGAGGTGGCGCTAGGGCAATTGTTTGTTCCCACTCCTCTGCAGAAATGACTGCATCTTGAAAACGGCTCCTCTGCGGCAGACGTGGGAATTTCCAATCAGTGGGCACTTTTCTTAGATTTAATGAGGCGGAATGGTGAGCAGGTAAATCACTGTTTTCCCCCCACGTCTTGTTTCAGATCGTCGTAGCAACGGGGAGGCCACCCCCCCCACGACCATGGCTTTCAACTGGACCCCGCTGATTATCATCACATGTTCTTAAAGCAGAAAACAGAAATTGCAACCGCCCACCGTGGCAGCCTGTCACCACACACTTAGAACTGTGAGGCTTTGAATTTATCCATCTGGTACAAGCACTGGCGGTTAGTTTTCTGCTCGTTTGTATTATCCCCATCCATGTCAGCATACATAAGAAACGATTAAACCTTTGTCATGGTGACTGACTTTGAAATGTGACACTGCTTAGGCCTTTTCTCTCCTGTCATCTATATCAAGGTTACCGTGGAATATATCTCATCTTACTGTAGTGCAAAGTTGCTTCCACTGCTTAACATAAAGTGCAGAACTTTGAGCGAGGATTGTATTCTGTCTGTGGAAAGCTGTCCTTCCAAATGAAATGAAACCTTAGGTCATTTGCACAATCATGTAATTAGATCTATATTTATGTTTATTGTAAGGTGGCAACTTATAATGGCCAGTTATTTTGATAGAAAGCTCCTGTCTGGAGCAAATTAGGAAGACAGGGGACAAAGTATAAAGAGTGACAAAGTCCGATTGACAAAAATACTTGGAAACAGATTCTGACCGATAATGGCAAACACATTAAAGACACTAGAGGTCAATTATTCAATATAAAATTCTGCACACCATGTAGACTTTTGGGAATGGGACTAATAAGTACCAATATGTGGTGGGAGTGCAAAAAAGAGACCAGAACACTTTTACATCTCATATGTGAATATTCTGGGGTCAATCCATTTTGGCATACAGTGCAAGAATTCTTAGAGGCATGGGTGGGAACAACCTTACCATTAACCCCATGTTTATGCCTTTTGGGGGATAAAACAGAAACTCCAAAGTGCTCATTCAGTTCTGATGGTTGGGATAACCTCAGCTGCCAGAATTATACTGAGACATTGGAAAGCACCCACAAATCCAATATTTACCGTATGGAAAGCTCTGATGGCCGAAAACAGTATCGGATGAGATTATGTTGGCAAGAATGAGGGGCAAAGGGCCCGTGGTTCTAGGAAGCTGGGATTACTTTATGGAGTACCTGACTTCTACCTAGTAGTCTGACTTTAACACTCTCAAAGGAAAGAGGCTTTGTATTCTTATTATAATCAATTTCATTATTAGTATTTTATTTTAGGAGTGCTGTACTGTCTGATCTACTGTCTTTTATCAAGGAACACATCAATGTGTTATTTTTATTTCTGACCTTTTTCTTTCCATGTACTGAACCATATAAGCTTTGTATCACTCCTCATGAACAAATGAAGATTTTAATTAAATAAAGGGCGACAAAGTCCGCAAATGATGGAGGTTGGGGTGATTTGATGGATCAAACAGACAAGATGGAAAAACTGGCATGGCCATTTTTAAAGGGTATTCTTTGACCTCAATCAATATTGGAATGAAAATTAGTTCTATTGTGACCAATAACACATCTTTACAGACATGCCCTCTTTATGCTAATCCCACAAAGCAGGTTTTCTCATGCAATACAAAATGTGTTATTTTGACCAATATGTATATGAATATTTCTTCATACTGGGGTCCCCAAACAGTGGGTATGAATGCAAAGTGAAGACTTTTGTCGATTCATTGAGGCCAGTTGTTGATGTAATTCTTGCAGAAATCTGGTCCATTTTACACTGAATCTGTGAAACAAATGGTATAAACCCGAAAAGAGACATAATTGCGCATGAGAATGCCCTGAATATGAGGCTGTAGAACTTTATGAATGAATATAATTCCTAGCATTTTTAAATTGTCTCTAATGTTGTTTAATAACCTTGTTCAGTACACCTTGTAAAAATGCACTTACTTGAAAGAACACATGAAAGAACACATCATTTGTCTGACATTACCCAAGTGCAGTGGAAAAAAAGTGTATATAATAATGCTGTATTTGCTACGATATGTGGTATAAGAGGATATTGTAATGCAAAGCAAATCCTGATAAGTTTTACCATTTGGGACTTGCTCGATACGTTAATTAACAATGTTTCCTCATTACGTTGATTAAATAGCATAATCCATGCAGCAATATGTTTCTGTAAAAAGATAGCGTCATTTCCAAGAGACTGGGTTGGGTTGAGATTTGAAGATTTACATGATGTCAGTAAGGCTTTGTGTTACCTACAGCGTAAGGTGTTTATTTGCATTGGAACTGTATAAAATGTAACTGAAATGAGGATAAAAAGCTCTTTATGAAATCTCCCTGTGAATGACATTGACTCCTCTACTTTTTCATTACAAGTAGCAACAGACTAAACAGACAACAGAGTAAAAAATAGGGTTCTTTATCTATTTTTCGACTTTGAGAATGATGTCTCTAAAATTTCTTTCTTTAAAGGTTATTTTTATGGCCTTTCCACCACTGCACAGCAAATAGACTCGTGACATGACATATGTGTTTGTGTGCTGAACCATGCCCTGACTTCCAGCAGGCTATGAGACACTCATGCGCTGAATCCCAATGTCCTCACCCGTCCGTCTGCATTAACTCTCATATACAGCCGAGGTAAAGATGAATTAAATGATTGACTCGCTTGATTGATGAGAATGATTAAATTCCAATCATCATTTACTTGGCTCTCGTTTTAACCAACTTCATTTACCAATAAAAGAATACTACTTAAATAATTATCATGATGGACTAGATCTGCAGTGTTCCTCTGTAGATTTTTCCTCCTTTTTTGAAGAGGAGAAAAAAAGAACACATTAATATTACATTTAGGCATTTGGCTGACACTTTTATCCAGATCGACTTTCAATGACTGCGAGAGTAGAAAAGAAATGAGGACATTTAATCCCTCCATAAGTTTGGAGGTTATGAAATGTAGTTTTGATGAGGGATTTTGGTAAAATACTTTCCCATGCCTTCATAAAGAAAGAACTAAGGAGACCTTTAATACATCACGCAATACAGATTTCTTTAGGGATATTTTTAAATGGAAGATATGAGCAAAGAAATATCTGCAAAAAAAGAATTAAATAACATACAACTGTTACTTCTCCCCTTATAACCACAACCTGAGAAGAGCAGTGTTCCACCCACCAAACAGGACGTGGAAATTGATTTGCCCTACTTGTGAAAATTGAATTCAGGTGTCAGTTTTGATCAGTAGTGGAAAATTAGTCTGTTGTTGCTATTTCAAGGATTACAGTAGCAGTATATACTGTAGATCTGGGGCTTTCATAGCCTGATACTCTGTGGTAAAATTAAGACAACTGCACCCCCATTTGGAAAATCGGCACCTCAAAAGTATGCCGAATTAGCAATCACTAATTCCTCTTTGCAATATAACCATAAATGTACAGATAACTATCACTGAATTATTTTATTATTTAATAAAACACAAAAACATGATGGATCTAAGTCAAGTTCTGCATCTCTTTTCTTGGATTTTTAAGCAGATTTATGTCCTGTTAATTGCACTTTATATTGGAGATAAGAATGATCTCTTATTACTTCACCCCATGGAGTGGGAGTGAAGTATTGTTTTGGGTGTTGTCTGTCCGTGTGTCCGCTGCATATACATCCTCTGGCCAACAGAGGGCGCTGTGGGGTGAAGTCTGCCAACTCTGATTGCCTTGTTCTTAATAAGTCATGTTCTATTTCAACCAGGGGTTCTTAAAAGTATCCTGACTGTGTGCAGATTAAGGGAAAAATACACACATCTCACCTTCATATTAAACTGCCAAGCATTCCACCAAGATCATTAACAGAACATAATTCACGCAAGTCGAAAATACAACCTCTGAACCTGTTGGCATCTGGCTAACTGTCTGGTTTTCAACATCGTCTTTCAACACCGACTCCATTCTCTCTCCTCCAGTTGGGAATTGCACCCCAATGGGTTCAGAGTTTGCAGTGCAACTACATGCAAGTTATGCACAGTTTTCTAGCAGTTGCCAAGTTGCATACTCATATAGGCTAAAGTGACTGCAGATGATTAAAATAATGTATGCATTTCATGTCGCATTCAGTGGATTATGAGACAATGGGCCGCATCCCTTCTAGGAGCAAAACACACCAGCTTTATAGCTGTTTAGCCTCTTTTTGTTGCATTTTTGCATCCATCATGGTTGGTATGCATCTCTTTGATTGACATTTTGCAGGCCCTTGACACTTGTATGTGCAACATGTGTATCATGTCTGTGTTATTATTGAAGGTATTGATCTTAAAGAGTATGTTGGCACAATTAATAGAAATTGGACACTAAGGGTCTGCATGATCTGCAGATGCATTGATTGTTTCCTATTACAGCTATCTCAGCTTCGTATAACATATTTGTTGCCTGTATATTTTGTATGTAATTTGCTCCTAAAATATGTTTTTAAGTGTTCATGTTGCTTATTACAATAGATAATCTATTTTTGCATGGGTGTATGTAAATTGTTTTTAGAAGAAACTTAAAACTGTTGTGATTACTGTAATTACATACGACATAATTACAGACGAGGACAATGGGAGTAAAGAAACAACAAATTGCATGTGTTTTCACATGTTGCCTGGTGGAATATTAGCAAAAAAAACAAAACATTACAAAGCATTTGATTACTCGTGCTCACTAAGACAATGATTACACCTCAGAGGAAAATGCTGCATTCTTATTTAGAAGCAGCATTCTGCTTCTTTTTTTCCACAAACAATACAATCAGAGTGACCCTTGTTCCATAAATAGCTTAATGATATCTGAGGAGCTTTAAATGTTAATTACCACACGCTATTGCTAGTTCTGGGCCCAAAATCATAGCTGTAGTCGAAAATAGTTAATTCTGATTAATCGGACATTTCTTGAAATAATTTTAGTGTCTCCTCTCTGCCTAATGTTAGGCTAGCTGGCTGCTGCTTTATAATGTTAGTCACATAGTATTGTCTCCGCAGAGTCTTCATTACCAAGTTAGACAAAAGTGTCAAATTGACCTTAAAAAGAAAGAAAAGTAAGGGGAAGAAACAGCACAGACACGCTACTCTTCCCTCCTCTCCAGGGCTTTTTGTGTGTAATCAAGAGACAGTGCTGTCAGGAAGCAACCCAGTGCCATAACAGGCTGTCATCACTTACTGAAGGTGAGAACCGAGGGATTGTCCGCACGCCCATTGTCTACCTCAATTTCCATTAACATTCATTAAGCAGCAGAGATTTTAAACTGGAAACCATTAAAAGGCTCCAAGGCTTTTTGTTAAGTTCATATACTATTTCAAGTTCTGAGATCTTGTTACTGATGTGTGTGTGTGGTTGTCCATGCTGGGGCAGGGTGTGCATGCGCGTGCACACTAAGGTGATTAATTAAAACATAAATAGGAGACTGGTCTCCCCTCACAATGTAGGGTGTTTGTGCAGGTAGCAAAATATGGCGCATATTTACATTTTGGACTGTACTCCGCCGCTCATATGGGTTATTCTGACAAACACTCATACGTGTAGTTATGGGTGGGATTGTCAAATTCTCTATTCTGTCATTTAGGTTGGAGATCTTTTTGATAAATACACAACCTGTGTACAAACTAGGGTTATCAGACCTATTTGTCATGTAAAAATCAGTTATACAGCACCCCAAAATGCCTTTAAAACCTTGCAATGTATGTTTATTCAACATTTTGTCCTGCAGTGACTCTCTGACTTACTGCAGGATGAAAAAATCAGTGATAGTGCTGACTCCTTTGAATCACAGGCAGCCAAATGCAAACTGTAAACGTCTCATCAAAAGTGTGCATTACCAGCTCAGTGAACTTTAGCTCTAATGAGCATGAAACCACCACGCTCTGTTATTTATTAATTTTCTTTTGCAAAATCTTTCTCTATTTCTTTTTTTGTCACTCATCCTTCACCTGCTATGACTGAGATATCTGTTTAATTAAAGTTTCTCTTCCCCATGACACCCTTTTGCTTTATCCACCTTGTGCTTTTTGCACTTCTTTCTCAAATAGCCTTGCTGTTAATCTGTCTAACACTTGTCTAACACTTGTGGCTGGCACTTTGTGTGTTTCACTTGTGACCTGCCAAGGGACTGCAGATGAAACTTAGCTTGGAGCAATCATTAGAATAACATTTTGAAATAAGTTTCCATGCAAAAGTGAGTGCAAAGACTATGCATGGTGTTGGATTCAGGTGGCTCAAAAGCAAAGGCATAAAACAACAACACATATTTGACCATGTGTGACAGAAAAAATGGAAGTTGGTGGATGAGGGAGAGTGTGACAGGCAGGCAGAGGGCGTCAGGTAGATGGGTAAACTGGATCTAAAGTCCACCCTTCAGACTGGTGGTCTGAGCCCTCACAGGCTAATAGAAAGGCCTTTGGTGTCATCTGTCCCTGCAGATAACAAGACATGAAGCCCATTTAGAGGCTTTGTTTGTTTGTGAGCAAAATAATATAACAAATCAGCTCCACACATTCAACTACAGAAATGTGTGTAAATAAAAACCACACTATGATTAATTAAAAGGGGATTATGTACATTTGAAAAAACTGCTTTTATTATATTTATTTTATTTTTCAGCCATTATTCTTCCTGTTAATATAAAATGTAAAAACTTTTCTGAGTTTTATGAAATTTTGGTTTCGCAAATCTTCAAAATGCACATAGAAATTAGTTGATGGAAGCGTGAAAAATGGCCATCGTAAACAGTATTTTATGAAATTGTCAAGGATTGACTTTAAATATAGTTTAAAATTCTTTTTTTTCAGAGAACATACATAAGCATAAGGTGTTGTTTGTTATGACCTTGGTTTGAAGCTTCACTGCGTAAGCACATATTGGAAAAGTATGCATCCACTTTTTTTTAATGTTTATTGTAGAAGGGAGAGCACAGCCCACAGTATTATGTTATTTCCCTGCTCAGGGAAGCATCACGGGCACTGCTGCACTGGAACCCTTATCCAGAGGGCAGAATGTCAAACAGGTGGTTGAGCGGCTGGTCAGGGATGGCGGTGCTCGACTTTGCCCTTTTCCTTGCTCTGGTGTTAGGATCTTAGATGGAGGGCAGCTGGTGGCCGGCTAGTCTCTAAGCTATAGACGCGATGCTTTCCTAACTTTCAGACAGCACTTAACAGAATAAAGAAATCTTGAGAATAGAAGATAATGCTGCACATGGTGAGACTCATGTCTATTCAAATACACGTCAAAGTTAAACAGCTTTTATACTGTGTGCTGCTGCTTTCAAAGCCCAGCACAGGTAGTCTAAGAGTGAAGGTTTAACATATAACTGGCATGAGTCACTCAAAAACAGAACGTATTGCTATTAAATGATATATACACACTGTGTGCATGTATCTAACATTAGTTCATGTAGCCTAAGCTTGTTTGTCTAAAAAGAAAAAAGGGGAAAAAAGTTTTTTAATAAAACACCATTCTGAATTATTACAGACTAATGCAAAAGACCACCATATAGCACCTTTGTTCACCAAGAATAACCCGCTCACTGTTGTTATTTACAATAAACTGATACAGAACATGAATAAAAATGCTGCCGAGCAAGTATCAGGTATGTTTAACGTGCAAAAACCTTCATTGAGTTCTCTTTTTTCTTACCTCAGAAGACTTACTCTTGGGATTTTGTTCTCAAATCGGAGGCCTTTGAAGCTATTTTTGACTTGCTCAACCTACTTTTGAAATGACATTCACATTTTTGCTCTCTTTTCCCTTTTTTTGAGCCAATAATCCCACTTGACACAACCTTTGGTCCATTTTTTGGGGGGTGTTGAAGGCTCAGAATCGACTTCGAAGGCTTGTTGAGGCTTGCCGCGCTGACTGCAGGAGTCTGGAGATTTAGCGGCTGATTTTTTTTATTTTTTATGTGCTGACTTGATCACAGCTAATGTGCTTGAAGGGCTTTGTCTATCATGATCATCCAAAAAGCTAATTGCATGTTAAAAACAATTAAGCAAAAAATGAGTCAACTGAGCAAATAAGCATTGTTGGATACACAATAAAGACGGTGGTCAGAATTGAGGATTGGAGGGACAAACACAGTATAGAAAAGCATTTCAGCTCTGCCAAACAATCAGAGGAATTTGGCCCTGACACAAAACTGAATAATAACCGAAAAACAAAAACAAGAAGTGTGTAAAAATGAACACAGTGATGCATTATTCAGAGTCTTTCTCGGGGCAATGGCAAACACGGCATTAGCAAACATGATTAGCTTTACATTGCTGTCACAATACTCCAGTGTGTGATGTAATGAAGTATTTTAATACAGCCATCCGTAGTGACTTCCAGATAAAGCTGCTCCAAGAGTTCGTTTAAACCGAAAATATGACAGCTGCTGTCATTATATATTCATTGGGAGTCAATTAAGTCAGTGAATCAATTAGCAGAATGAACACTATGTATGTGATATCTTCTTAATTACTTGCTAACGTTGTATGTCCTCGCGCCATGTGGTCCCTCTGTCTGCTTTTGCTTTGCCATTAGAGGAGGGAGGCGTGGGTGCCAGCGGACTAACCCCGGCTATTGGCTCTCTGTGTGGGAGGATGTGACAGAAAAAGAGGGAGAGAGCAAGCTGGGGACTCCACTCGGAGCCCTTTTTTACAGTAGATCCACTCTCCACCCCCCCACCCTCTCCGTCTTTCTGTTTCCTCATGCCGAGTCCCCTTTCCCAGAGTGTTAGCTCTGCCTCGCGGAGCGCTGCAACGTGCTGTGGCCACGTGCTGGCGGCCACCTCACACCACAGACTGGAACCTTGACCTCGCAACACCCTCCTCAAGGCCCCCCCTTGGCGCTCCCTTTTTCCCTCCTCTGTCCTCCATCCTCCCTCCCTAGACAAATTCCTCCTCCTTTATCTCCTCCCTCTCATTCCAAAATGTTTTTTTCCTCCAAACTGCCCCACTTAATCCTCCCTCTCTCTCTTTCTTCTCCTCTCCCTCTTTTTCCCAGTCAGAGTGCATCCTGCTCTCGCTGGCGGTGAGAAGCCGGCTGCCTGTGACTGGAATCCCTCATTACGCTGGCGAATGTGACAAATCAACAAAGACGTGCACCCCCCGTTCGTGCTGCAAGGTGCAGCTTGTTGTAGCTTGGGAATTTACTTATCTGTGGTGTTCCTTACTGTCTTCTGTAGTATTTCCCTCCCAGAGAACAAACACACAGCGACAGGAAGATGGGGAAAATAAACAATTATTACATACAGTGTATAAATTATACCCAAAAAGCCCCAAGTGATCATCATAAATGCAGAGAAAGCAATTGTCTTTTAATTCTGCTTAGAAAACCATCTTCTAGAGCAATAATTTGCATAATAATCGATGCAAATATGGGGGGAGGGGCTTGCAAAAAAAATCACACGGATGCTCATTCACAGGTACAAATGAGGGTAACATGTTCACATATTAAATTAGCACCTGCAGCATTGTTTTCTGCTTTGCCCAGCAACTCATACGTCGTATTTTCATCCATTTAATTAGCACCAGTGGAAGCTCGACTGATTGTCACACTCATTACATATCTCCGCAATCCCAATCTGTCACGTTCACTAGTTCCAGCATACATGTTGGGCTGCTTTTTCCATGTATCACAGAAGAAATTGGCCTGCTTTTGTGCTTCTGACTGTAATTTATATAAAGGGAAAGAAAACACACAGCTTCGCTTGTGGTTACATTTTTCATCCCTAAAGAGAAATAGTTTCAGCTCACTTTCTTTTAGAATTGATCAGCTGAGAAAAACAGCCACGCGAGGTTGACACCCTCTGAGCACTTGAGGGGGAATTTAAAGGGGCATTTTCAGGTCCGTACTGGTATTTTGGGCTTCTACTGGAATGTTTACATTGTGAAATGTTCAAAAAACACTTGATTTTTGTAATTCTGTCTGTCTAAATAAATCTGCTGTCTGAAACATATTGTTTTAGGACCTGTCTATGAAAGGCCCCATCCATCCCCATCCAAGTACAATAAGTGTAAAGAAAAGATAATAATGTTGGAACAGGGGCAACAAACTGGGGGAGTTGTGGAATTTAAGACACCCTTTTGAAATTCCACTGGTAAACAGGTTAATAGGTAACAAATGATAGAATCATGACTCGGTATGAACAAGCGTCCTTGAAATGCTCAGTTGTTTAAACCACCAAGGCAAATAATAATCTAAGAAAGTTTCTCAATGCACAATTGTAAGAATCTTTGGGATTTCACTGAATCATTAAAAGACTGAGATAATCCTGAGACATTTCTGCACATTAAGGCTGAACACCAATATTGGGTGTTTACCTTTGAAACATCCATTAAAAACCAACATGACTGTTTAAAAACATTACTTTTTACTGGCTCAGAGCACAATTCATTTCCATGCAATGCAAAAGTATTATATCAGCAACATCCAAAAATGCCGCCAAAGTTCAAAGCCCATGGCATCATGGGTAACTTGCACATTTATGTAGGCACCATTAATGCTGAAAGTTGTTGTTCTGGAGCAACAAATGCTCCCATTCAAAGGTGTTTTCCAGGGATGTTCCTGCTTTAGTCACCAATTCCACATTCTGCATGTACAAAAGCATGACTTTAAAGGAAAAGAGTGCACCCTCATTTTAGACAGTATCTCAACCTTTTTTTTGAACCAGGGTTATAAATGACAGAAAGAGGAAAAAGAAAAAGAAATTAATTAATAATTGGTTCCCTTAAAGGAATAACTTTTTAGGACACTTCTCTGTCTGATATCTGCAAAATGTCCTTGAACATTCAGCAGTAGAAACCAGCTCTCCTGATTAGATCTCTCTCCTCACTTGATGAGTCAAGTGTGAATGTATGTGTGCAACACCTGGCAAACCTACCTGGCCTAGATTCCTCCTAACAAACACCTCACCTTAACTCAGCAATGCTACAGTACAACACCCAAAGCTCACACAGAATTAAAGATGCATGCCAAGTGACGCACTCCGCCTGTCACGTATTTGAGCATATTTCCCTGATTGCTCTGTGAGATATCTATAGGCTCAAAGCCCTGTTTTTATTTTTTTACCCTTCCCTTGCAGCTTAAGCTGGCTGGCAGTCAGCCCGCACACACTGACACTTACAAACGTACTCAAACACAGACAGCCACATGCAGCCGCGAGCACGCACACGCACACACTTCTAAAGAGCTGCAGGAAGGCAGAGGCCGATCACATCATGCAAATCGCTGTCGCTTGTTGGGACGTGCACGGCATCAGAAAAGAAGCGGGGAGAGGAGGGCACGGGGAGAGAAAAAGGCGGAGAGATGGAGCGAAAGGCACGGGACTTAGATGCTGCAAGCATGTTTTTCAAAAGCTTTTGTGTTCTTGACCCCCACTGGTTCTTCTTCACGCTTGCCTGGCCATGGTGACAGAGTGTGTGACATGCCGTCGGACACACAAAGGTCAACAAGATAAGCATATGGCCTTTGGGATGATAGGAGCAGAAGCAAATATGT
>CAFUXE010000014.1:1024294-1037302 GCA_903364295.1 Serranus cabrilla | reverse complement strand
ACACGGCATCTTGTTGTCGAAACAGGAGCCGGCCATATGCTTCCGCTTCTGTGAAAAGCTGTTTTCCCTGTTAGGCAAGCATATGTCCGTGCCAAAAGTTGCTGCTACATCGGTGGACTCGTTTACTTTATTGTTGTCAGCGTTTGCTCTCTTCTTCCGCGGACATCTGGGACGGTGACTGTGCAAAATTAAAGGACGAAACAAAGTTTGTTTTTTTTTCTCATTAATCTCGCACATCAATGTGGCTTTTCAAAAGTTTGGAAATAAAATATGCAGAGTTTTTCTAAATGGCTGCTTTTCATTCCCACTAAGGAAAAAAGAGTCCCCATCTGAAAGAATTATTTAGATTTAGATATCAACAACACTCCTCCGGTGGTAAAACAGTAAAATATGCCATCTGTTCCTACATTGCAGACACAAAAGCAGTGAAGCTTCAGCAGCTAATTTATCCAAAATGTTGGTCTTACAGTCTGGGAATTATATTCGCAGCCAAATGATTCCTCCTGCATTGCAGCACTTTCTCCAGTGAGTGATGGTCCTTTAACAAGCTCCTCTAAACAGCACGGAAGATTCCCGAGCTTAATGATGTCTGCCATCACACCCACTGCTCCAACAGGTGAGGTCGGGATTGCAGTTTTGTCTCAGCGTGGGCAAAGTCACCTTTATGATGGTTAATCAGTTTTTTATGGCTAAATAACGAGTTTGCTCCAAAATGATTGTAACCATGAATGTAACACTGTGGTACGCCTCGGAAGCTTTTGTACAGTTCAACTCTCCAAATACCTTTTTAGCAGATATATTCAGGTATTTTAATACTCCACAGAATAAGGTGACAGGAAGTGATTTTAATTTTTTTATTTTCTCTTTATAAGAGCTGGCCTTGGCCACCTTTTGTGACTAAGTTTCAGTTTCAACATGTGGACTATTAATGAATCATTGCAACATTTAAAATGAATGATAATTGAGATTTTATAACATATCATAAAGTAGCAGTATGGATGCTATACATAGCCACAGCCATGCACTCACTGCTGAGACACAGTTGGTAAAATTGCATTTCTTCTTCGACGTATTTCTCATTTACAGATCTAATGAGTGGTGAATTGGCCACATTTTTATGTGCAAACAGAGTCTAAATGCATTTCTATATCCATTTACGGCTAACTGTAGGTGTGGAAATGAGGCTGGTCCGTGTTCACACAGCTCCTCAGTGATTGTGATTTATAAAAGGTGGACATGCTGCTTTATAAGTCTGATGAAAAAAGAATGCTTATTTCCATCTTTGTGCATTAGTTTTATCCAGCCGGCCCCTCATGAATAAGACACTGACTAAATAAGTTTCACTTTTAAAAAATATCTTATACAGCTGCCATTAATGTTTGGTAAGTAAATAACCAAGATCTTAAAAGATTAACATAAAAATTAGGCTTAAACTGGATAAAAGTAAATCCATCACAGCTTCTGGAGGACCTCAGCACTGTGATGCATGCACCATGGCGCCACTGCTGGCGACCAAATGAAATGAAGCTTGAAAAAGAAAATTTTGGATAAGAGAGTATATCAAGAAAACTTAACTTCTTTAGTAAAGGTCCTGTGCCACAGCTCAATTTATTTTTCACAATCATTTTAAGCCTTTAATAAGATATTAATGAGATGTTTATTTAGTGTCAGTTTTGCAGAACATGCACAAGACCCACAAAATTAGTCATTTGTACATACTGTACTTTAACAAAGATTTTTTTGGTAAAAAGATGAACATTAATTTGATTATTGATTATTGATAAAAACGAAAAAGCAACATTTTTTTTAAGTAATCACAACTCCCATCAGGCAGGTTCAAAATACCACAAAAAACTATTAGCTGGGGTTGATTTGGGGGTGTTAATGTGATGTCAGAGACATTTCCTCATTGCCTTTAATTTAACTTTAAAAAACAAGTTAATCTCCTCCCTCTCCAATGTTACTGCAGTGTCAGTGGTATCATGCATTTAAGCCCAGGAGGCAAACCATTGGCTCCAGGCTTGTTGTTAAGAGATACAAGGTGTATTTGGACACACTTCACGCTCCCATGTGCACCCACCGAGGAGAATTTCCTTCAGGTGTGCACACACCTTGTGATGTGACATGAATCCACCACGGAGATTTTACATGCCATCAGAACTGCAGAACGGGCGACGTACGAGCAGCCCCTGTTAAATATTAATCTCCTTTTTTGTCTTATCATTTCTGCTGCACGTGTGTAACATTTGGCAGGATGCTGGATGCTCCGGATCAGCCCTGGGGAGGCCAGGAGAGGGAGAAACTTGGAACGCACCTCATCACAGGACCCCACCAGATGCTGGAGTTGTTCACCCATCGAGCATGAAATTTTGTCTGCGGGGAGATGATTTATAATTTTAGTCTTACTGCTGGGGCAAACAGGGAGAGAGAGCGACTGAAAATGGGGGGAAAATTCATATCTAGTTTTTTTCTCTGCCAGCAAATTCCTGAATGGTTTCCAGACTTTGATTATTTTTCATTCTGCGACTGCAATAACATGTAGAGGGAGGAAATACAGCAGCGATGAGGAAAACTTGGCATTTAGTTGGGGACTGGGGTTGGGGGCAATGGTCCTTGCTGATGTTTTGTTTGCATGAGTCGACAAAATCATTACTGCACATTAGAGGAAACAGACACATTACGTGGAGTGCCACAATGGTTGGCTATCGAGCATGCATCTACCACTGCATGGACAGCAGCGATCAGCGATACATCAATTTTTATTTTGAAAAAATAGAAGATAAAATTGATGGTTTGTGTTTGCTCACAGTCAGCTGAGGGGAAAGTTTTCCACACTGGCCCAGTGACAACATAAGTCTTGTTTTCTTTGAAGAACAGGTTATATGCCCTAAAGTGGAGTATTTATCAATCGCCGAACAGCAGGAACATTGCTTAGTTTTAATGACAGTAAAATGTGAAAGAACTAGATGCATTATGGGCCGAGGTCAACAAGATCTCCAACCTTAATGTCAGAATAGGACATTTATAAAAAACATCCATAATGAGCATTTTTGTAGCTCACAGTACAGTGGAGTGTTCGAAAAAAGGCACACGTCATTTTTTCGTTGTTGTAAAAAAAAGGTGCCAATGTTTAGGGCAATAAACTTCCCAATTAAGCGTTATAAAAGACAGATTCAAATGTAAATACCTGAGACGAAAGTTACGTAAAAAATCACAAACCTTGAGCTTAGGAAGTTATGTAAAAAAAAGCAGGTAATGCAAAACAAACAGCCACATTACTCACGTAATACGTTGTTTAGATTTGTTTTCACATGGGACACAAACCCTGTTCGCTGTGTGGTCTATTACTTTGGAATCCTTTTGGGAAAAGTAGGTAAAAAATAAAATCTGCGCCTTGCCCAGACGTTAACCGCCCGTGGTTAAAATACCAAGTTAGGCTTGGGAAAATATTTGGGCTCACAAAAGTTTTTATGTTCCGTACATGATGAGAGTTAAGCACATTACGTGAGCTGACCTACATAAGTTCAAAATAGTTGACTTTATGGCTTCAGACAGGACATGAACAGTGGCCTTCTGGGTAAAAGTGCCATGTTTTTGACACGATCTATCCTCCCCAGCCTCTTCCCTCTGCTGACTTTGATTGAAAACACATTTTGGATATGTCAATATAGTTTAGAATGCCTTAGGGTCTTTTGTTCCCCAGGTTGTGTTGCCATATTAGGCAAAAACACAGCTTTTCCAGGTTTTACTCTGAATACAACCTGTATATAGAGCATGGCCTAGTGAAACACTTCAGAGTATTGGAAAAGTTCATTTCCAGTCACGAATCTGTGTTTTTGGCTTACTCCCTCTTTCTTTCTTTCTCTGCAAATTCTATTTATACTGTGGACTAATTAGGCCAGCACCCACTGACGAGCGAAAACTACAATACTGACGTGCAAGTCAATAAGAAGCTCGGACCTGCCATTCACAAAACAAACAGCTTGTGTGTATAAAGGACGGAGAGAAATGGTTATACAATCCTCGCCATCAATACCTCTGATGACAGTCATATTTGGCACCGATTTGCTGGCTAAATAATTTGATATTGAAGGGGAAAATTTTGACACAGCAATTTTATTGAGGTTATGTTGGGTAACGGTCCATTAAATATTAATACAAAGATAAGTCGGATTTGAAAGGCTCATTGCACAGTTCCACCATAACACAGTATGGGTGCTGGTGGGATTTCTGATCAATACCAGTACCCTGGAACAAAAAAAAGGACAAGCATCCACTGCCAGCTACTGTGATATACTACCTTTTAATATCTCTGTTGGTACTCTACCCATCTAAAGACAGTAAAATTTTTCAAGCATTTGGACTCTAACACAAGTCTAACCACCTTCACGATTCACTACATCTCTGAGTTTCCAAATAAACACTCGCTAAAAAAAATAGTAAGTTGAAGCAGATTGCTGCTGACACGTATGTTTCACGTTGCATGTGTCATCTATTTGCCCTCTGGCTTTTCTAATCCACTCCTGTGTCACTCCAAATCACAACTTGTGTCATTCTGAAAAGGCTTTTTTGCCTCTTCCCTTTGAATGAATGGATGTGGTGCAGTGCCTGGATGTAATTGACCTTGTAAAAGCAGAATATAACGCCACAAAGACAGAAGTAAGTGAGTTTAACTTTAAAGTGCCATCCATCCAAATTTTGATCCTAAAACAATCAAATGGCTTCTGATACACCTTGATGTTCGTTTGAAATGACACCTTTTGTGGATGTGAAACTTTTATAGAAATCTCAAATGACAAAACCCGCTGTGTGGACTTTTCTGTTTCCAAACACTGACCTACCCCCACCAACTTTGGTTCCACTCTCTGCCTCGTCAAAAACCTTAAATAGATTTTTCTAACCTTCACTTATCCCGGGAAGGTTCACTGAGCATGCATTCTGTTTTTTTTTTTAAACGGCCTCGCTTCACTTTTATACACTTACACACATTCACACCTGGGAGCTGCCCGGCATGACCACAGTCTTCAACTATTAGCCTCAAAGGAATTCCTGTGGAGCTGGTGGGGATTAATTGTATGGCTCAAGGACATTTCAATGGGAATTGAGCGTGTTTCTCATTAACTTCCCTGTCCAGATTTCCCAGCCATTTGGGGAAACTGAACTGGCCACCTCTGTCATCTCTTTTTATAGTCTGCATGAGTTTTTTTGCCTGAATGAGTAACGGATGCCCCCAATCTTCTGTTGTATAATTATATCCAGGGCTGCAGTGTTTGATTCTAGTCTCTAGGCTGCTTTTCAAACGTCTTAGACTTGGTCTACTTTAGTTATGTCCCATTTCAGGGCCCGTCTCTTTTGAAGGACTTGGCTTGTGAAGTTTTCAGGGGACTTGTCAGTAAGAAAACTTCTTATACGGCCCCTTGACAGTTTACCTACATCTGTTTATCAATGTCATTGGTTTTACTGGTCTTTGTGTGCTCCCTATAATCAACAATTCTTTGATATCTTAATTTCAAACAAGCTGTTGTCCATTGGCCTCTTAAAAAAAACATTCTGTGGGTGCATTCAAAAGGCAATTCAAGAACACATGTTGAGACTTGATGAAGGATTCCAGAAAAACTATTGGCCACTTTCCCTGAAACTTGGTGAATCATGGCCCAATGAAGAACCCATCGAACTTTTGAGTGCATCTGAATTACAGGGCAGATTCACAAAGTATTTTCACATTTTGTTTACATTGCGAGATAGGACATAGCCTTGGTGAAGATGTCTGAGTGCCCTTCTTCTTACTGTTATATTTTTACTGTATTGGTTCCTATTTTGTGGTGTATTACCGCCATCAATGAGGTTATTTTCTTCAGTTTGGTTTCTTTGTCACCAAAACAAAACAAACTAGCCCGATTCCCATAAAACATGGTGGAAGTTAAGAGCATGGCCAAAGATAGAACCCATTACATTTTGGAGTGCGTCTGAATAATGTTAGAATTTATTGATTATAATCCTGTAAGATGCACATGTAACATACTGATTATAATATATAAGGGAAACACCAGGCTCAGAAGAATGCTTCTCTGTTTTTAAACAAAGTGCTTTGTTCCTTCTCATTCTCTCATATGCAGTTTGGTCACCAGCACTTAGGCGTGTAAATCACATGTAGCTGTAAAGTTTGTTATCAGGTGTTGGAGCTGAGGCTTTGAAGCCTCTAACCTCACTTTGTTCTTTGCTCTACTCATCCCCCTCAGTTAAATGATTGTATTGTCAGAGCTACAGTCATAGAGCTGATTTCCTTGCTTGACCCCCAACATGCATGTATGATTTTACGGCTATGTCAGTGTTTGTGAGACCTGTTTCCTGGGAGGAGTCAGACCTGGAGACATCCTGTACATCCAAAGAGGAGACAACACCTTAGAAAAGAAGGAGGAGTAAAGCCTATAAATGTGCCCAGGATGTAGGAGAAGGGGCCAATTCTCAGACTGTCTACAGGACACAGGGGTTGTCTGCTCTGATAGGGACAGCTGACATGAGGCCCAGAGATCTCTGTTGCACATTTCTGACTCTCTGTAATCAATAAATCCATTGGCATATAGAGACCTGAAATTCCAGCATCCTTGTCATCTTTTCCTGTCATCAACCACACGCGAAGGGACAAGTGGGATTGAGGTGATTATTGTTTGTATATCTGTGAAGGGATAACATGCAATGGGGCTCTTAAGTCTGGGTTGATTTTATATTACCTCGTGAGTATTCCATTTTTTCCTTTCAACAATAACAGGGCAGATACATAAAGTATTTTCCCTTTTGTTCACATTAGGAGATAGGACATGGCCTTGGTCAAGGTCTGTGCTCTCAAAGTGCCATTTTGTTATTTATGTTTTTCTATTTTATTTTTTTTAGTTTTTCTCTTGAGTCTGTATTTTCTGTCTGCTGCCTTATTTCGACCATTATAGGTTATTTTTTCAGTTTGGTTTGTTTGTCTGTCACCAGGATCCCCAGGATGGATAAAGATACTGGCCCAGTTTTCATAAAACACAGTGGAAGGGTATAGCATGGGCCAAGAAAGAACCTATTTATTTTTTCGAGTGCATCTGAATCACAGGCCAGATACATAAAAAAAAATGAATTAAAAAAAAAAAAAATTAATTTTAAACTTGTATTACCATTGCGTTAAGGCCCTTGGCTAAGTCTGCTCTATCCGAGTGCTCTTCTAGTTTGTACTGTAAAGCCCTTTGTGATGCTCTTAAAATATGCGACATAAACACACTGATGTAGTGCTGGTAGATCTGATAATGACATGACAAGTTCCACAGCACAATTTGGCAGACAAACAACTGCAAACACTCCAGCTGTATCCTCAAAATATTACCCAAAAGAAGTATCTCCACTGAAGTACCCTTTGTCTAGTCAGCCTTTGATGATGCATTCAGCCTTGAAATACTGATTCCGAAGGAGGCAATTCAGACTTGTCCTTGGTCTCAGCCACAGTTGAGTGTTGACTTTTTCCTGCCCACAAAGCAGGAAGTCAATCTTGATCCTTTTGTACACAGTATTTGAAAAAAAACTTCCAAGTCTGATTACAAATACCTTCTCTGACATTAAAAAAACCTTTATATTTCTCAAGCCAGAGATGGATCCCATAGGTCAAATTCATTGTGCTGTATATTAAATCAGGCTCCAGAGTTGTTAGACAAGATGGCAAAAGCCACCATAACTATGATATATGTATAAAATAGAGCCTTGTGACCTGGAAACCCCCCTAAATTCAATGATACTTGACTGAAACATAAAGTTTTTCATGCCCTTGCGCTTGGCACTTTCATTATACAGGAAATCCGAGGTAATGGCTTCTCAAGCTCCACCATGTGAGAGGATGTCATTGTCTTGTGGAAGAAAAGCTCCTTTAGTCAGTCAGCCTTAGAGCTTCTATCATTACACATACATCTTAAAACCAAATTATAAGGTTCTGTCTGGGTGGAATACAGCTCGAAGAAACACTCCATGCACTCCTGATCTGCTTATTATATATTTAACCCCAAAAGGGTCATGTGTATTGTATATCTAGCCTGCCAGGCCAACTATTTCTCAGGTAGCCAAACTGGAGAGCTTTAGCTCACTTTGTAGGGCAGGAGCCCAGGGTGCAAGTCCTTGTGTAGCCAAAGATTTAAATAAATTTTTCCATTAATCATTGTCTACTTCACAGTACAGTGTTCCTGTCTGTGTACTGCACTGTTTTGACGCCAATGTCATTTGTACTACATGTTCTTCTGATTTATTAGAGGTACCCAGTGTGGATTTAACCTCTGAATCACTGGCCACATCTCGGATATTTTCAGCAATACACACATGTGGGATGCCGTGCTCGTTGGAGTCTAATCCCCGTGATTGGAGATATAATGGAGACAAACAGAGCTTAGTTGGCGACATAAAATGGGGTTATCTTATGTGCCAGAGCCAACATGTTGATAAAACTGCAAAAAATGTGGATGACATGGGCATCAGGATTCAAATTACTGTAATTACTGGAAAGCAAGTTGGGAGCTTTCTTGGGTTTTGAGGAGCTGCAGTGTTCATTCACGGGTATATTGTAAACTGCACTGTACATGGACGATTGCTTCTGGCTTAAATGACACAATTCAACATACATTAAGAAGATAGTTTATAAAAATACATGATACGTGTGATTATAGATAAACAGGTAGCAGAAAAACTGCTCCAAACTCAACACAACTAAGTAAAGTCAGGGTGCATTCAATGCCTTGTGCCTTCATCTGGTTACGGCAGTTTCTTACCGTGTCCATGTCTACGCACTGATTGAGACGGACTTGTCCTGCTGCCCTGGACAGATCAGTGAAAAGTGTGGGTTCCCCCGCTCATGACCGATGTGATCCTGCCGCACAGTAATGATGACAAAAGTATCTGCGTGACAGAACGCCCACGCCGACACAAACTGAAGGATCTTGAAGGTTCTTTCATCATGTGTGGAGGTCAGTGGGAGCTGCGAGAAAAGCACAATTTATTGTCCAAACACTGACTTGTAAATAATGGGCAGAAATGGTAAACAGCGGGATGTCATCTCAGGAAAAAATGATGAGATGAGGCTGCAAAACAGGGCTGCAGGAACAGTTTACTTCATTAGTTTAAGAAAACAATTTTATCTAACCTCGCCAGCGTGCAATCTTATCTTCCAAACAATAAAGCAGCTTGTTTTACTTTGATAATCTCAGAGAATACACAGTGACTCGGCGCTATGTGATGAATGATGAATCATTATGGAGGTTGATGACGTTTGATATTTATCATATGCTGGATTGACAAAAAAACACTTGAATTCAATAATTCATGTGTATTCAGGGAAACTGGAAATCTATTAGTGTCTCCGTCGTATCTCGACAGCCCATTAGTATGGAAGATAGTGGCAGCTCCTCACAGTCCACACCATTCTTCATGCATTGGCAAACACAATATATTTTATGATTTAACTGAATTTACAAGGTTGCAATAGGCATTATTACAGAAACAGCCAAGGGAAAATTACTATACTGCCTATAAACTGACACTGTACATTTCAGTGTGTGCATTTTATTGTTTGTTCCACATTTATTAACTTTAATGACCAATTTGATATTTCTAATTGATGTCCCTCTTCCATGTTTTCTCCCTATGCTTCTTTTTTCCAGCCTTATACTTGTGACTTTCTATTCAGTAAATTTTATTCTGTTTATATTTCCCATTAATTTCCTCCATCCTATTATCATGTGTATACTGTGTATAATTTTTCTTTTGTTTGTATTTATGTATTTAATTATTTCTGTGCATGGAACTACATTCTTATTTTTAAAAATCAAAATCAACTTTTAAAAAAATGTGAAAAAGTAATATTAATAAAAATTTAAAAAGTGAAATGCCTTTGAGTTGAGAATATTCCATCATGCTTATTTTTTTTTGCGTTCTTCCTAATTTTATAAGAATTTTATTCTAGAATAAGATTCACAAATAAATACTTTTTTGATCCTCTGGAGAAAATATATTTGATAACCATAATATATCGTCAACATCGTCGTTGGGTTTTATACATACAGATTTCTTAATTCTTTGAAGATTTGTGCATCATACTATAGTATAATTTGGGTTAATATATATGGAAACATGTCAAATGTTTGTATTAATTTGATCTTTTTGTAGTTATTTTTTGTCTGTGGTTGTGATTTGTTTTGTGTCTCTTTATGGTCCTTTTGTGTCTCTTTGTAGTTGATTTGTGTACGTTTTGAAGTCATTTTGTGTCTCTTTGTGGTTGTTTCGCCCTGTTTTTGTGGGTGAAAGCAGGGGAGGGCCCTTGACACTTTGGTCCTTTGGGCCTTTGTCCATTCGGCCTGTTCAGTAATCTCTCCATAGCCTAACTGTGTGAATGCACAGACTCAGCGTTCGACTTGTTGAATAATAACCCCAGATCTTCAGTGCTTTGCAGATATTTTTTCCTCCTCATTACATTTCAAAAGACTTTTGATTATCTGTTCAAGAAGCATGCACATTCTGATTTCTTGGCAATTTCTCTCTAATTACATAAGATGGGGGAGCATGCAAAATGACAGATGGGTCATTCTAGTGATCCGGGAGATGGAGAGAATCATTTCCCCAATGATCCCGACACCAAAAAACAGACAACAAAGTGCATCATCTGGACTGCATTAGCAGTCTGTCTCATTATTTTGAGGAGAGAGAGAAAAAATATATCCAAAAACTGGATCTGTGTTTGGAGCAGAATCCAAGCATTGAGGTTTTTGGAGAGTAAACAGATTTTAATGATGGTAACAACCAGATTAGACTCTCAAATGTAATCCTTCTGCATTCCTTAACTACAAAACTTTTTAGAAGCACATATTTGTATTAAAATGGCACACAGTGAAGCAAACATCGAGCATTCACTTTCTTCACAAGAGCAAACAAAAGAAACAAAAAGAGCTGAAACGTCATCTTTGTCCTGCTAAATTATGCAGAGAGGGCTCAGTGCCCCCCAAGTCATCCTTCTGCACGACATTTATCCTGGGACAGAGTCAGCGGGTGGTTGACATCTGCAGAAGGATAGGGAGTGGCAGGGGCAGCACCTCTCAACAGGTGCTCACGATTTGCATGAAACCGGCCTCGCTAAATGAAGTAAAGTGAGAATTAAAAGTGGCCGGATACGTCAAAGTATGCTTCATCTCATGTTTATGTATTCGGATGTTAAGCAATTCTTGTTTGACTGACACGGAAAGAGTCCCAAAAGGTGGAAAAGGTGACTTTGCTTGTATGATCATATGCAAAAAAACTCCTAAAAGACATAAACTTTTAGATCTTTGCTAATAGAAAAAAATGAAAAAATGCACAAACCGTGCTGCAACACCACACATCTTACTTTATTGTTTTAACAGATTAAGCCTTGATCATGCACCTCAAACATTTCCTGTTCCCTGTTTGCAGCCCTGCATGAGTCCCTGCGTCTTGCAGAGTCTGTACATAAAAGAAGCATGTACAACAGTGGAAGACAAACAGAGAATAATCTATCATAGGTGCACAAACTAGCACTGGGTGAGCTAATCTCTAGCTGCTACAATACGGACATTATACATGCACACACTCGCACGAGCAAACGAGGCCTGCATACACCGCCAGCCAGCCAGCCGGCGTTTCCTGAGGATCAGAAACCCAGCAGCTCTTTGATTCATCAGATCTGGAGAGCCTCTTCTTTATTCTCTAACGTTGGTAAAACGGGCACCCGCTGTGACTAATCTGCGGGACAAGAGGAATAAGACGGAGTAGATTTCCGTGGAAAACGGAAAGGGCAGGAAACAGCTATTTCAGGAGTGATATGGTTCAAAGATAATTCTCCATTGTTGGTAAGTGTTGGTATTTAAGTGACAATTACTTGGATTATACCAGTGTGATTGGAGAGCTCTCAGTACACTCACAGAGCTGCTCTGGCTATAGGTGGGTGTTTGGAAATATCAAGTTATAAATGATGTGACCTTTTATTCACTGAGACACCTTTACAGTGATAATATTGCTTTGGCTTTTATATTATTGGGAATAAGTGTGCAGCAACTTTTAGGGTAAAACTGCAGCATTTATATTAACAAATAATTGTGTTGAAACAAAGCACTCTAAATGGATATTGGCCTGCACCATGTTTGCACCCCTTCAACATTATGATTTGTGATCCAGCAGTGGAGCTAGTATCCACATTGTTACCTGAGCTCTTCCTTTACATTTGATTATTTGCTTGTGTTTGACCAACTCCAGGCTGAGCTGTGCTGCTGTGCAGAGGATTACACATTTCCTCTTTTTGAAAAATCCCAAGTTTTCTTCAGAAAAAGACATATTTGAGTGTTTATTTGGCTGTCTAACACTGCCACTTTAATGTTACTAATGCAAACATATAAGCAGCATAAGCAGCACTGAGCTAATTTTATCTAGTGGCATTTACTTGCATTTATTTGCTATTTAAACTGTCTTTTATAACACCTGAAACGACAAACCATATGTGTATGTATAATGATGTGTGCACTATTATTAGAACGCTCCGCTGTATGATGAGCCGCAAAATGCGCACATGGGTCATTTTGACAAACAAGAAGATGGGTTGTTTTCTGATTTTTATACAATCAGACTCATTTTTTAATCTAGTGGAGTCGCCCCCTCCTGGTCATTAAAAAAATGCATGTTTAAGGTGCTTCTGCATTTCAAACCTGGAGGATGCCTCTCAGTTTTTTTCTGTTGGTTATAATATCCAATTATTGTAATAGAATGAATAAATGTCATGCAGACAATTATGGTGAAAACAAAATCAAATTAAAACAGACATCTGTGATAGTACAAATATATATTTATTCTTGGAAGAAGGTTAAATGCAATTTACTTCGACATCAATGCTTTGTGTCTTATCACTACTTTTCAAAACACACTGAGCACAGGGAGTGATCAGTGCGAACCCCCCTGGGGATCAAAGAGAAGCAGGTAGATGCTGACGTGTGGGGGGGG
>CAFUXE010000014.1:971655-1024229 GCA_903364295.1 Serranus cabrilla | reverse complement strand
CCCCCCCCCCCCCCCCCCCCCCCCCCCCCCCCCCCCCCCCCCCCCCCCTCAGCGCAGGTAAACACTGGAGTATGCATGAGCTGGCTGGTGAGGGAGGATGAAGATACACTGTACCACCAGAAAAACTCTTGCTGAAGCTGCTGGGGACAAAATCCTTTGGGTTTCTACTAGGTGCTGCAACTACACAATTATTTCCCTCGGGACATAAACAGTTCTTGTGGCTAAACAATGGACAGGCAGATGGAGATCTATACTAATGCTAGTCTTGTGTACCAAAATTACAACGCGTCGGTGCCCAGAAATATTGGAAATAATGGATTATACACTGGAGATTAACTGAACCAAATATTTATTTACATTCAGCTTCCAAGCTCTGCTTAAAACGTATAATTCCCAATATGTCCCTCTAATATATTGCTTAAAAATAAAAAAATAAAAATAATAATATATAATCCTAAATAAATGTATTCTTATTATTATTACTACTGATGTTACTATAGGTGGGTTCTGCAGCTCTGCATGTCCAGGTGGTGATTCTGTACCTTGAACTGCTTTGGGTCGTAGGATTGAGTTGAATACTCCAATAAAATGAATATCCGGTACAGGTAATGTACTTTTTACAAGCTGTTATTCTAATAAACAATGCATTTGGCAACTTTTGATCAATCCATAAATATCTGGTGCTAAAAATATAAACTTCCTGTTTAAGCCACACCCATTTTGAACTCCTCCCATTCTGGATATAGATAATTTAGTTAGATACAGATAATGGTCATCACTAGTGGGTAGCAGTGGTGGAATGTAACTAAGTACATTTACTCATGTACTGTACTTAAGTACAATTTTGAGATACATTTACTTGATTTGAGTATTTCCAAATCCAATATTATATTCAGAATATAAAACAATCTGAGTGTGTCCATTCTGCATAACAAGTACTTTTACTTTTGATACTGTAAGTACTTTTAAATGCTGATACTTTTGTACTTTTATTTCAGTAGGTTTTCAATGAAGGGTTTTTACTGCTGTGGAGTAATGTAACAATGTGGTATTAGTACTTTTACTTAAGCAAGAGATCTGAAGACTGTTTCGGCATTTTCAATGTCAAATACCATCCCATCCATCTGGCTACTGCCGCAGTCCACACATGCAACACTATGGAAAACCTTTTCTATGGCTGAGATTTGTTCAAAAGGTCATCTTCAGCCAGTCATGGCATGATTCAGATTCACAGGACAGATATAGCAACGGACATTTTACCTCTCTACCCTTACTTTCACTCTTGCATAACACATTTTCAAACCTGTTCTCCTTTCTATTTAGTTTTTTAATTCATAGTCTGCACTAACGGGCCCATTATTCAGCCTACACACTACAGCATACGGGCCATGTAGTTATGGAAACACAGCGGTATTTATTTCTACATTTTGCCTCAGTAAGAATTGAATCCTTGACACTGGCTATTCAAAGTACGGGTACAGCCAAATGACTAAGTCCTTTGAAGTTGATGATACATGACTTGGAATTAAATGCAAAATCAAATCCATGTAGGACAGTGCACCAGAAACTTTAACACAAGACCCAAAAATGGGAAAATACTGTCTAAAACGACCCGGAGGTTCCAATGAAGCATGTATGATCTTGGTCAAAGAGATGACAAGAACCCTAGAGAATGGTTCTGACAGAGCGATAGAGGTCTCAGTCTGTGATGGAAGATCCTGCCAGAAGGACAGTCAGGGGCACGTCTTTACAAGAGTGGGCTGTAAGGGCAGAGTGTCGAGAAGCCAGTGTTGAATAAATGATAGCAGCCTGGAGTTTCCAATAATCCAGTGACAGATCATGAGAGCATGACGCAAAAGATCCTGCTGTCTAAAAACTGGAAATAAAACTCCAAAATAGAACTCCATAGGGGCATTCGGTCTTTGGGCGTTGGTTTCAGCCACAGGGACAATAAATGGAACCAATGTCAACTATTTTTTAAAGTCCGCTTTAACCTAGCAGGCCTTTAACCTTAGACCTCAACTGTTAACCTTAGACAGCAAAAATCAACACTGAAATGGCTTCAGAACAATGTGAAGCTTCTTGAATGGGGTGACTCTAAGATAGCAGATTATAGGTTGAGCAAATCTGCAAACAATGATGGGACAAAATCCAGAATTCCAAATGTGCCAAGCTCATACTGAGATATCCCAAAACACTGGGAGCTGTAGTTACTGCCAAAGAGGCTTATGAAGCACTGGTTTAAGGTGCCGAATACTTATTACATTCATATAATAGGATAGGTATTTTTGTCTCAAGATTTTGGAAAAATAAAATGCTTAAAAACAGATTTTTTTGGTCTTGAGTGTTGATGGCATTGTTGAAGGATAAAGCCACAGCAGTGCTTCATTTTTCAATTGTACATGAGAAGGTCAGGTACGACGCTTTGCCTTGTACCAGTGCAACAGCTGAGACATGATGTGTGTATAACCACTTAGATTTCAGTGTTCTACCTGCATAACCAGACAGTAACACACACACATACTCACAGAGACACAAACAAGGTTGAACTTATCCTCTGAAGATTAATAAAAGTGAAGATGAAAAATACTTGTATGAGGGAACAGAGCAGAGCGTAGTCCTTGGTCCAGCACCTCTGCAGTGAGCCACTGTATTTATGTTTATGTAGCTTATAATTAGCTATTGATTTAAGCTTTTGAAGTCCTAGTTTTCTGATGAAAAGTATAAGGAGGCTGCAAGCTGATAATCTGTAACATCTTTGGTCTTCGATGTTAAAGACCCATCTCTTTGCTGTATTCCACAGAGGTCTAAAGGGCGATCGATTACTGAAGCATCTACTGGGATTCCAATGACCCAAAGTGACCTCAATGTACAGCTCGCCTCAGCCCTAATTCATCCCCATCCCCACCACCTCACCATGCAATTTTTATACAGCTCAAATGAGTTGGGCATGTCGGCAAAGTTTACTCCCTCCAATTGGTTTTGAGTCAGTGATGGACAGCCCTTATTTCACTCTGCCGTGTTGACATGTAAGAGAAGGGGCACCGCCATTTAAAAGTCAATATCACTGAGACAGATTGGCAATTTGAGAAAGAAGTGACACAGTGAGTATTCAGGAGGGACGTATCAGACCTTAATGTGTGCCAAACTATGACAATATCAGTGTACGCAAAGAATGTGGTATTTGTTGAAATGAGCAACACACTGATTTTGTAAAATAAAACTAATTGGCTGCTATATTTTATGGCTGACATGGTGGACATGAGCTTACTTTAAAATTGACCCAACAGGTACTTGAAGTTTTCATTCTAAAATAATTCACCAGCTTTAAACAGCGGGGATGTAGGGTAGCATAGCAATTAGGATGGACTGAATCAGGCTTCTGTGATGACAAATTATCCAACGTTATAAAATGTCTTTAAGCACGACAAAGGCTCTGCACCAGCTTTAAGGTTGCTGCTTTTGGATTAACCTGACCTTTGACCTTCTTGACAAAGAGAACCAATGATAAGACAGTTTTCACTCTCAGGAACCATTATTATTACATAAGCACTGGAAATCTAAAGCCCAGCTAGAAGCTTCAATTCTCTTTAGACCCCATTGTCAAACAATGTTAAATGACACAAAAAACATAATGAGTAGTTCTGAGAGAGCTAAAATTTAGGGGCTAAACTTTACATTTAAGGCAGCCCTAGAGGAAGGGCCATGGGGTCGTTTAAATCAAAAGAGTTTACCCCATTGGGATGATGGAAGTGCATTTTGTCCTGAGGGCAGCACTAAAAAAAAACCATGTCGGGTCCTAAATGGGAAAGATTTGTACTCTTGGGAGCAATTAAAAATGTGACCTCACGTTATAGAGCGCTGCATGGATGGCATGTTTTTATAGGCCAACCCGGAAGTCAGTATTGCCCGGGTTCCCTTAATAAGAAGCCAATGGTAATTTTCCACTGGATTTTGGGATATTGCAGAAAATATTCTCTGTTGCAGTCAAAAGTTCATGAAAGTCACACTTTTAGTTCAGCGCTATATTCTTATCAATAGCTTTTTTGATTGTTGAACAGTAAAGATCTACCTGACTTTAACATCACCACCTCTAAGCTTCCATCTGCCTCTGCATTTGGGAAGTTGCCAGTTACTAGCAACAGTTTTTTTTAAAACACAAAGCTTCAAAACTTGCAGTATTATCTGATATATATTGGAAAGCGTACTGCCAAAAACCCATGAAAAAACCATTGATTTCAGGACATATGGTATATCATTAGGGAACCATGAATGTATATGTTTGTGTGCCAATCTATATCACAGATTATGACTTATTGTAGTGAAATACATTTGTTTAAGTATCACCTTTGATCTGCTGATGGTGTCCCCAATGCCAGTCAGGTTCATCCTCTGTGGAGCATGAATGTTGATACAAAGTTTCATGACAATTCATCAGATACTTAATGATATTCCAGCCTTGTGGTCATTAGGACACACTTAGTGAGGCTTAAAGAATAGAAATGGTTGCAATAGAAAGAAACCAAAAACTTTTCAGCTGTTTGATCTTGAATTTGTCTTTTTCAAATCTGCGGACGCTCTGATCTTTTGTTCCAGTCTGCCCGGAGCACAAGATGGACAGGAGGTTCTTTTTTATCTGCGGTCCCATTTGCTCAGACTGTATGTGCTACTGAAAATCAATCACTGTTTTTTTTTTGTCCCTTTTCTTTGAAAAGCAATTTGACCCAAGATCCTGTTTTCCAGAAGTAACGGTGGTCAACTCTGTTCATAGTCTTTACATTACAGCGCTGACTGTGATGAACTTGCTTTTTGCCTTTTTGGCACGGCTCCTTTGGCTTAGACGGGAGGATAGTGTTTAGCCTGTAAGCACAAACCGTCAGACTGAAAGAATAAATAGATTTTAAAGTGTGCATGACAGAAAAGCACAGCAGGCAGAATGAAAAAAACAAACCGAAATGGGCTTTTAGGGATTTGGCTGCCGTAGTTTGATATAGTGAGAAGAAGACAAGGGTAAGCTAAATGTCCAATGCTTTGATGTATTGAGGGAGAATATAACCACAGCCAGATTGTATATATTTTAGAGCTTTCACTTCATTTATAGACAATAGCAATTTCCATCAGTGGAATCTTCCTTATATTATGATGTGTGTGACAGAGAATAGCACAGGACATGCTCTTTTATGTCTTCAAGACACCCTCGCCTTCACATTAAGAGCATGGGCATCTTTAATGCCATGCACAGGATTCTGATGCAGATAATTTCATGTGTGATCATCAATGATTCACATGCATAATAAGTGCCTCATTAATGTTATTTGAAAATGAACAAGGACATCCTTATTTGCTTAGTGTCCTTATGTGTTTAACGCACTGTTCTTCTTGCTATTTTCATGATAGTTTGCTTTTGACAACTCCTTTTTTGGTGTTTAGTGATTAAGGATTTCCCCCACTATAGGGAGTACTCACAGTTTCAACCTCATTGTTCCAATAATCCAAAAATACACACTGGAGTCGAGACTGCTTGCTTTACTTCTATCCAGACTGTGATGTGCTTCTTGTTTCAGAAATCTTCTGAACAGGGTGATTAATTTTTTTTTCTTAATGAAAATAAAATATCAAAACATACATCAAGATAAGATAGGACAAAGAGAAAACATGACAAAGTCCTATGATTGAGCAAATGAAAATAACAATAAGTACATTAAAACCATTATGAATTCTAAGTTATTTATGTGTAAAACTCTATATGGATAGGCAAACTTTCAATTCACAGCAGGACTTTGCTAATCCTCCCACAATCCTCCACCTGATTTTACAGGAATCTGTTTCCTGGTCTTCATTGGAAATGGATCAAGTTGTAGCATTGTTCAACTGCCTGCAACAAATGTATTTTCTTAAAAAATATAGCATAGGTGGGTAATAAGAGGACCAATACTATCTTGCACCTGGGCAACAGCATTAGGACTCCACACATTGGGAAATGCAGCTATTGGAAAATACTTCTGCTGAGAAAACAACATGTTATGGCTGTGTAAAGGATGGGAAATGTCTTCTCTATTTAAGGTAGTTTCACTTGTTGTGGGGCTGCCTGTTGTTTGGTTTTGTTTAGTTTAGTTTGTGTCTCCATTAGGATTCAGAGTGGTCAAATAATAGGAGGATTTTGGAAAATAATGACCTGATCTTGCACACCAGGAAGAAGCATTTATTTTCACCCCCAAATGTTCGACAACTGGCAGGTTTCATTATAATCTGTCTCCCTGTTGCTACGTCTGTGGAAATCAACTGAGCTGAAATTCTGTACAAACATTCAGCACTTTATATTTCATGAGACACAGAAAAATACACCTACACATAGTCTGTTTCTGTACGGAAAATACAACTGCTATCATAAACTTTATGCCGCAGCATGCAGCCGGCTTCAGATGAGGTAAAATTGGCCTGGTTTGGGAATTTTCATGCAACATGGATGATACAGCATCTATTGAGGCGCATCCACTTCTAAAACACGATGGATCTATAGATGATAGCTCTCACTTTGAAGCAGCCTGGGCAGAAAATGACTATATCCTGGCCAAGGCACTAGATCTAATCTCAAACTCTAACCCGCTGTAACATAGCCTCCATTATACTGCTTGATCATTTCCGGCTGTCATGATCCAGTGGCTCTGTCTGTTGTAACATCAGCACTCCAAGCACTGCCCTCACTTTTTCACATTGTAATGCATTTTATTTCCCCTTTCCGTCTCGTGTGTCACCCTCTTAGTGTTGCACATCATACCCAAATTCAAATAATCCTTGAGGCGTAACCTCTTGATCAGCAACGACACCTTGGGTTTTTATCTCGGAGCTTTCTTAATTAGAAAGGCTTAACAGAGAATGCAGTAGGATCAGTAAATCACACAACCTCCTCTTCACTGACCCCTGGCTTTAGATTCTGTCGAGTTATTTGCACTCTTGCAGAGATCAAGGTAGCCAATCATATCATTCTGGTTCTAGTGTCGGGAGCGCAACACTTTCACATCTGCTGCAAGCTCCGGGGGACAAGACTGGAGCTCGCTTGCAGCATGGACAGATTATGAGACAATTGGGCCCCTGGGCACATATTGTGTGATGTCTATACGGGCACTAACAGTAAACATCCAGTGGAAAACCTGAGGGTACAAACACTGCCTTTGAAGATGCCACAAAGAAGAAGCCACCATGACGTCTTCAGAGTCAATCAAGAGGCTGTTCCTTGATGCTGTTTTCACAATTTCGCATTACACGTGCATTATTAACAAAGGTTCTTTCTATTCCCCATTTCTATCCATAATTAACCATGGGTAAAATAATCATTACTGCTGCTTTGTGCCTGTTGTGTAAGTCTCAGATGAATCCAAAAACCAAACTCTGATCCCAAAGCGTGCACAGCCATCGTCTTTTCCAGGAACAGCGTCTGGATGACTGCTGCTACTACAGCAGAATGAACCCCCCCAAAAAAGTTAACTACAGACCACCAAGGTGGACTGGAGACTAATTTGTCTAACTGTAGTTTTTAGGCTTGTGCCGATTGGCAGTCAGTTGATAATTCAACATTTGAAAGGATGAGAAACTATTGGTTTTCCCAATAAAGCGATTTTTAACTTAGTAACTATCACAATTAAGATGTTTCAGAAATAATGTCTTGCGCCCTAATGTGCAATTATTCAGGTTTTTGTCTGCACCACCTTGGCGGGGTTGGCTAAGTACTGGGGCAGTCTGCCTCTCTGTATCCATGGGAATAAATACAATCACCCAACTCCATTTGAAATGAATCAAATTCTGAGTTAACAAAGTTTCCGGTCCAGAATAGTATTTCCAAATGAGACACATCTAGACTGAGTGTCTCACTTTGGCTAAGATCGCCAGTAAAATTTGTTCAATTCATCCAATGTCATTCAAGAAACAGCACTAAATTTCCTGAAAGTCTCAAACACTTTAAAGTGAAAAGCAGTGCAACTTAAGTGAGCCTTTAATCAGAAGTAATTACAGCAAATGACCCCAAAATTGCTTAATATTTTGGGAATAAATGGACAGATGTTGACGTCTTATTGCCATCAGGTACTCAAAAACCATTAACAAAATGAACCGAGGGCGACTCCTTAATTACATCAAAGAGCACAGACATGTCCATCACATAAATAACTTCACAAGGGCAGGTTCCCTTTCACCCTCACTGACAGCATGACTTGTTGACAAAAATGTGAATGAATAAAAGAAGTAATTATTTTTGTCATTTAGTTGAGTGGACGTCAGATTTTGTTGGCTTGGTTTTAACATAATGTGCGCAGACCAGCTACCTCTCAGTGCATGCTGGGAAATGCTCTAGCCCCACCATGACCCTAGAGGGATTAAGTGGGAAGAAAAAAGGCAATGATTGACAACAGATGCACATCAGCCATCCGACTGTCTCATTGATGTGTCTAAAAGCCGATACTGAACGAGTGCAATGAGCATCTCAAAGGTGAGCCCTGACCTGACTAAAGAGTACTGACAAGTGAGTTTCTTTTCCCTCTTTGATGAGGATAAACAGCTCATCCAGCAAAGAGTATGCATGTTTACGGGTGGGAAACAGAGGGTGTGAAAGGGAGGCAAAAAGAGAGAGAAAAACAGAATCTTCAAGTTCATCCCAATTAAATAAATGAATCATCGCAGAGCAATAGCTGAGTGGATCAGAACAACACTGCCAACGGGTCTCCCACTGTTCCAGCCAGCGGGCCTCGGCCACCCTCGGAGATTAATCAAATTCATGGAATGTTTGATTTGCATTTCATTAAAGATTTGGGTGGAAAATTAATGGGGAGGCACTTTGTTTTCAAGGGACACACTGCTAAAATTCAAACCCATCTTCGTTTGTGTCGTGTCTCCGCTTTGCCATGTCACTCAAATTCCTTTTTTATCATCGCCGACATGGCTTTGGTGGTTCTTTCTGGCTGCTCTCTTGGGAATAGAAAGGAAATCAACACAGTTGAGTGTTATTCAGGCCCCAGAAAGGGTGGTTCTGCTTTACTGTGTGTGTCATATTTGCTTATGTTTTATTATAGAGACATTTCTACAGCTGCACTGTAGCTTCAGGTTGAAAAAAAAATGTTACTTTACTTGACATATTTCCATCACGGCATTCCCTGTATCAAAGTGATTCCTATTCATAATGAATGAATAAGTGAATAGATATGTTTTTGTTATTTCTAGGCTTTCAGATTGCACCTCCAAACACTTTGCATCGTACCCCAATACCCCCGAGAACCACCTGACACATATCAATCTAACATGCAATCTTAACAGTATATCTCAGGTATACAGTATTACAAAGAATATACGGTATGCTCCTCTACATGGACCAGCATCAGGGCTGCTTGGGAATTTGACATAGGTTAAAACTATGGGATGCTATATATTCCATGTGTCACTGGATCCAGCCAGATGATGTTAATGCAAGAAGCAAGAAAAAAATAAGTATCTTATACATGGATCATGTAAAAACACACACACACACACACACACAAAAAAAAACGTATTATTATTGTGAACTAGATGCCAGTGAGGTAGAAACTGTTGACTCCTGCCCAGGGACAATGCACAGTAAATACATTGCGCCAGAAATAGCTGTAAGTTAATTTGCATCTGCAGTCCCTGGGTGGGAGTCAAAGGTGGTACTTAATTCTAAGCATGAAATCACAAACAATAATCTATAATTTAAAACATCCATACCACAGTAGAATTACACACAGAGTGTCAGTGCATTTAGGGAATCTTTCTAAAACAGAATAATTAGTTCATTCAATTAGTTCGAAGTTGTTTCTTTAGCTTGACATACAATATTTCACTCCACTTTTTTTATTTGTACATGCAGACTTCCAATGCCTGCAGGACTGCCTCTATTTTTAACTGAACATTCAACTTTCTAAAAAGTTCTGCACCCTTTAATAAAAGCAAACATGGTGTTCCACAGCCCAGCTGCCTTAACTGAGAAAGCAGTTTGGCTGAACTCTGTGGATTGAAATTGGACACAGCAGTCCCCTCAAGTGAGGGCTCTTGTTGGCCTTGTAGCCATATCGTGGTTTGTTATGAATTGTTTGGTGTTGGTGCATGGCTGTGGAAAATCCACAGGAAATGTTTGAAAAGTAGTGACAAATGGCCGCCAAAACTTGTTGTCTTGTTTTGTCAGTTCCAAACACAAAGCTATCCAATTTAAAATTATACTAAACAAGACGGGGTCAAAATGTCTGTTTGGTAGCCAAAAAAAGCCTTTTTTGCCATTCATTTGCATGAAAAAAAGCTGTAGTCTGGTGTTGGGTTGCAGCAAAGTGATATTTTTGCAAAGTAGTGATCATCTCAGAGAGTTTCATGGTATAGGGTATAATATATGTGCAATTATTTTTCCTATTATCCATTGCACGTCACAATGATTATATTTTGTACAATAAAACAAAGAATATGCATGAATATAAGATACTGTGCATTTATACAGACATATTTCTAAGAACGTATCCACAATAATATTGATCATTAGCGTGGTCTTCCCCACTGTAAATGTTTTTATCAGCTGCACACATTCATTGTCCCATACAGCTAAACAGCTGCCAGTTGTGATGGGCACTATGTGCACAGATGGGTAGAATCCTAATCTCTTTTACTGTCCAAATGCATCCAATGTTTCAGTGGCTGTGCAAACTCTGGAACATCTGGGTCACATCAAATTTGTGACATCTGTGTCCTTTTGGATGTATGCCCCAGATATCCAAAACAGGCATTGTCAGGGATATACATACACTTAAAAGTGCTCAGTTTTATTCCAATGGTGTATTCCAGGAGGTAGTAGATGCACATTATATCATTTTATTTTATTCTCAATTGAACTCTCCCGCAGCCCTAGTGGCTCGATTTAGAGAAGTTCATTAAGATGGCATTTTGCAGCGCAGACAACATAATGCATCTCCCCTCCCAGAGCAAATCACCTTCAATTACAATCAGTGAAACGACACAATAGTGCAAAATCATCCCAGTTAAAGGCAATAATTGCTCCTGTGCTGACTTCATGAACAGTGCCTGCTTGCCATTTTTGTTGCACTATTGTGAGCATTTCAGCTTTTTTTCTGTGCCAAGCTGCATTAGTTCAACCACTCGCTGATCAAACAGTTAAAGAGTTTTCATTCCAGGCCACCAGCACGACAGTTTATGAGACACTGGGCACAGGTTCACAAGGCCCCAACCTCAGCCTACATAGGGGCAGGAACACTAAACTGAAACAGACATAAAGCTGTGTCATATCTCATCAAAGTTTAAATCTTTCTTTATGGTTGTTTGAATCATCTTTCCAATAACTCATTTAAACACAGCCTCTGGCCAAAGGACCCCTGGGCCGTCGCCCGATAGGCCGATTTCCTAATCCATTCATGGATGCCAATCTTACTACTACTTTGTAAAAACAAATCTACATGAATGACATGCCAGGATTTAAGACACTGGTCCGGATCATATCAATGACACAGGTAGTGGTAATCAATTTCAATGAACCTGCACTCTGTTGTGAACCAATTCACATTTATCCATTGGGAATCAATAATATGGAACTGCTTAAGCCTACAGAAGTGACATGTGAGGAGGTTGGCTCCTGAGGTACTCATTTGCATCTCCAGCCCTTTTTTCAACAACATTCATGGGATATAAACATAACCGGAACATTCAAAGAGCTAACATTACTAATAAAAATGCCTCCTCCGTGTATTTCAAAATGATATTATTATATTCAGCCTTTTAAAAAGAAGGCAGGGGGAAAAAAACTTGGATGTGATTTAACACATGAGAATTCGAGCTCAGCAGTGTTGGATAAGTACAGCCATCAGCTGTGGTTGAGACGGATAGAAACATGCAACACAATCCTCGCTGCCAATACTAACATTTTGGCACCGGAGTACATTTGCTTCCTCACTCAAACAAATCATCCAGATAAAACCAAGAGTTTTGTTTTAATAATATCTGATGCTCTGCATCAAATCGGCCTCATTGAGTGCCAGAGCGGAATCACATGAGAAAAGATTGGAATCAAGCCCATTTGAGGAAAATCGGTTCGACAACATGATAAAGTCTGTGTCTACATGTGAATTTGTAGCTGTTGAGCTTCTTTACCAAAGCCTATCTGACAAACATGCTTACCCATATGATTTCATTAACAGATAAGTGGCTCATATTATCAGTGACAATTCATTTCTTATCTTCAAATGGGCAACATTTGCATTGGAACTCTTGGGCCCATCTGAACTACTGCAATGCGGTGGATGATAATGTTATTGCATTGATTTTTATAACTTAACTAATTTTGCCTGTTTGTAATTTCTGATGAGAAGCGCCTGAACATTAATGACTATGGATTTCCAGAGTAGAGCTTGTCACGGGTTGACTCTTCATTAACATACTGTATATTGGGGCACAGATTGAAAATGCACTAACAAAGTGAAATATCACTTTTAAAGGCAAACCTTGGCACGGAGCATTTTCTGTAGCCTAACATATTTCATGCAAACGAGCCCTGCATATCTTTATCGATCTTGGGAGGATATTATCATAGATTTGCAAGACACTAACTGTGGGCAGCTCAATCTTGAGACTGGTTGGTGCAGGGAAACGAGGCTGTCGTGCAATGACGGCACGTATTCGACTGTAAATTGTCATGCATGTTAATATTCTATCTCTGAAGTTACAAATCTGCCGGGAGTTGAATGATCTGTCTGAAATTAGGACATAAAGCAGCAGTTTCTCAGTAACACAGCAATTACTCATGTTAGCACCAGCTAAGTAGCTAGCAATAAGACAGTCAGTCCCACAGGAGTTCTGAAGTAATTGAAAGTACAAAAAGTAACTTAGTTGTCAACAAAATCTCCAACCTAAACGACAGAATAGACTGTTTGTCAGTTCCTCCCATAATGACATATTATTATTTGATTTGGAAAATGGAACCAAGCACACTTACAATCCCAAAATATGGTCCCTTTGCTTATACATGCTGGGTCAATGCAGCTACAGTTTTTAGAGATTAATTACTTGGTAATGGTAGCTGTTAAGAAACTATATACTAAATGCCATGTAGCTGACTTTTAAGACTCCTCTCTACTTGTGCTACTGTTACACAAGTTCACATTTACCATTGTATAAAAGAATGACCCACTGATGGGGTGAATTAAGGTAAAAGCCATTATCCCTTATCGATTTTCCTTTTTTTTTTTCAAAGCTACCAATTACAAAGGTAGAGAGAGGAAGCTTTGAAGTAATCAGCCAGTGTAGAGCAGTGCGTCTCAATAAAGATCCTCCAAGTATTTTATACGGTACAAAAAGTGTAATAACTTATGAAGCCTAAAGCATTATGTATGATAAATATGCAGTATATAATGAAAGAGCATCATTGTAAGATGTTTGTGAACATTATTTTCCTCGATAAAACATCATGTGCATTGCCTAGCAGTAGAATCCTCACCAGTGATAAATATCTTCCCCCTCTGCCTCTCATCTCATCCTAAAAGGCTGCTTGAAATCTGCAGCAAACACTTGAAGCCACTACACTATGCTTACTCCCCTCTACTTAACCAGCAAACCCCCTCACTGCGCAATTATGTAACATTTGGGGTTAGGAGTTCACAAAGTCATTAAATGCTTTTCTAATTATTATTGATTGAGCAGCAAAGGATCGATGCAAATGTGGAGCAGTGGAGAGGCCGAGACAGGAGTGAGGTATGGCGCTTTCAGATCTGCCAAGAGAGAAGCCTCTCCCAAACTGACGTGGTAGAAACCATCGCCCACCGGGCGGGGGGCTCTGTGTGGCACCTTTTTCAATTTCAGATTGAATCGTATCTATGTGGGAGTGGGACATAATGTGAATTTTCTGCATCAGGCCAGACCAAAAAAAATGAATTAATGAAAACAGATTGGCTGTCATCGTTTTCTTTTGCCAAATCGAGACGTTCAGGGATAAAGTTAAAATAAGCAAATTTTATCATGGAAAACCAACTAAATCCTTGTGTGCAGCTTTTGCAGTCATCCCAAACAGGACTCTTAACCTTTGTAATATAAAATATTTTTGGATGTGGCAGATGAATTTGGAGAACAAACAAAGAATGAAGGGCTTCAGAGACTGAACATTTTGAAGAGATGCATCCTAACACCTTGGGCATCCCTGCAAAAACTCCCTCTTATCACCCTAAAGAACCCAAATGTCCATGTCCAAAAAATAAGAATATTTTAATTTATTTCACAGTCTGGGATACATCAAGTATTATTTTCAACTTTTAATTTGTTTTTTTTGTTGTTGTTTTTTCACATCAATTCTGAGCATAACCAAATATTAATTTGTTTTAAGAATTGGACCCCCTTAAATGACAATGTGTGTATATAATGCCACTGTTTGGAAAAAAAAGAAAGAAAATAATTAGTGATACTATCTATACAAAGCTCTTTTTTTACAGTTTGGGATCTACCAGTAATTACCATCAATATGAATTGCAGTGCTCCATAACACAGCAGCAATAACCTTAGTGTAAAATCGCATGTATTTGCCCTATAGGGCAAACATGAATAATGCCTTAATCTGGAGGACAATACTGAAAAAACTACTACTGAAGCCAGTTATCTTGATTGAAAGTAAAGTGTAATAAAATGCATGATTTTACGCTATAACCAATTTTCGATTTAATGGGTTTTAATGGGGACAATTAGGCATCCAAGTCACTGTATTTTGGCTACACAGTTCATAAACTTAGGACCTTTAGATGATATACCAAAAGTCAGGAAAAGCTCTCACCCTCTCCAAAATCTATGCCATATGCATTAAGACGGACAAAAATGGATGAAAAATTGAAATTGATATATCCCTAAGGATGCACAAGGGTTAATAGCTGTGGCGCTTCTTCCCAAATTAGTTCCATTCTTACAGTGAGGTGGGCTGCCGTCAGGGCCGGCCCGTGCATATCTGCCACTCGAGGCGAAAAACAATTATGCCGCCCCTAAGCCTACATTTGCAACGTACTGGTCCATACCAGCAACAACACACAAACTGCAATGTGTCATAAACAAAGCAAAAACCAACAACAACACACAAACGCCAATACGTTATAAACATAACGCAAAAAGTCTAGTGCAACGCTAGTGTGTTCAAAGTGTCAACAATAAAATATGCATGATGCAATATACGGGCATTTTGCGGATCCATACAAATAATGCACCGAACCACAGGTCTGCCTAATAACTCCAATAATCTGGTTCCAAAACATTTACAGCAATTCACTAAATAATAACTAAAGTGCAAATCTCTCCAACACACCACGTTCTCATATGCATCAAACACAGACACATGGCAACCACATATAATCAGCAACTTAAAAGGCTGAAGAGTAGCTAAATAAAGCTTACCTTTCAGAAGTGTAGGTGGCGGGCCTTCATCGCAGCAAAGTTCCTAATTGCATCCAGGATCATTCGAAATATCCTGGCCTTCTCGGTGGCTTGGCGATCGATTTGAAGCCAGGCTGCGGGCTGCTGCCGTCTGCTGTTGTGGCGATGATTGCTAACATTTGCACCGGTGAGAGTTGTGCTAACGTTAGCGGTCGGTGATGCACTTGGAGGCTCGTTGTAATCCTTACTAGAACTCCCGGGATCAATGCATTTAAAAAAAGAATCTCTCTGTTTTTGGAGAGCTTGCTCCTTCAATATCCTCTTCTATTTGTATTCCGAACCAGATATTTTTGGTCGTTTCGACATCATTACCGTCCCTCCTCACACTGCAGTTTTTTCAGAAATACAGGTAGAATCAAAATTGTTGGGGGCAGCTACGATTGGCTCGTAAGAGCTGGGGGCGGGATTTGTGTGAGTGAGGCGGCCACAGGTCTAGCATGATTGACACATGTCTCAGCAAATCATACAGAATGCGTAGTGCAGTGAGCTTGCAGGTAGTTGATTTTGCTCATGAGTTGGCCCCGGTTGGCCCACATTTCGCCGCCCTCGCCAAAGTGCCGCTCTAGGCAATCGCCTAGTTCGCCTATATGCACGAGCCGGCCCTGGCTGCCGTATGACATTGAAAGCACTACATGTGGCCCAGAGAGCATGCAGGCAGTTTCTAAATTAATTGTTACATGTATATATCCCAGTCTATGATGGGAATCAAATGCATTTCTGCAAGCTATGGAAGGAAAAATGTGTAATTGTAACAAATGAAGTAATATAGTGGCTTATTAGATTTAATTAACTAAAGATAGCCTTTGGTAATTAAAATGGCCCATTGTGCTTCCTGTAATAAAAATAGAACTGGAAGAAAAGTAAAAAGTACAATACTTTTCTTTATATCAAACTATTTTTGTATTCTGCTCGCTTCTAGCACAGTGATGTAATTCCTTTAAGATTTCGCCTGCATGCAGCATTTTTTTCTCAGTTAGTCTCAATCTGTCAGTCAATCAGGGGCATTGTTTGGGCCTAATAACAAACAAAGAATGTGTAGGCTCTTCCTTTCATGACCCATCACTCTGTGAACTGCTTTGCTCCAATTTTGTCAGCGTGTTCGGCTGCAGATACCAACCCCCTAACACTTCCGTTACTCCTCTTCCTTTACTTTTCTTTTCGAATCGTATAAAATTACAGTAACTGGAGCATATCTATCTATCAGGACCTGTCACAAAGAGTCAATGAAAACTCATTAGTTGGATGCATCAGAGGTGAAACTAATTTTAGATTCCAACAAAAGGTTTGCATGTGTGCTAGCCTATATTTCTTTTTGACTTTCCATCCATCTTTTTGTCAAACAGACTGTCCATGCATGTGTGTGTGTATGTTTGTGCTCCTAAACACTTGATAAAAAGCTAAACAGCTTATTAAACCATTGTGATAAGATCATGTTTTCTTGTTTAAATGCTAATTCATGCGAGCATGTGATCTCTCTTTGTCTCAAGGTTCTTTGATTCTGCCTGTCTGTCTCTCCTCCACTGTCTCACAAACAATGATTAGTCTCTCCTAGAGCTGTGTCTCTCTTTTTCCCCCCACAGTGCTCATTTGCTTCAACATGAGAGCTATTGAAGGTTTTTGCAGCATTCACTGCAAGTGAGATAGTCTCATATTCTCACAAGAGAAGAAAGAAAATAACTCTCAGAAAAGATGAATGGGCGGCAATAACTTGTGGGGAATTTATGGTGATTTTCTGCACGTCAAGTACCTCACATCCACAAATAAGGCGACTTTGCTCACATCTCATATGTTACAGATGATGCTCCGGCAATATACAGTTCAGCGTGAGCGCTACATGTGGCTGCAGGCTGCCATTAAGATCTCAGACAAAGCCACATTATCATAAGGGGCTTATAATATCATCTGTGAGCTTTTTTGCTTTGTTTTGATATCATTGTTGCTAAGTGCTTACTGATGTGCTGTTTCTGCATTGCCCTACAGCTGTCAATCAAGCAGTGGATCTGATTCGGCTTGAATTTGTCCTCCAACAGGGTCTGTTTGGGTTTAACCTCAAAATTCGCATAATGCAAACTCACCGTCAATGTGAATTCTACTTAAAAAGCAATCTTCCCATATGGCAAAGCTCTGGTGAATATGCCACCGATTCAGTCACACCTTTCAGGTTATTTTCTTTGTTATTATCAGTATGCCTTTAAATGTAAATTTAATGTTTTTGTCATAAATTGTGCCAAACAGTCACATTTCATTGTCCTATGATGAATGTCAAGCTGTGATAGCAAATATATTCATATTCAAATTAAATTAAGAAAACATTGCAGATTATTGCTTCAGCTGTTAATTAAAAGTCTAGTATTGTCTGTGTCTGACACCTTCCCGTTCCACACTGCACATTTTGTAATACAACATCAAAGGTTTGGCTCCGGTCAGGGTAGACTCCTGTGGGATATTTTCTCCAAATGGGAGTCTGGTGTCTGGTGTCAGTAACAATAAAACACAGCTTCCCTCAGGACGATTGTGCAGTAAAGCAGCAATACTTTATCCATGTTCTGATAGAGGCCTTCCTGCGAGACTGCTGTGGCCTTTCTTCTCTTGCACCACTTAGTCCGTTTCGCTATGTCAGGGGAATGTGTTTCCTCTCAGTCCCAGAAGCACATGAACACAGATAGTGGGTCGTAATCCACTTGCCATTGCCGGTGATTGATTGTTTGCACAGCTGTGAGACACCCAGGAGCTCACTCTTCCTTCAAGGCCTGCAGGACACTTGGCATGGGACATATCTGACACAGAATGTGGAAAAAATCTGCAAAATATGATTTCTGTTCAGAGCAAATTTTAAATGTTTATTTTTAAAATGCTACCGGTGTGTTATTTGAAGTTCACTCCTTGATCTTCAAAAGTGATCTCAAGGCAAACACATTTCTGGAATCTTTGATATTCTGGGTGTTACTGTCAAACTTATTAATTATTTTGTTCCCTTTGGACAATTTTGTTGAGTTTCAAAGTAAAAAGTCTCAGGGGCCCCTCTGGCCTTCACCGAGGAAATGCCACTCAAAAAGACGTGTACCAACTGGGAACACTCAAGGAAGACCATGAGGAAAGATAACGAGGCAGAACAAAGCAACGATAAAAAATACAACTACAAAGAAACACAGAACACCTACAAAAATTCACAAAACAACTACAAAGAGACACAACATGACCACAACAAGTCACAAAACACAAAGGGAAACAAAAGGACTAAAAAAGAAGCACAACAAGCACAAAATGACTGCAGAAAGACCAAAACAATTACAAAGTGACAAAGGAACACCACAAAAGACGCAAAATGACCATAAAGAGACACAAACAATCTACAAAGGCAAGACAAGAATTTTTTAAATGCATCAGCCGTTTTATTTGAAGTTCACTCCTTGATGTTCAAAAGCGATTTCAAGGCAAACTCATTTCTGGAATCTTTAATCACTTTGATGTTATGAGTCTTACTGTCATACATCTAATTTTGTTCCCTGTGGACATTTTTAAAGAAGTTGCCAACATTTTCCAATTATTTCATAGTGGCGTGAAATAGTTCATCTGTTTGTGCAGCAAGATGCTTCAATAATTACAAATTTGAGCAGTTAAGTCCTGATAAATGTCTTAATTTACATGCTTGGCTGTTTATTCTACATATTCTAATAACACGTGACAGGCAAGATCAAAATCACAGGCAGATGCCCCCGTGAAGTAATACAAGAATGCAAACCGCTGTGTGATCATCTCTGCCTGAACAGCTTTTGCTTACATTTACCAATTTTCTTCATGAATATGGAAGGAGCCAGTAGTACCCTTGTTTTCATCCGTGGCCTTTTCCTGACCCAGAATGCAGCATGCTGATGCTCAGAAAACCTGAACAGGGGGGTCACATCGCACGGATGCAGACACACTCCCCTGTGGGGAGAATCACACTACACACTATGTTCAAAAATGACATTGATTCTACAAGGTGGTCTGGGACAGAGGCAGACTTCCATGTTGTTCGGAGGATGGATTTCACTGCATTTAGAAAACATTCATTGTAATTGCACAGTACGAACAATGAAGGGTTTTATTTCACTTGTCATCCCTCTGTAATTTTAAAGATGTCAAACTAATTATATGCACAAAACTGCGGAAAACAAAATCAACTAAAGAAAAGGATTTAAAGAACAAGAATTCCAAGTCTTTACCAGTCACGACACTCAACTTTCTGATCATACTAAAGGTTTAGTATGGCTGAAGGCAGCACAAAACCAAATCCTCCTGATAAAATGTAATTTCCATATATCCATGATGTGTTTGCTGTGGCATATATATCTAATCCAGAAGATCTGTAAAATCAACCAAACAAAACAGAGGCTCAGTGCAGGTTCACTGTTTATGATGCATGTAGCACAGAATTTCCTCAAGTAAAGTTGTTTGGAAGTTCTTCAGCAGTGGCGGTCTTATGCGTCTGGGGGCCCATTTCAAGATGGGCCAACATCAAGTTTAGCCTTATGCTAACTTAATTGTAGAAAAAATTATTCAGCCGTTCAGCTCAGACTGAATTTATCCAATTCTGATGTTGAAATGTCTAATTTTGCAGGTTGTTGAGACAATCTTACCAAAGTATAGCAACCACATCACTCGCAATGATTGACTGTATTGTTTGGAATAGGTTACAGCGGAGCCTGCAAGAAACCATGGTTGAATGATTGGACGAATATGTCATCTATTAGTGATTGGCTGAATACATCATCCAGTTGTTGCCGGTTGCTGGTTCAACCGATGATTTTAGCATCCTACGATACAAGTTTGTGACCAGTTAGTCCAGTTCCACAAGCAGCATGCTCTAATAAATGACACAAAGACCCTGTTAGGACTTGGTTTTAAAATGAGTCTTGGGCAATCAAATCACAAGGAGATAGTTGAGACACATCGCCATTTACACCTGTGTGCATCCAAGGGTTGACCACCTTTTTCAACCTCTTGTCCTTCCTCTCTACTTTGAAAAGTTGCTTATTTTCCACATTGTAAAAATGGCCTAATAGTTGTGTAAATTATTCACAGTGTTTTATTTCAACCAATGAACATCCTGAGCTTAAACTTATTGTGGACCAAATCAGTGTTATACATGTACGGACAAAGGGCTTCAATTCAGATTTCATTTATTATTGTACAGCCAGACTCAGAATTAAAGATTGCAACTGATTTAATAAACAGAAAAATGTCTGAGAGAGAAAATGCTTCTTTTTATTTTTTACTTTTACATGACTTTATCCAGGGTTAATTGTGCTATTAAGTCATTATAGATTTGCTTGGATTCATTTGTGATGCATCATTTCTTAAAAATAACTTTACTTTCTTCTGGTCGGATAACTTTAATTCCTCCAGAATAGACAATTAACTCCTTTATTTGTAGTTATATTCAAACTTTTATCTGTTGTAATAAATAATGAATGAATACAAAGGAAATAAATTAATCCACTGAATGGCTGCAGGGCACGGATGATTGCCATTTAGACGTATTCAGACTGGATTTAGACTATAATCATGTGAGGGCAAAGCTACAATTACCTGTATATTTCAGCCATGGAGAATAATAAGGTCTGATTGTTTTGACAGGGTTTGTTATTAGTGGCATCTTCATGATACATTTCTTAAAAGATTTGATTGAAAATGTGTATTTCAGATAGAGCACTTATATATGTTACTCTCCTATCAACCAAGCTCTATGAAATGGAAATGTAGATAATGTAATGTGTTTTGTGTCTCAGGTTAGGGTTAGGGTGACTGTAGGAACCAATGAGGACAAGAAGGTTATGTACTCCAATTTTTCTTCCTCATGGTGGTTATTATCAAGGCTGATTCCATTTTTTTTCTTTTTTTTTGACTCAGTGCATTTAAATTTGACTACTTTGTGGCAGCAAAATGAATAAACAAACAAATACATGAATGATTAACCAGTTCCCCTGCTGAATATTATTCCTGGCACTATGCAGAGGGCTTTGAGTCACCATTTAGACACTAATGTTCACAAATAAATTGTAATTTGTCACATTATTTTCTACATAATTTTAAAAAAAAAAATGGAAAAAAACAAACAATCTGGCATTAATTATAGGGAAACATAGAAAATGTGGAAGAGTTATTTCAGTTGGTTTATTGTGTTGTCTTTAAAGCAGTTGTTAATTTCCTGCTCAATTCTGCTAAAAAAATATGCAGCAGATATACCTGAATTATATTGTATCATATTATAATTCACCCACAATTCTGCAGGCACTCGAGAATTGCTATAGCCTTGGCTACAGTGTTGCTTTAGACTCAAGCTGTTTGATTAAAATATAACTATATTTACAGTCGTCAAGTAATTGAGGAACAAACAGCAGTCTTCATTATCTGAGTAAAAATGTCACGCCTCTTCTGTCTTTACACTGACAGATGAGAGTCAAAGGTCATGGCAAGTCAATGTAGCAATTGGTTGTTTTACGTCATTTTCCCATATCCAGTAATGGTGCTGTCAATCTGGCTTGAATACAGGTATAAAACATATAATTTCCACTGCCATAGCAGTGTTGGGTGCCTTTTTTCCCCCAACAAGAGTTTTCTGAAAATAGCACCCACGTCATTGTACATACAAGTATGGTTCGCAGTTGTATAAAAGGCTGCAGTTTCTGTGAATTTAGACTAAGAAACCACTGACTGAAAAAAAAGTAAAGCAGTAAAGTAATTCGAGGTTGAGTCACATCAGTTATGTAAATAACGTAGGTTATGTAAAAAAAACATGATTCACAAAACATGAGCCATGGAAACTACGTAAAAATACGTGATTCACCAAAAGCTTAAGGTACATAAAAATAAGTAAGTTATGTAAAAAGTTGTTTTCTTTTTTTCTCCACATTGGACAGGAACCTCGTTCTCCTGGGTGAAAGTGTGGCATCCGCCATTTACACTCGCATCACCGACAATTACTACTACTACGTCTGCAGGACGGCGGCGGACAACAGTCTAAAACATAAATATCAGTCATACTTTGCTGCCGGTACAAACAACCTATACTGGAGGGGAAACCAGTAAATGTTTTCAGTAGTGGTACCATGTGGCAAATCATGCTAATCAATAGAAAACCCTGCAAATTGCACATTTTAAAGTATAATTCACCTCACAATGAAACGCTACCAATCAAGCTCTGAGAAAGACTTCTATTTCTGAATAAATCACACACAGCAACTGTAATTTTGCATCAAGTCTAAAATGATAGTGAGTGTGAACAATCCTCTATAATAGCAGTGCCACATTGATATCTTCAAATGATTCCTATTGTCTCTCTTCCCTGTGGTATAATACAAGCCAGTCTTTGTCTCATGCATGAATCCAGCAAAGAAAATCAATACTTCTTCACAGGATAACAAAGGATGTTGTATGACAACCCTGCTGTATTTCTCAAGATTAATTTAATCAACATGATACTGTAGCGATGCTCATGCACTTTGTGTCTGTAATGGGCATGTGTCAAACCTTTTGGTGAAATTCTTTGCAAAGAGTCAGTGAGGCAGGTTGTGTTTTCAGAGGTGTGAGAAATGGGGACAGCTTTGGTATAAATGTTAGAAAAGGCAGCTTGTTCCTGGAAGGTCACCTGTTTGAATTCACAGATATGCCAAGGTACAGGGAAAGTGAATGAGCAACACCCTCAAGAGAGACAGAAAAGGAGACAAGAGACAGAAAGGGAGATGGATAGATAAAAACGACCTCGGCCTCTGGAACTAAATGTCCCTGTACATCTAAGAGCCTATTAGAAGTTTCTGCTTCCTTCTCTCTCAGCTGCATATCCACCGCATTCCTCACAGCTGTGACTACCAAGAAAAGGATGCAGCAGGCGGAGGACAGGCCAGTCCATCTCCTTGGGGAAATAAACTAAGCATTTGTGACTGTGGTGTATCCACATTTGCCTCAATGCCAGATGACAGGTTCCTCACAAGAGATCAGAGATTGGACTCCTGTCCATTATAGGAAAAATATATAGATTTCATAATAGATGGGGCCATTGGTGAAGATTAAGCTCCAGGGGATAGGCAGGGTCACAGGATCTGGTTTTATCTGCTGCTATTGAATGTTCAAGCTGGTGCTTCACCAATCAGTATCGACAGGTTTCATTTCACTGTGTTTATTTGTTGCCTTGAGGGAGTCAAGACATGAACAATAAAGAGCTACCAAAGCATGATGAAATTTAGGCTTTAGAAGCCCTAAAGAACTGGAACTGTGTTGATTAACTAGACAGCAAATAGTAGAGTAAAACAAATAGTTATACATCTGAAACTGTGTCTGCCTGCCATTTGGTGATGAACCATATCAGTAAAGCTGTGTGCCTTAGAGCTAAACAAAGAACTAAAACTTACCTTAAAGTTTTGTAACGCCAATGAGAGCTGCAGAATTGAGAGATAATTCTCTTTAGGTGCTTCAATTTTAAATAAAATATTGATTATGGAAGCTTTAATTTTTAGCTCGGTTCGAAAAGCAACTTGGTTTGGGAAAGATAATGGTTGAGGCTGAAAATATTACTTAAGTAAGTTAGGGGACCTTTGGTTATGGTTTCTATGATGACCATTGATTTAAGTTTGTGGAGTCACCTGTACAAATAGACACATGAAAGTGAACGCAGAATCCGTAGGCAACAAGACAAGATTTTGGAATCCGAAGATTTTGGTATCCACTTGTAGTTTGTATTCCAAGAAGTATTGCCCCACCACATTTTGTGCTTTGGTTAAATGCAGGTTAACAGTTAATGTGCAGAGCAGATCAGGCAGAAGTGCAATCATGATGCATTGAAACTTTGTGATCAATGCTAGTACTTTTATAAATGATGTTCGGATGGGGAGGGCTACCAACTCTGTCACGTTCTCGACTTTGCTACCACAGACTGTACGGGTTGTAGCTGCTTTGGTAGTGCAGCAGGCACACATTGCATTAAAGTAAAGGAAGCTTGTGCTGATTGACTGCAAGCAAAACTATTCAACCATCATTATTTTTCTAGATCTGGGTACAAAAAAGTTTTTCAGTTAATACCTTAAGGGTATTGAATGACAAAACCAAGCCCTGACTATGACCATAATTGTATTATGGGAGCTAAACATTCACATGTCAAGCATCAAGCATTATGTTTTGACATAATGTGGACCTGACTTGACTCCAGTTTTGTGATTGGACCACTTACTCGATAGGGAACCCTGATTTTTTAACATCACTTCAAAGTTTCTACTTGGATGACCATTAAATGTGATGTATATGTGTTTACATTGTCTCCACTTTAATTCCATCACAGTTCACAGGTCAGAAACCCCCTCGGGCTGTGGAAGCACTTGTCACGCTGCGTCACACCTCAGTGCTGTCAGGGTGATGCACATATTCATCAAAAATGCAGACAAGGCACTTTGATCACAAACTAGCAGGGCCTGGAGAGCCAGTGCACAGGTGTTCACTACCTTGACAATGTCACTGTCTCGGTCCCATCTGGTTCTACTGTAACATCCATATGCATGGTGTTTTCAAGCCCGCCTGCCATCTCGCTACACTTCACCCCTTCATCTCCCCCGCCTCCCCTCTCCTGTCACAGAGATAGGCACCACTGAGGCTTGCTTCTATCTCAAGAGCACCTTTATATACCCTTGCAGCATCTTCCACAACTCCATGATAATGCTCTTAGTTTTCATTCACACTAGAGCCGTGTGCAGAATTTATCCAAAGTTATGGGGAAAGTGCAAGCTCAAAAGGTGCCGAACTCTTACTGGATGTACGTCTAATCATGTCAATTCACTGGACACAATTCATGTTTTGCTGTGAAGGAGATGACTTTAATTTAACCCATCCAAAAATAGATGTTGTGTTGTTACTGCAATACTGGGGAGCTCAGTTGCAATTTGTTCATTTGAACAAGCTTTCTTTTAAGCTGAATAGCGCTGCAATAGACTGTAGTGATGATGTCATCCAGAGATAAACCCCCGGAGCTGCTCCACCGACAGTGAATAATGGAACAACTGCTACGAGTCTGACAGCAGACATGGTGATTTTCCTGGTGTATGGGCACATATTCTGATACACAGCTGGAAGCTCTACATTCACATAATACCCATTGTATGAGCAGCCGGAGTGGGTCAATAATGACTTCCTGCATGGGGGGCATTCTGTTAGTTTGTAGCCATTACCTTTTATTGAGCAAAGTCCTCATGATGGGGGAGGTTTAGGGTCTTTTTCTGAAGACATTTTCTCTTTTCTGTGGAGTACCTCAAAGAGATAGTTCAGATTTACTGAAATTGAGTTGTTAGAGGTATTATCCATAGCCAAGTAGTGGAGAAGCAGGCAGGAGTACCGGCATGTAGCATCGAGGACAGGGCCAGTAACAAAACGTATTTTAGCCTCCTAAAAAGGAACCACCTGAAACAAAACTTTTTATAGAGTTAGTTTGGATTCAAATTAATCAATCAAGGCAGCCACTCCAGTGTTCTGCAAGGTAAAATTATTGGCTTTGTCAATGGAGTCTGGTGGCTTTGAGAGGATGTGGAACAGCTTCAGACCCTGATCTTCCAGATCTGACTGCAGGTAAAAGTGCTGAAAACGTTCTAAATTTAGCATATAATTAAACTGAATTTGATAAAAAAATGTAGGTGTCTAAAACATGTTTTGCTGCTGCCCCCCTCCACAGCAGTACATTGCTTAGCTGTCTTACTGGTCCTTCCACCTGTTTCTGCAAAAAAACGCAGGCGTACAGACTGTTATTTATTGAAGTACCTCAGAAAAGCCCACTTCAATAAATCTGAACTACTCTTTTAATTGAAATAATGTTAAGGTGTAAGGATTTATGTTGTTAGCCATGCTACAAACCAGGCGAGCATACAATAGTCAACAATCAATAACCTTATTGTCACGATTTTGTCAAACATGATAAAATATCCTGCTTTGGAAGACAAATAGTCCTCCAACAAACCCAGGTACATTTGTTTGTTAATGCTATTTCTTTGTGGCAAACTAAAATAAGCCATACTTATGCAAAATAAATCGCACTGACACATCATCCAACACTTGGGCCCAGAATTGCTTGGCTTTTCAGCGCTTTGCCAGGTAGGAGTGTGAGCAATAAGCAGCATTGAGTTTTTTTTTCTTTTGCAGAGAAGAGCTACAGCACAAGCGGGAGAAAGCAATACAACCCTCCAGAGACATAATATATCAAGGTTGTTTTTCAAAACTGCAATTGTTGTGCGCCTTGGACACGGTGCCAAGTGGAGTTAAGTACAATCGTGTCAAAAGTAGTAACAATGAGCGCTCTGCGTCGACCTTGGAGAACACTTCATCACAGTCTTATTGGACTAACTTGGATGTTACATCCAATTATTAATTTTATTTTTTTGTGCCTCTGGTGAAAACAAAAGTTCTTTTGCTGCAGCATAATCCACTTTTCTTGGTGTGGTGTTATTTTTTCCTAATGTTTATTTGTTTTGATATTAAAGTCAATAAATCAAGTTGAATGAAAAGAACTTCTTATTGAAAGTGCTCCAGCTCTCAAAATCCTTTGGCAATGAAACTGGGATTCTTTCGTTATCCACCACACTCACATTTGGTTATATAGACCCAACAAGTTGTGAAAATGTAATTAGAACACCTAGCTATTAATATGAAGCAGTTGGAGGCTGGTGGCTGATTATTCATTACCTCTTGTCTACACACTCGCACAGCTGCCCGAGCAGTGTGTTGCTGTCACTGTCGCCCCATCTGCTTGGTGCTGGTGGTTAAAGTAAACCAATAAATGAATGATAGTAGGGGGATTAGGAGGGGCTTTGGAAAGGAGGATGTAGAAAGAGTGTCATGTAAAAGAAAAATATTACAATGAAAGGAACAAAGGCGCTTAATTGGTGCGTGGAGGTCTCAGCTCTCTCTCTCTATTTTTTAATTATGGGTTCGGGCTTAAAATGTAGCATGATGTGAATGTTTTTAGAATCTGCAGAAAAATGAAAAGGACTGAAAGAAATAAAAAAAAGATCATCTTTGCCCCGCTTTAAAAGATGCTATTTTAAGTCCTCTATCTCAATTAATCAGCCTGAATTTTGCTTTTCAGAAATTAATGAGCTTTCATCATTAGGTTTTGATTGAGTAATTAATTTCATTGAGTACATCTGACAGCTTTATGTCATGCACGGTAAAACTTGAAATTACATGTTAATACCTACAGAGGCCGATGAAATTTAAAAAAGATAACATTGATGACTTTGAGGTATTTGGCACACTTTCAGAGACGACGCCATTTTACTGAGGAGAAAAAGTGCATTATGCAAGATAAATATAAGGTCAGTTTGGAAATGTAGCCTGTAAGCGGGGAGATAACCATCCCTGGTGGTGAGGAAATGCCATGTGCTATGCCAGCGTGCTTGGTGGGTTGCCCAGTAGATCGGCATGATAGAAAAAGGTATAAATGGACAGGCAGGGATCAGCAAGAAAATACTTAATATTACAATCCATGTATTGCATTTCTTGATTCATATTTCAACATGTTTGATGTGTTTTGATGATGGCAGTGCCAACATTTACAATGCCAACTTCCCCCTTGTTAAGTGACTGAGTTAGAGATGTTAGACACAGAGAAGAATGTTTGAAGGAAGGGATCATTAACCTGACTGACAGACATGCCAAACAGGGAAAGACAAATTAGTGGATGTATCTCAGGGGAGACATGCATTAGAGAAATATATCATGCAGTAATTTTGTCTTTTTAAAATTCTAAATTTTTCTTGAGAAAAAATCCAATGAAGAAAACATTATGTAATGCATCTATGTGGTCAAATCGGTTGCACTCAGCCCCAATCCCATTTATTTCTCCTGAAGATGATTGATAATATAGACACGTAATAATAAAATATAAAATAAAAAAAATAATACCACATTTCAAATGCATACGTATGCATTATTCATTTAAGTGCAACATATTTTTGAAAAACAGGTGGGCACTGTAGTTTTTACCAAAAACTACCCTGAATAGTGCATGTGTTGGGGACTATTTTTAGGTGTGGATTAACACATATTATATTTCAGAACAATTTGTGCACCTTATTTTAGTATTTGACCAAAAATAAAGTAGTTGGGTGCGAGCAAAGTGCGAGTGCGAGCCTCTATGACATGAGTGGCCGTTTGAAATTCTATCTGTTGGAAGGAGAGGGCAGAGACGGCAACAATGGAAAGGTCAAGTGAGAAATCACGAGAAAAAAAAGAGTGCCCCATAGTGTCAGTAATTGGTCCATGCTTGTGTTGTGGATATAAAAAGAACAAAAGCTTGAAGATAATCAATGAAGGTTACAAGAATCCTGAATGGAACCAGAGCTTTTGGGTGGAAAATGGGTACCAGGGTAGCAGTAGTCTTCGAACAACAATGGAGCTCAAAAGCACAGAGGAATAAAGTACATCAGGCTTTACATCAGACAACACCAGCATCATCACACAAAATCATGTGAAGTGACCAACAATGTCACTCAGTGACGTACTATTATTGACAGCGAGGCAGAGCATAAAGCACCAAAGTTGCAGTAAGGGCGGTTGGCAGATGGGTCAAACAAACAAAAATTTAACAAAAAGTAAAAAAAAATTTTCCGTGACCTACATCTTTCCTGTGACTTCCATGGATAACAGGTTTTGAGTTAAGTTTTTTTAAGTAACTTTAATTGTTTAGGTAACTTATGTAACTTGCGTGGTTTATGGTGTGTGAATCATGTTTTTCTTACATTTTTTTTTTATTTAACATAGTTTTTTATGTAATTTCTGTGGCTCACAGGTTATGAATTAAGTTTTTTATGAAGCTTAAGTTGTTTAAGTAACTTACATTTTTTATATAACTTAATTAACTTTACTTCCTGCATTTCCGGTATATTTATTTACTTTTATAACATCTTACCAGGAAGTTTTTTACCCTAAAAGTAGGCCAGTGGTTTTTTAAGCATAAATTCACAGAAACTGCAGCTATTTTTACAACCACAAACCATATGTGTTTGTAAAATATACTTTTTTTCTAATATTCCTCTGCTTCATATAATTTTCAAACATTATTAATTAATTAATTAAACATTAATTCGGCGTTAAGAAGTCGTGGTCATTTCACATAATTTTGTAAGATCAGGTTGGTCAATATATCTGATAAAAATGTTTGTTTGGTTTTGATCTTTCATGAAATTTGTTGACAACAAGAAATATATCTCCAAACAAGCATTTACAACAAACACATCACGTCCTCAGAAATATGTCTCAATCCCACCTTCCTCTACAGTATCAAGATAAGACTTACACACTGTGTTGCAGGACATATATGGAAGTCCATTAAAGGTTGCACTTCTGCTTGAGATGCTGAGGTGTGAACTTGTAAAAGAACTCGCCTCAAACTGAATCCAAGAATAAAAACGTAACAGAGAAATAGCCTTTTACCTCGAGGGTCAACCTGGCTTAGATAAAGCACTCATTTCATGTATATGTTTATTTATCTATACAATGTATTGCAGCTGATGCATGAATAGAAAAAGCAAGGTACAATTGAAGAATACACTAACAAGCAAGATGAATATTGCATAGCATCTACCTCCTTGTAGTTAAAGGTTACATTGAAAAATGAGTTAAAAGGGTAAAAAACAATAAGAAAATGACCTGTTCTGGCACTGCAATGTCACAGTAGGTGAATAAGAAAATACAAAGGTTCATATCTTGGGATTATGGATGCCAAAACTCAGAGACGCTGTTTTGTTTTTTCCCCCTTGCTCTTTCACATCACATTCTTTCATTTTTAATTAATCTGCGAGCTTGGGAAGTCTCACAAACCAATTAAATACAGTCAGTCCTCTGCCTCGAGTTGTTCAACTCAGAACCTCAAATACTCTGCCTGCAAAAAGCAGCGTGTGCACGCATGTGTGTGTGTAACTGAAAGTGTGCGCATGTAGCTCTGCTTCAACCTCCTGGAACCTTCAAAGGAATAAAATACATGAAAATCCATCTTGCTTAAAATTCCTCATCCACAGTGGAGGGGAGATACTGGCGCTGTTCCATAAGAGGCAAGGCCAGATATCATCGTCCGAAGCTTTTTGAGAGCCTCCACCATTTGAATCTATCACGCTACATCATTTCTTATACTGTTGACTAGGAACCAACTTTCACTGCAGTCTGCATCACAGAATATTGGTGTTGAATTACATATTGACTCCTGGAGAGAATCGAAATCTTGACCTTTATCAGTTCGGAGGAAAATGACTGCATACATTTTAGACCTTGCTTAGCACTTAGGCCACCATTTTTCTTTATTGATGACAAAGTGGTTCCCAAAATACTCAATTGATTGTAATTTTCTCTACTTTTCAGCCATACTGACTATGCTAGCAGCTCTTGGAATGGCAATGTTTGTCTGTTTAGTTTCTACCAATATCTTTTGAAAAATATTGAACCGATTGCTATTAAATTTTGTGCAAATATCCAAGCTGGCCATGAGGTTGATATTTGTGGTTTTAAGTGATATGTTGAAAACATATTGACGTTTTTGAGAGGATACCAGTCTGGGCAAAAACAAGGTCAGAAAAGTGAAGCCAATGAAGAAGCCTTAAACCTGCATTCTTTCCAATGGCCAGCAGGGGGCAAAAAGAAGTCCAATTGTAAAGAAAGGAGCCTTCTTCTCCATTGATTTATCACCTCAGTAAAGTGTCAAGTCTTCTTCAATAGAACATTTTAAACTATGGTCGCACTTAGAGTGAAATAGATGATAAAACAGAGTATACCTCGGGGTATGCTACCTTGTAATTAGGTAGTAGTCACTACCAACCCTTTCTCACTCCCCACTCATCAAATACCAACTTTGTCCTAGCCCTTAGCATGCAAGACCAATGCACATGAACCCTATGGCCTATGTATGGGATGCATGCATGGTGTGAGAAAACACCCATTTCTTTTATTCTGTGGCTTAGGAATAGTTACTAAATGTTAGCATGCTAAGCTAAAATGGTAAACACAGTAAACATTATATTTTTACTTCAGCATGTTATCACTGTGCGCATATTAGCATGCACACATTAGCAAAACACTGATGTGCCTAATTATAAAACAACAGTGCCCCAAGCAAGGTTGTTTTAATTATTTTTCTATTTGAAAGTTTTCTTCGTAGTCTACAAACTTGATCCCTGAAAAGTTGGGATGTTTCGAACAACATAATAAAAAATAACACTCATTGATTTACAAATCCTGCATCCTATGAAATGCTACACAAACACATTTATTTTGTATTTATACATTATGAAGTGATAGTCTTTTATATTGTAAATATATCAATCATTTGGAATTTCATGCACTCTGTTTGTATTTTCGTTTAACACAGCAACCAAACTTTTTGGAATCAAGAATATGGTTTCATCGCACACACGTACACTATGTGCACACACTCAAGTGAAATAAATGAATAAATACCAGCAACACGTACTACCTTATTAAAATCTAACTCGTGATTAATCTTTACGCCCCGGTACATCAGCTTTTGCTGACCCATTTTTACGCCTACGCGCTCCCGATATGGTTCGTCAGTTAGCAAAATGACTCTGAAAATTAATAACACATCATTATGCATTTAAGGTAACACAATTAAACATCTTGTTGTTATTATCATCGTCCCCAATATAGTTTGTTATTTTCCACTCCTGAAACATTCAGGGATGCCTTAATTGGAGAGACTTTAACTGGGGATAATGACAGTTAATGGGCAAGTGTTTAAGTGGGGAAACAAAGACATCATTCCTGTCACACTCATAATAAATATGCTAAAATCATAAAGGGAGCCCATTTGTCATTATGATATTATAATATGAGTGATGCTGAAGCAAAAAATGTGGACACACATTTGATGTGAACTGTACTTGATGGCTGGCTGACAGCTTTCAACTTTCACCAGGCCGCTGCTTTCTCTCCATTGTCAGAAAATATCTCGTCTCCTCTTGACTCAGTGTTGGGAGCTGGCGGCTTGTGCTTGAAGGCTGTGATGGGATTTGGGGAATAACTGCTACTCTAGATTAAGGATGGAGATGAGGATGACTAGTGACTGACAAAACAGACTTCTGGGAGGGCTTAGTTACTATATAGCATCAAGGTCAAGCAGTGGTGAGGGAAGACTCTATGCGGTAGCTGTACAGACAAGCTGAATGTGCACCGGCTTGCCTGTTATGGTTTGGGGGAAAAATGGTCGTGATGGAGGTTTTCCTGGTGGTGAAAGACTGGGTTTTGGGCATCACCTCCAGACCTGAGTGGAAAAAAATTCTCAGGTCCCATTTCACCTGGTTTCATTTGCTCTTAAAAAGAACTATTCCAACAACCCTTTCTGCTGTTTTATTAGATCTTTTTTGCAAACGCTTCTTAATAGTATTTAGCTGGAGGAGAGAAATAAATTATATAGCTTAGAAGAAGCAAAAAATGACTGTAATGCACTGCACCTGCTGAGAGCACACACATGCACACACACACACGCTGTGTAGGAGAATGCCCACTGTATCCCTCCAATGGTTTACATAACTGAAATGATGTGCTTCAGCTCTTCTCTGCTTATCACCATGAGCCACACTTTATTGCCAGGGCCACCTCAAAGAAAATTAAATGCAGCCTCATCCGTTTGATACCCCCCGAGCACATTTTGTAAGGTTCTATTGCTGCTGAGATATTGTTGAGCTGTTGTATCCCCCCCCCAATGATCCAGCTAAACACCATAGTCTCTGTCTGTTTTCCTTTCGCCACAATCACAATGGCTCACATTAGCGTTTGACTTCTTTTACACCCCAGTGTGTCGAACAATGTCCTTCTGGGTGGTAAAAACAATGAAAACCAAAGCACACAGACTACTCTTCTGTTGCAATGACATTCTGCTAACTGAAATAATTCACCAGAGAAATGTTGCATGAACTTAGTGCCTCACTAAAAACCCTGCAAATCATTAAAATTTACAATAAGATTGAATGCCCCCCAAAATTAGTCCCTGAAAGCGTTTTGCTGTAGAGCGTTGATCTCTGCTCCTTCCTGCTCACAAAATATAAAAGCAATTAATAACATATTGAAAATAAATGACTTTTACTATTCAAATATGTATTCTTTGATGATTGTTTGGCCTTTGCAAAAGAAGTTTTTACTGCTATCAGAAATATATGAAATAAAGGGATATAATTGGGACTGGAATGTAGATTAAGTCTACAGCAGCAGCATCAAAAACTGCTCAAAGTTTTGGATTTATGCTTGAACCAACCTTTGTAATGCCTGGCCTCCACGTGCATGACTTATGTAATGCTTGCATATAAATAGAGAGGCAGTTGTGGGAGTGCAGCTTGGACACAGTGCGACTTCCCTTCTCCCATTACAGTGATTGAAAAGTACGTTTGTTGTGGGAAAGTGTTTGGCTACAACTGTACTGCAACTAATGATGGATTACATAACATGTGTCCCCATTTTACTGGACATGAATGGTTTTTTTCTTTTCTTTCCATCAGAATAGATGGATCACTGAAAAAGAAATATCTAAAGTAGTAGGAAATGATGATTTTACTCAACATATAAAGCACATTGCATATATGTTTATATTGTTTTGAAAAGTTTGGGTCAACATGGTTCATGCAACAGTAAAAAAATCAGATATTTATATGTTTTAACCTCTTCAACTGAATCTGGCGTCATCGGCCAACTTTCTGTCTTTCTTGCAGAGGATGCAGCAGGCTCTCTCTTAAAGCTACAGTAAGGCATTGGTATCATATGAAACTAAAATGTAATAACATTCCAAATTTCGGTTCGATTTTGGCATGATTGTTTCAATGGCGTATGTATATGAATACACAAGATGCAAAAAAAAAGGTTGAATTTAGCAACCAAATCTGTGCAACAAATGATAGCAACCAAACAAGTGTGCACCAACTTTAGGATGGTTTATTTTTATGAAAGAAAAGCAGGGGTCACTGTCACTGAGAATGCCATGTGCTTTCTCCTACGGATCCATTATTTTGTGTGCGTTGCTAATTATCAAATATTCATTTGAGTAATCAGCTCAACATTTTAGCCAATCTGCAATTACCTGGGAACACTGTGCCCTTGTAATTATCTCTCTGTCTATTATTATTTCATATTACATATCACATGAAGGCTGTGATTACAAATCTTTTATATTCTCTGTCCGGCACATCCACTCATTTCCACAGCACACCACATGCTTTTGCTTCACAAAATGTGACTATATGATTGAATTCAACCATTTTCAATTTTCAATATACCTGTTTTTTCCAGAGCAAACCCTGAAGTAACATGTTCACACCTTTTTTTTCTGCAGATTTTCTTTGACGGAATGATGATGCAACCACCTTGGAAATTAGTGCAACTTCACACGTTTCATTTCAAAGTTTAGGCTGAAAGAGAGAGAAAAAACTGCCAGGACAAAGAGATGTAAATTCATGTTGGGTTTGTTCAATATTACTTGATATTGATTTGGGACTTCACACCAAACCTTGGCATCTGCTAAATGGCTCAGGGTATATTGCAGAGACTGTGATCAGCATTGCACAGTAATAGAAAATGAAAGGATTTCTCAGCTAAATTTCTCAGCACATACTTTGGAACAGGCCTGGACGTTGACCCCAGAATACCTTGGCAGTTCAAAAGACTTACCTTGCATTAAAACAGTCATACAATGCAGAAAAAATAATTCTGTAGGTTAGGGAATATGAGTTTGCTTTATTAATCAAATCCACAATTTTACTGTTCTGAATACAGTTTGAAAGAAAATGACTTTTAAAAATAAATTCAGCACTGCAATTACTAACATTATTTCTCATTTCACTTCCAAAATTACACTCACATTATGTCAGGATAGCATGGCTGTTAGCCTTATGCTATCCTGACAATATTCCTGCAACCACAGAATTACAATTTCGGTGCGAAGTGGTAGGAAATGAACTTTAACGAGCTAAGGAGGGAGAGAAGAGACACTTTTGAGAGCAATTAGAGTGTGGAGAGGAGCGAGGGGAAGTGATTCGGCGAGGAGAAGTTGATGGAGAGACCTTCTTGAAAAGTGAGTGACTCTGCTGACTGAAGTCGTGAGGGTCATTCCACTGCTGGAAAGCCTGAAGAGACAGAGGGTCGAGACTGATTGGCTCGATGAACAGGTCAGCGCGGAGAGAGGGAGTGATAAGTGTCCAGGAGTGGCAGGGGATTCACTGGTGGGCAAAAACGAGACCATGGAGGTGTGGATCTTTTGGAAGGGGGTATGCCAATGCAGATTCAGAGGTCTGAATTTGATACAATCAGTCCTGTGCTGCCAGGGGGGATGTAAGGAGAAAAGGGGATGATGAAGGTCAGACCGGCTACTGTTAGCTAGCAGGAAAGTAGAGCAGGTGAATTTGGGATACAATGTAAATGGGACATAAATGAATATTGCCAGTTAGGCAGGGAACGAATGTGTAACACACCTGGTTGCGGAAGTTAAGTTGAATAGCGTGGGCCAAGAACAGAACCAAATTGTCCAGCGGTTAAATATGGTATAACCAACTAAGAGGAAATCCAAACATGCTGACCCCTTTTTTAACCTGTCATTGGACAAGAAAGACTAAGATTATGGTAATTTATTAATCATTAGGTCATCAATCCAACAAAAATGCCACCTCCAACTTCTCAAGTGTTATGTTTAAAAATTATATTTTGATAACGTTGTATTTTGACTACTGGGCAAAATATAAAAATATATATGGTTGAAGTTGGGAAATATTTTATTTTCAATTGTTTAAAATCTATTAATTAAATTAGTCTTATTGCAGACCGTTTTGTTGTTCTGGATATACACACAAATTCAACATGAATTCTAACCACAGCCATATAATTTCACCTAAACATTTCAATCCAAGTATTTCCAACTCTCCTCCTTACTTTTTTACTTCAGCTTAACCATTCCTTGATTCCAAGCTTATGGTCTGTGGACTGTTCACAGTACAATCACTTAGACCCTAGACGGGTCGATACTTTCAGCAGCCTTACATCACTTATTTGTCCATCAAATTTGCTTCTTTTCAAAAGAGAGCAGCTCTGTCTTGTTGACATTGGTTTTGGGGTAGTGGGCAGACATACACTTGTCTCCAAGGCATTATAGGCACCTCAACAGATGAGGAAAAATAGACTGGAGTGTTGTTGGCATAGAGATAGTACATGGAAGTCAAAAAACACAACCACAGGACCAAGGACTGAGTCCCAAAGGATCCTTGAGGAGAAGGTGAGTGCTGACAAGAGTTCCCCTTCACAATTCCAACTACGAATGGCAATGAATCTGGCCTTGGGGCTGCATCAACAGATTCAGACATTCAATGGACTCCGAAAGCAAAACTTGAACAAGCAGTATCCGTAAAGGGACTCCTAGGAGATTCAGCAATGTGCAGCATAGTGTATATGTTTTTGGATTTAACTTTCTCATAAGTTCCACATAGAAAAGCAAAGACTTGGAAGTGTCTGGAGTATATTCTAGTAAAAGATTTTCCTCGCCTATACGAGTCGCACTCCAATTATTCTATACTAATTCTGTACTTAACCAGATACACACATTCCCATTGGCTTAGCCTCAAGATAAACTTTCATCTCTTTCCATTTGATTGATAGGAAGTTTCTAAAACAGGATACCTGCAGCGGAGATGACGGCGTTCCCACCATCAAAGAATTCCTGTTTTCAAAGAACAAAAATAAGATGGCCTCTCGTAGGGAATTTCTGGTAAGTTTACCTTTCAGACGGTATTGCACAGCTGCAGGTTGAAGTAATTATATACTGTTAAGCGCATCCCCCATGGCTTAGAAGAACATGGGAGAGTGAGAGGAATGTGTGCTCTTGAAGTATTATATTCCTCTGAGAAGCACTCCATTTAAAAAAAAATTTCATTATTTATTTATTTTTTCTATCCCAGAGTGGTTTGACTTCAAAGGGCTGAAACATTCCTCGAGTATCCAGGTTTCTATGTCTAATTAAGGATTCGAGAGGTGCTGCTTCTTGCAACCATGTGTTTTTGTAAACAATCAATATTTCCCTGCTAGAAATAGGTACTTCAGAGGCAAATATGATGGGACTCAAAATCAAAAGCACCATCTTCAGTAATCAACCTGCTGAAATTGGTTTGAAATATGCTGTTGTAAAACACGTGGCTGACACATGCAAGGCCACTTAACAGCGCAATATCAGCCATGATTACCAGTGCCTTAAATGCATCAGCCTTATTCTGCCAGATGGAGATTCTGACTATAAAATAATCAATCACGATCAAGCTATATTGTAGTTCTACTCCTTGGAAATAAATATTCTGTACCAAACAGCTGACTTGCCTGAAGCATCAATCATTGCCTCCATAAACAGAATAATAACAGGCTGAACCTATCTCGAGTACAAAGTAGCTTTCAGTTGTTTTATACATGATTGTCCTATTTGGTGATGCATTTATGATTAATTACCCTATAGCTTATGTATTTCAGTTGTTGTTTTTGCAACAAACATGTTTTTAATGGGACAACTTTTTAAAAAAAATACTGAAAATATTCAAGTTTTCCCATCACAGTGTGTGAGGAGATTGGGAGAATAAATTCAATAGCAAAGACAAGTCTGTTCTACTTGGATATGTGCATGGGGGAAGACAGATTTTCCTCTTTTTTTTGGCTCACAATTTAACCACAAAGTCATCCACAATAATATGGCAGGCTGGGACTTAGTCCAGCTATTAGATTTACATAATCTTCTGGTGAAATGTGGCTATTACTATAATCAAAGGACATCAGAGATATTTTTTTTTCCTTATGAAAATGGGAAAGGAAGAAAAAAAAGAAGTCTTGGGAGCTTTTCTAAGATCTGACCAGCTGGCATATGAATCTGCAGTCTGTGTTTTAATATTTCTTAGATGGTAACAAAGACTTTGATTCTTGATTAAAGCAGCACATACTGAACACCATTAAATGGTCCTGCATTGTAACTCTGGTTCTATGATCAGACAGAGTCTTTTAGGAAGGTTTAACTTACATGTATGACAGAAGAAACAAACCAGTGTTGGATTAGCATCTGGAAGTACCCGTACAAGCTGGCTTCATGCAAATTATATAGCGAGGAAAACTGTTTATTCTATTAATGAGACAGTTTCAATAAAAAGAAGAATTACAACGCTGTTCTTTTAAGTTTCTCTCATATAAATAAAATAAGAGCTGAACGGAAATTGCATTGTTTGCTGTTGTCATTTGGATGGTACATAACAAAATGGCATCAAGTTGTAAAATTTTACTTATTTAGCAGCTAGTATTTCATGTTTACTCTACTGTTCATTTGGCCCTTATTAAAAAAAAAACACACCTGAGTGAGGCCACAACTTTCCAAATATTTGTTTATATGTAAATTATTCAGCTACAACGATCATAATTCCTTACAATAGCAACAGCAAACATATCAGCAACAATCCCTCAATGCTACTGTCAGAGTTTTTTTTTCTGTTTATTCCAGTAAGCCATGGCTGTGTGGCAAAAAGCCATCACCTGCAGCGAAATAAAATTAAGCTATCATTAAAATTTTCATTTACATGTGTGCTTTTCTAAAGTGCAGTTCACAGTTTATGGGGTGAAGGGCATGTGGATGATTAAAGTAGGTGCTAAAGGGGATTATGCACCACAATAATTATTTGAATTTTAAATGAAATGATGGGATATTGATACAGATGATGCTTACAACTATGTTTAAAAGCACTATTGGTGTGTTTTATTTGAAATCATTCATTCCAGTCTGGTGTTTCAGTCAGGTTATATAAATATACATATAAATAGCTGAACACAGGCAGACTTTTATCTTTCTTCTCCTCTTGTGGTGCTGCCGCCTTTCTCAATCAGGGAAAGAGACAACAGGTGTACATCATTAGGTCCTCTTAGCAATTAGGAGCTGGGTGCTGTAAAGCTGTGGGAGAACGGGTAAAGTTGTTCTGAAGTAAATTACATTCTGTGAAAGTTTGTGCACCCGTGGGTGTCTGTGTGTGTGCGTGCGTATAAGTCAACTGTGATATCAACTGAGAAATCTTAATCCGTTCATTATTTTTGTATTGATTGATATGTCTGACTCATCCTATGGTTATCTGAGCAGATGGTATGTTCAAGTAAGCTGAGTAGGTAAAAGGTTGCTGCGTCTTCTATTTATTATATTAAACAACTTCAAACATGGTATAAACCATGTATCTGTGTTGTAGAGACAGCAGATTCAAGCAGCCGCAGCCCTCCTGAGCTCAACCCCGAAATTCCACCGGATCCGTTCCGGCTGCGTTGCGTGTGCGTTGCGTCTCCGGACCCGATAGGTTTCCATGCTAGTCAATGTTTGTAATTCCACCGGCCGCAGCACTGCTGCGTCTCAGCTCCGGCGATCCGGAGCCGGCGCAGCCGATACGCAGCAATTCAGCACAGAGCAGATCGTGCGGGACAGGAAGTTACCAAAATAAAACATCCTGTTGACTTCAAAATAAAATACACCGTGCTCACAGCAGATCATATTTCCCTTTGGTACACCTTAAAACGTCACAATGAGCGGAGACAGGCCCGAAGTCCGCGGGATAGATGGAAATTTTCAGGTATTTCACCCATTTGAAGCCATGGATGAAGAGGTTTTAATTGTGGAGGTCCAAAATAACAAGATTATATATGACCCTTCACATCCTTTTTATAAGGACAACACAGAGGTGTTGACTTCTCTGTTGTTCTCATACTACTGTGAATGGAAAGTTTTCCGCTGTTTACAGTAAATCCTGCTATATCGCGCGATTACACGTGAATTTGCGAAGCCACGCGGGTCCCGCAGTCTGGCGGACCGGACCACAGACGCAGCCGGTGGGGGTTGACGGACGGCGGAGATCGGATCGCAGAAGGACCACAGACGCAACGCAGCCGGAACGGACCCGGTGGAATTTCGGGGTCATTTATGTACTATGTGTGTGTGTCTGGGCGGAGCATTCTTTCCCTCCACACCTGCTGCTAATCAACCTGCACACCTGAGGCCCATCTACTAATAAACTCCTGCAGTACAAATACTCCAGCTCTTCACTCTTTGTCAGTTCAAAGACACACAATCAAACAAAAAAATCTTCCTGTCTCAGTCTGAGCTGTTGTTGGGTCCAAACAGTTCAAAATAACATCCGAACTGTTGTAGGTTGCATCATTTCAGCCCCGCTGCACTACATACACCTCTAACACACCAATACTTTGATCTTTAAACCACCTTAACGTCACTGGCGTTGACTCACCTCTGTCTTTTTTGACAGGATAAGGGGTTGATACAGAAGCATATGCCAAAAAGGATAATACAGGAAGAGAGAGGGGAAAAGGCGCAGTGGTACGGGTAGGAGGTTGAATCATCAAGCTTGGTGGAATTTTCAGCAGCTGCAGAGAAAGAGAGGAGCAACACATTGTTAAGGAGATTAGAGGAATAGTCAGAGGAGAGAATCCCTTTTACTTTAATCCCATATGGGTTTAAGTGGAGAGGAGACACTGTTTGAACATTTGTGCAACCAGGGCAACAGTCAGTTTGGTGCAAAAGTGGCAGAAAGAAGTAGCCACTGTTTAAGTATGCAAAAAAAAATAGAGCAAAGATTGTTTTTTTTATGGTTTATATCCTGAAAGCAGAGAAAACAAGTTGGATGGGTGCCATGTATGCAGGGGTGTTAAGGTTTAATGCCCCCCAGAGTTCAAATTTCCTAACATATATCAGTGAATCAGTAACGTCATCAATTAGAAAGAAATTCAGAGTATAGTGATGAATACAATCACGCCTTACATCTCCCAAGTTAATTACTATACAAGTGTATGTGAATAGATGTATGATACTGCAGTTAGTCAGAATGTTAAAGGAAAAACTGTGAACATTTGGTTTCAGCTGAACATTTGGCAAATAGCAATGAAATGTGACCTTGGCTATGCAAAACACAAAAGGCTCAGTTCAACAAAGTGCATTCATTAGAGGAACAAATTAAAGGGTTCAGTCCAGAGGGAGATTTCTTTGCAAAACAGGAACCGCTGAGTCCTGAGACTGTAAAGCAGTTGCGCTCTTTAGCATACTGACAACTGATGATTTGGGTTTAAAGGAAAGAAAACTGTTTCATTAAAGACTTGAAACCCAAAGTCATGCTGTCAAACGATGTGCCATTTAACACGCCTTCAGCCAGAGAGAGGGGACCAATCAGTGTAATGATCCTTCTGGTGTTGGAATTTAAAGAGAAACCTGAACACTGTGTACCCATGACTCACTTGATCAACAGTACATACTGAATATTTGCTTTTTACTCTGCAAATGTAGCGGATGTTGCAGAAACTTTAAGTCAGGAGTTGGACTTTAATCTTTATGGAAGAAGTCCACTTAAAAAACAAATAGTTATTAAATTATATATTGGAAAAAAAATTAAAGTATAAGAGAAATATGAATCTCCTTTTGCTTTTTCATAAAAATCCAGTCTGTCTATATGCATCAAATAAATAATTCAGCACTCCATGCAGAACACATCGTCTTCATCTTGATCATTATGCTGACTAGACGATCCATTTCCCCCCTGTATACAAAGAGTCCTTATCCAGGTTTTTGTACTGTTCTTCTGTAGACATAAATTGGCCAAAGCCGATCCAGTCAAATGACCTGAAATGCTCTTGGAAAGCAGCTTAGAGGGTATTTGGGAGCTTGGTTGACCTCTTCTACAAATATTTGCAGTTTTAAATCTGCAAAAGGCCACTTCAAAAACACTCTGAATGGTATTGAGCCATTGCTGTCTGATAGCTGTTTAATGTATTACCCCTTATTTATAAAGCATTATGGTGATAAATGTATACAGCACTTCCATTTACCAACCAGCTAATATGGATGGCCAGTCCATTGATCATCTGTTGTTTGACTTTCAGTCTTTATCTGGAACTAGACCTGCTTTATCAAAAAAGACACGGAAATGCCAGCTTTAAGGGACCTTAATGGTATTTTCTTTTGACAAACAGTTTGAGAATGACTTGGGGTACTTTGCCATATGGCAACATTACAGTATATTCACATTTCTTGAGAAATCTGACATAAAATAAAATAATGCAAATGTAAGCGTTGGGGCTGTTTTGGAATGTTATTAAGAGTAAATTCTGACAACACGGCCCATGGCTACATTTTTTATCAAGTTTGTAGATGGTGTGGATTGCTTACCTGGGTGGTGACAATGCTCCGGATCGGATTAAAGTTGACGTTCCCACACATTATCGTTCCATGCCTCTCTAGTAAGTTGATGGTGTGGAACATGTTGTCCTCACCTTTCCTCCAGCAGGATGTATTTCAGAGTTGGAGGAGCCACCCATACTCCTCCCTGACCAAAGGTTTGAACACTTTTGTGATCATTGACTGGAAGAAAAAATTGACAAAATTAGATTTCTGAAGGTAGGTGGATCTGAATCCCGCTAACCAATCACTAGCCATTGATGTATCCAGTCTACTTTGAGAAAGAATAAAGATCACCAGAACCTGGAACCCCTTTCCATCATAAGAACTGGCTCTTACCATGAGCCTCTGGTGGCAAAGCACTGGGCATGGATCCCTGGGAAGGCATCCTACAAAACACATCAAGGAAAAAATGAGTGATAAACTAAATAAGATGAAAGATTTTGAAGTAAACTGTTAACTCTACTTACCAAACAGCTTTGTAATTTTACTGGGCAGTCATCATGAATTTGAACTTGTCTACTGGATCAAGATGTTTCTCTGTGAAAACAGATCTGCCACAACTTAATCAACTTTCAGGTTCAATTTAAAGTTGATGTAGTTCACAGAATATATACAAGACAGAAATGTAAATGTTCCTCTCTTTATGCTGAGTACTTCCTGTCTGTGGACAACCACTTTCTTCAATACTTTGGATTGTAGTCTCTTCAATACGGAGATGACCTTAGAGAAACCTTTAGCTTGCTGGCACTCTTGACATGATTGCCAATTGTCAAAATAGTTCAGAATTTATTGAATAAAAAGACTATGTTTGTAATAGATAAAAACTTACCAGATTCCCTTTCAGGATTTTTCAAAAGCTGTAGATATGAAAAGTTAAAGAAATCTTTGCAAACTTCTTCAGATGACTCAAGGTCATCGACAGTGTGTAAAAGACTTTGGCCTTTCAAAGAAGGTGGGCATTGGATGAGGACACATTTCCCAGTCAGTGTTTTCAGATATAGGGAAGATGCAAAGAGAGGGTATGTTGTCATATGGCAACAACATTCAGCTGATATAGTAGTAAAGTTTCCTACGACTCATTCTGTGTCCTCCTATTTCCTTTCTTTTTAAAAGTCTCCTCATCCACAACATCTAATCAGCATTACATTGTTTTCAATTGACAGCGTTTATACAAGCAAGGTTAATTTAGCATTGAGGGAGAATTGTGGCCAAAACAGGACAAAGAATGTGCAAAATGAATGTGAATAACCCCCTGGAACTATCCTGCACCAGCATATTTCTGCCATATTGGTTAATTTGGCCCTCTAGTTGTTACACAAGCTAACAAAAATGGTTATGACAGCATTAGAGGCAATGTGCATTATAATGCAATCTGTTTCCCAATGTTCTGACCTTGTTTATCTACAGAATGTATACCAGTTTTTAGTCTCGGAGGTTTATGTGGAAGAAGCCATGAAAGGAAACTGACAGTAAGCGTATTCATGCCTAGTCCGACACTGTGGCAGAACTGTAACACTACTGCTTTGTTATCATCCCGCCATTTTTCCCTTTGCCTCCTTGACTGGAGACTCCCACCGCCAACCTTGGCATCTCGACGCAGACGGGGGAGACTGACGCGGCGCTACCTCGACACAGCGCCCAACATGACAAGCAAGGAACAAGGCCTCTTGTCAGACGAGCCGAAGGCGTCCGGGACCTCAATCGAAAAGGTGCTGACAGGAAAAGCCATTTGTGAGGAGAAGTGGAGGTAAGCTGGACGGCCTGCGAGCGAGCCAAACAACGGGGCTGCCGCTGCACCAGCTCACAAAGCAAAGTGAAAGGCGAGCTCTGGAGCTGTCTGGGAAAGTAGAGTTCAACCCCTGCCAAGTACTGTAAGCTTTGAAGGCTCCAGTGTATGGAGTCTGTCTCTCTTTTTTTACAGTGTTATTCCGGGAAAACCCTCTGAAGACACAGCACCCGATCACATCCATACCGAACATGAAGAAAATCTATTATATTTCCACATACAATACTGACATACATAATCAAACTAAAAGCATAACATGATTTGACATAATGTGGCTCACTTCCTTGTGGTGCACATGTAAGCCTGTATACTGAAATACCAGCAAAGCTAAGCAGCTGCCGTGCCTTGTCGCGCCTTTTGAAGGCTTCTCCTACTGAGCCATCAAACACCCCAAACATTTTAGCTTCTCTTATTCTGGCACAGGCCTGTCTGTCTCATCCTTCAAAGCCAATCCTCAAAGCCAGGGCAATGGATTATCTTCCAATTTCTCCTCCAGAAAAGGAGAAGGAGGAGGGGGTAGAAAAGAGAAAAGATGAGGACTAGGTGGTAAATTATTCGTTTGACTGTGGCTCTGTTGCTCTCTGCATCCTGGGCTGCTGTTTTTGATTTTTTTTTTTTATTCATTTCCTTGCTCTACCCTCTTCCCTCTCTTTCTCTCTGACTCAACAAAGCCCTACTCAGCATCCTTGACGGGGAGAGATCACAAGAGTAGAGAGTAATGAGACTCTGCTAGCTCGCTTCCACTGTATCCTCTCCCTTCTATCTCACCGTCTTTCCCTTCTCCACCTCCCTCCCCTCCCTCCTGCCTGCCTTCACCACACACAGTCAGTCATTGTCTAGACCTCTGCTACCTGGTGTGAGGCAGGGTGTAATTCATTAGCGAGCGAGGCTAGAAGGGCTGTCTCCCTTGCTGAGCAGAAAGAGGTGATGAAATCAAAACAGCGACTGATAGTCTAGGCCCACCCTCTTGTTTTGCTGTGCTTTTTTTTCCCACCACCATTCTCTATATGTCTTTCTCCCTCCCTACCCACTTTGAAGTGAGGAGAGCCTGACTCAGCAGCCGGGCTCTTTCCAGCTCTCTAAGACTGAGGTGAACACCAATGTCAGGCAACCTTGACAGAGACTTATGGTGAACGAGCCTGACACAGGCATGCAAATAAATTAGACACACACGCATCAGCAGCAACTACAAATCACGCATTCAAACACAAAGTGCGTGCGGGAGGCAACAGCGCCACACTCGGATGCACTCGCATAAAAACACACACACACACGCTGGAAACACACCACGGCACAGAGCGGGAGCTAATTCTGCCACGCTGAATGACAACGACATGGCAACAGGATTGCGTCACAGGCTGATAGCTGGAAGACGGAGAGAAAGAGGAGGAGGAGAGGAATGAGAGTGAGACAGCGTGCGTTGGCAGGAGGTGTAAAAAATGACGGAGGTAAAGATGAGTGAGGTGAGGCCGAGGCCATAAGTTATGCAGTCACACCTGCTGTTTTCTCCTTGTGTATTTATGAGACTCTGTCCACCCTAAAAGTCAAGGATCAAAGGACGGAATCAAAGGCCTTCAGTGAATGGAGGGCAGACTTCCAGGGAGACGTGTAACCCATGTGAGGCCCACTCTTCCCTCCTTTCCCCTCCTCCTCTATTCACCATCTCTCGCCGAGTCATAATCTGCAATACCACACATCAAAATGTGTCCGTTTCTCTCACTTTGACTTCCTGTCACTGCTTGAGATGGATTGATGGTTCTCTTAAAAGAGCGCTCCATCGATTTAGCATGCCACTCCAAGAACACCGCTGGACTCACAATGGATGGTTAAGAAAAAAAGGCATTGAAATCGATGCAGTAGAATGAGAGATGTTTTCTTTTTTTTTTTCCATGTTTTCTTCATGCTTGTCAAAACCTGACGCCTACACTTCCCATAATGCACCTTGACTGCAGACTGTGCAGATAGCAACTCTGCGGTGGAGGTCTGTTAAGCTCACTTCCTGGCAGGTTTTATACAACTTTTTTTATATGTGCTGTACCTACTATCTATGATGCTACACTAAACAACACTAAAACTACTGTAGGCCATGTTGCCTGATTATCATAAATGACATACACACTAGTTTTACGGCAAAATGGATGTTGAAATGTTTCTTTTCGTCAAGCTTGTCCAATATTAGAACAGCGATAAGGGTGCAGGGTTTTGCATTGGGCAAATGCTTGTCTCAAGCAACTATTGGTAGCTTTCATTTTGTGTTTTTAGCGACCCCTGTGGACCAAAGTGGTAGTGTTTTTATGAGCATCACTGCCTCATGGTCTAAAGATCTTTATTTGGCGAGTTCTATTTGATGCTTTGTAAAATAAATACCTGGAATACGATGATGGTGAAACAAATCTTTATTTTGGAATTTACACCACATCTTGAAGTTTTATTTTAGAAATAAAAGACATGTTCTTGTTTGGTCTCATGTCAATATTTTTTCCTTTTCTTTAAGCTAAATCTGCCCCATACACAGAATACACCATCAAAAGAAAACATCTTTTTGCTTCTTTTCCTTGGCAAATTTTGCATGGAAAATGTAAATGCTGTCATATTTACAGCAAATTGAACCCTGCAGTAAGACAAACTATATAGAAATATTTTGTCCATAATCGGGTAAAAATGCTTTGTATAGCTGCCTTAAATTTTATAATAATGCTGTTTTTATAGTTCATCAGTTTAGTCCTGAGAAAGATGTATAAAAGCCCCAAATAAAGTGAATGTGCAAATCCATAGAAGGTTGGTTTTGTTACGCCTCAAGGTAATGTTTCTTTTGATGTGCTTGATGAGAAAAGTTGTGCTTGCATTGCAGTTGATGTTTTACTTTTTATTCCTCCGCTTTTTTAAAGATTCAGTGGAAAGCCATTAAAACATGATTAGTTTAAAAGATTAATTCATCCTTGTGCTGTGGCAGTTAAGCAATCCATTAAACTGTTGATTTAAACATCCATTTTTTCCATAATCCATCAATACAGATTTATTCATTTCTTTTAAATATTCACTGATCGACTTAAACAGAATGCCGGTGCACATCTGCTAATAGGACAAAGTGGTGTGTTTATCGTTTACAGTACAGTGCTTGCTTTATGTGCAGAAGAAACCACAAATTCCACTGTAACCCCAGCCACAGACAGCCATATTTCTTTTATTCCAAACACAGTCATAATGAAGCCAATCCTTGATGTCAGGCAGCAGACATGTCTTGGCAGTTTTGAACCAGACTGGCAATTGTTACTTCAGTCTCCTGAGGCCAGAAGTAAAAGTACCAGCCATCTATTTCAAATGGTTAGAGGAGAATGAAGGAGGGAGGGAGAGAAAAGATCTATAAGACAATTAGAGGCTGAATTTCCACTTCAGTGGCAGCAGTATTTTTACTTGTGTGGGTGTGTATGTGTGTGTACCAATCCTGCTTGTATATGAATGGTGAAGGAGAAAAGACTGCAGTTAGCAACATGGGCGTATTATGAGACAATGGGCCCCTGGGCACAGATACGCAAAAGGCCCCACCACCTACACAGGAGGAGCAAACACACACATCTGCATCTCAGGTTGCAATTGCAACTTGGAGCAAGTTAATAAACCTTCAAGTGGCTGGGTGTGGACAAAGGTTCATTTAGAATATTAAATCCAAGAGAGCGTAAATCAGTTTACCTGTGAGGACCCTGAGTGAAAAAAGGAAACAAAAGCCTCTTTTCAAAGTTTTACCCAGCTTTGTTGCATGCTTTGAAAAAGTGAAATGGCTTGTATCACTGTGACATATGTCAAACTAGATTTCCTTGCCCTTTTTTCATTTTTCTCTCCCTTTTTTTATTTTTCCTCAAGAACCTCAGCCAGATCTTTGACTCACGCAGCCAGGACAAATTTCTTCTTTGTTCCACATTGTTTCATGAATCTGCCACCGCAGATGGGTCTCCCTGTCAAGAGGGAATTGTAGATGAATAAGAAAGGAGTGTATTTGTTTAACCAACAGGTTTTGTGTGTATTTTCACTAACGTTTCATTACCTTTGTGCTCATATGGGAAGCAGACACTGATTGGCTCTGATGTAAGGAAGGAAAAAAAGTTGCAGGTACGGAGAAGGGATGGAGAAAAAAACAATTGGAGCTGACAGTCCACCAGCTGTGCAGTGAAAGTAGAAATCACTGTTCCCCATGAAACATCCGTTGAGTCAGACTATCCAAAGTCACACTCTGTGTCATGCAGAGAGGAAGTATTAGAGCTGGACGACAAGTGCTCATTTCTTCTGCCAAAATGCAACATGGAACAGTAGATGGTCGAAAAAGGAGGCCATAACAGAGAGTCGTTTTTTCTCCTCATGGAAAGCAAGCATAAGACACCGCTGAGTGTCATTTTCCTTTACCGTCGCCGCCAAAAATGTCACTTTCTGTCTATGTCACAGTGTGTGAGACAACCAGCAACAACCAAAGCCCACCTGTTTCATCTCAGACAGACAGCAAGATTAAAAGTCAGACACCCTGCAAATTATTCAAAGTCTTAGAACCAGAGGGGAAAAAAATCACAAAACAAAAAAATCACAAAACACAGCTAGCAAGCCAAAGTGCTGCAATCATACTGTCTTTCTCACTCTGTCGTCTGTGCACACACAAGAGACTCGCTGAACTGCAAAGACAAACACACTTAGTTTGTCTCGCAGTCGGAGCCAAACGTCGAGCTCTGTTTCCCCAAGGTGCGACATGTCACATGGAGCTTATGCTCATAACAAGGAAAATCAACAAGCCAGAGAGCAGAATCAGAAAACACTTTATTCGCCTGGTGCAATAAATGAGCGGGTATTTTTCCTGGAGATGTTGGGGCAGAGACAACCTTCATAGTAACACACTACAGACTGTCACATGGCTCAGCAACCACAGGACGAGGTGGACCGAGTAAACAGGCAGTGCAAGCAATGTACAAGACAGTATATCCAAGTTATGTAAGAAATATGGTGTGTTCACGCCAAACAAGAGAAAGTTCTTCATGAGAGTCTAAGATGCTCCAGTGTGGATACCAACAACTATTCTTATGAACATTTCTTGAATCATCAACAATAGCTGAAAGAGGTGCACACTAGTGTGTCTTGATGGCACTACTAACCAAAATAAACACATATTCCTATTAATCAATTCTAGTAAAGGGGTCAAAAGTATGCCAAAATATCTAAATTATGTTGCACATTCTTGGAAGTTTAAATTCATACTTCTGCTGCAAGATGATAAGTGAACAACGCATAAATTGCTTGTTTTATGAATAGAGTTCTGAGCATTGATGCTCAAAGGTTTTAACAACCTAGCATCATGCAAAATCTCACTCTTGCTGAAAAATATAATCATCAACTTGAGCAAACCCTATTTTTTTTTATTCGTGCTTGACATCATACATAAATTAACATTATTGAATCCCATGTCTATTTGCATTATTGCATTGACTGAACTTTATGTGGAAAAAAAGCTATGCTAAAGAAGTGGAAACAGGACTTACTAAACTTGTCCTATTGAGTGACTGTCAAATGTCCTTTTCAATAAAGGTGTTTCGAGTCAATATTCATTGGCTGGAAGGCAGGCAGGGTGTGTTGCCTGGTTAGGTTTGTTGCTAGAGTGCAGTCAGGTTTGCAGCTTCATGCTGCTCAACTACAGCGCGGGTCAATGGAATCAGTTGCTCCAGTGAGCAGATCTTTTCTTCAAACTGAGAGGCTTGTCAACAGATACTGGACTCTCATCAGCATCAGTGATTCTCTGACACTCTTAGTGATACTTTTTTAACTCCAGTTTTAGGGTTCTCGTATGAATTACTGCCTGCTTTTATGTGTCCCTGCATGTTTGCTCCTTTGAATCAGCAGGCTAATTTCTGGCCCAAGATGCTACAAAAAGGATGAATTCCCTATTTTGTGAAATATTTCACAATAAAAGCCCCTGTTTGAGCCCATGCCATGTCTTTTTCTCTTATTATATTCAACAAAACCATTGCTATTTGTATACGGCTCCAGCTGGCACAGCACAATACTACCTCTTGTAACAACAATAAATGTTTCCCATCTTATCTACCACTTGCAAAATATGTAAAACAGAACTGTATGCATACTGGATTACTTATCTGGTACACACAAACATGATGCCACTGTTGCTCTGGCCATGAAAAGCACCACAAGCAGGGAATGATAAAGGCTAAGCTGGTGGGACAGCACCAGTGCCCGGTAGTTTTTGCTGGTGTCTGTTGGCAGTGCAGGGACGGGGTGCAGGTGTGTGACAATGGATGGAGTTACTGAAAGAAAGTCTTTATGCACAGTGAAATAAGACACAGTTTGCCATAGTTATTGACTGTTCTCTGCAGAAATATGACTAAAAAGTCAAGATAAACTGAGTATATGTATTTGCTTATTGGTTGTTTGACAGCATTATATCATGCTTTTGCCCTTTGCTTGTGTCAGCATTTGCTGCACATATAACTGGACACTGAGATGTTTCTGTAAATGCTGTGGTGTCATCTTTTAATGACTTTTTCCAGACTAATAGCCAGCAAAATATTCCCATTTAAAGGGAATACAGAATAAAACCCATCATGTCTCCATTTAGCTTCCTCAACACATTGAAATGCTTGTGGGTTTTTTTTTTTGTTTGTTTTTTGCGGTAAAGGGACTTGGGTTGGGTTTGAATCCGGGTTCCCTGTGGCAAGGACTCAGTCTTAGTGGTATGTGCTCGACCAGTGAGCCACCAGGACGCCCCTGATTGCCCGTATTTCAACCCCAGTTGAAAGTGACACATCGTTCCCTGTTTCTAACTAGATTTTTCAGATTTTCCTTGCCAAGAGGGTGACATGTCATGCTCTGTCCTGACTGACAACATGCAGAGAGACGAGCTGGAATAAATCAAATGCGCACTCGCAGCCGGAGAGTCAAAGCGTGGCTCGGTTTCCCGCTGCCATGGTGCTACACGGTACATTATCCCGCACCTGCTTTGACAAGTAGGGACAGTACGACCAGCAACATGTCGAAAAGAGTCATATAAGGAACACTGCTTTCCAGTGCTGAAACATAGCATACTGTCGTGTGTCATGCTGCTGTGGCAGACCTTTTGGCTCAAAGCGTGTGAAGATGAAACCACAGACAGGACAAAAGCCTGCAGACATTACACATCTGACAGAAATGTAGAGCAAAAAGAGTCGCACATCACTCTCACTCTTTCAAACGTGAACTGCCCTTAGCTGTGTCACCTATGTCACACTGAAGTGAGGAGAGAGTGTAAGTTTGGGAGATGAGGGTGGAGTAAGGGGGGCTGCTTGAGGGCATAACATGAGAGGGAAGAAGAGACGCACACAGGAGTGAATTGATACACACGGAGGCAGCCAGCACTGCCTGGTCATTGTATAAATGTGGGAGTGTTTTTTTGATATTGTTTGGGGGAAAATGTGACAATGATGGATGGCTATGTTGAAACAGTGCTTTCAGAGCTTCAGCCTTCAGCTTAAACAATCATTTATTCATGCTCAAGTATCTAGGCTAAATAATTATAATAAAAAAAGCATACAATGAGTTTGTTGATGATTAAGGCTGTGTTCAGATAGACAACAACACACAGCCCACTCATTCATTCAATGAGACCTTGTTGGCAGAGGACTCTAGTTATCCTGTTTTATTTATTTTGCTAGAGAGCATTGATGGGATTACACCAGCCGCAACGCTAAATTGGCGTGTATGGTGCAATGGAAACATGATATCCGAGAAATAAATGGGTTTAGCAAAACAGGTGAACTTTTACTCAAGATGCCGAATGGCCTTGTGGGTCAACTTTTAAACTGTTAGTATTGATGTTTACATGTGTTTTGCTTCAATACCTGTATAGTATTAAAACAGCACACAGACATTTGGTTTTGTTCACATTTTTGTTAACTTTTTCCCATTTCTGCTTCCACATTTTGTTCTGTTTATAGACAAACACACAAACTTGCCTTTATAACCAACAGGGTAAAAGAAGATTTACTTTTCAGGTCATTTCCTATGATATTACTGCAAATACTATATGTTTTATTAAAAACGAGATTACCTCGAATGGACTTGCTGTGTCTATCTGTC
>CAFUXE010000014.1:943192-966999 GCA_903364295.1 Serranus cabrilla | reverse complement strand
TGGTGATCACTGGTGAAGTACCTGTAATGCTTAATAAAGTGAAGGCCTAAGGGAATTAGGCCTTTATTGATGCTTTAATAATACTTTCTTTTATGACATTAAACCTGCAATCATAAATGTCAGTTAGTCTTAAAGGTCAGGATGTCTGCAATTTAAAATGTCTGAAAGTTACTTAAAATTGGGTCTTTGTTTTCTTAAATTCTCATGACCTATCACGTCTGAAGTTATAAAATGTTTTTTTTTAGTAACTTAAATATGTTAATAAATGATTTCAAACATGCATTTGTGAATGATTTGCTGAGAATTCAAAAAGCCCATCCCGGTAGAAAACCTGCCCTTGCAGTAGAATATTGTTTATTGTTCATTTGTTTTTCTCCTCCTCAGAGACCCAAAACTCCATTAAAAATAACAATAAGCCTGTTTGGCTGTCATGCTAAACGTGCTATACTGCCTTGACTTCTTGATTTCCCTGCAGAGTTGTGCTTCATTGGAGTGAGGCGCTGTATGGGCGTCGAGCCATATGCACACCTATGACCGTATTAACCTAGCCGAATGTTCACTAGCCACCAGAGTGAGATTATACCACCCAGCCCTCTAGCTTTTTTAAAGCTCAGCACTTATGGGATGATCTGGAACTGCAAACCCTGTGTAGGCACTGATCCGCGGATAATATGGGAGGAAGAGAGGAGGTAGATGTAAGGGGTAAAGGTCACTCGTTATCAATTTGTTATCCTGTAAGTAACGCTGCCCGAGTGTGTTCATGCACATAGCAGCAGGCCTCTCCGTCTGCCTGTCTTCCTGTCTGTTTCCACCCTTTATACATTCCCACACATAACATACCTGAGGACACATGTAAGTGTTTACAAGTTAAGGAATTCACACTTAATCAAAATCACCAAGGCTTTTAAGCACAGAATTACTTAAATCAAACAAATTGCGATTTTTATCTACAAGCTCCTGAGAACGATTGAGAACAGCTTTACTCCCATTCATGAATAAAAGACCTGTTTCATCTGGTATACTGGAAAACAAAGACCTTGTTTTACAGTCTGCTCTGTGCACACTCATTATAGATGGAGCAGCTTCTGCTGGCTAATCACCAGCATTACAAGACAAAAAAAGCTCCCTTGTCCCTTGAAAGTCCCTTGTGGGAGTTGCAATTCAACAGTTTGGAGAAAAGCTAAGTTGCAGCAAAAGACTGGTAATCCAACACACTTCAACGGAGAAGTGGCCAACATGGAGCTGAATGGACAACTTATTTCTGGAACAAAGCGCCTTTTAGCAGCAAAACACTTCAGGGATTGACGTCCTGATCCTGCAGTTTTTAGATGTTCTTACTTTAAGCCGACACTGCAGGTATAATACTGGGAAGTGAGCCTTTAAGAACCAACAATAGGCATAAAAGGCCCCTGAGAGTGAGTCCTCTGACTTTTTTTCAAATGCCAACATGGTTGGCAGTGGTTTGCTTGAGCAATTTTAAAAACAAAAAGATTATTCTTAAATAAGTGCTTCTCAGGATAAAATCAATTTCCTGTTGGGTTGGCGACCATCATTTTCTCTTATTTGCTATCAAACACTAATATTGAGCACAAATACTCAAAGCAGAATCAATGATATCAAGATTTCTTTGGAGTTGCAACAAAGGATTGGAAATCCAACACACTTCACTGGACAACTGGCCAACATGGAGCTGGATGGACAACTTATTTCTGGAATAAAGCACATTTTTGGAGCCAAACACTTCAGGGATTGATGTCCTGATCCTGCAGTTTTTCGACAGTCGACACTGCAGGTATAATACTCAGAAGTGAGCCTTTCAGAACCAACAACGGGCATAAAAGGCCCCTGAAAGTGAGTCTTCTGACTTTTTTCAAAGGGGGTTGCTAGTGGTTTGCTTGAGAGATTTTAAAAACAAAGTCTGTCACTATGACTGTAGAATTTAAAATGTTATTCTCAAATAAGTGCCTATCACAAGATAATCCATTTCCTGTTGTTTTGGTGACTATACGTTTCTCTTATTTGCCATCAAACTCCAATATTCAGCACAAATACTAAAAGCAGTGTCAATGATTTCAAGATTTCTTTGGACCATAATACGATTACTATGTATTTACCACTTCACTGGACCAGCACTCTGAAGCCTACCAGTTGTTCTGATCAGTATTCAGTTTGGTTGTAGAGGTGAATATGAGGCCAATGTTGAGTGTTTCCCAGTAAATTACCTCAATGCCACATATTCAGGCGTCCTGAACTCAGAGGATTTGCATGAAATTACTCAAGTGACGGATACGGGATTGTCTCTGACAATAGAAGCTATTGGACCAATGCTTCTAAGAAGATACTTGATAATCTGGCACCGGTTATCTCTGTTGGAAACATCAGCAAGGAAATGTAAGCGTTTGTGAGAATGGGTGAACCCGTCCATTGTTTCCCACTGAGCTGGGGCCAAGGCTTTACTGGAAGCTATATTCAGAGATAGAGCGTAAGGAGAGGATGAATTTCTCAAAATACGTGTCGGGATAATTAACCCTTACACAGCACTTCCATATTAGTGACAGCTACAGCATTCGCTGCATTGGAAGAGAGACCCTAACACATGTTTAGATGTCTCACTATTTTTTTCTGTTTCGTTCTGTTTGATTGCTAGTTTTTCGTCTGTTTGTGAGCATGATCAGGAAATTACTACTGGCCTGATTTTCATGAAAATTGAAGGCAGGGTTTAGCTTTTGCCAAGGATAACCCCATTAAATTTTGAAATGGATCTGAATCCAGAATTATTCACTTTCACTTCATTGGGCATGGCCTTTGCTGGAGTCTGGGCTTTCCAATTGGCCTTCTAGTTTGTTTGTTTTTGGTCCGTTGTTCACAAAAAAGCAAGTGTGTATTTTAAGAACAGATTTTATACTTCAGACTCAGCACTAAGAGTCCACAACCGGCATCTTCGTGACCAAATCACAGCATTTTCTGGTGAATTGCCATGCCATTTCAATGATCATGCTCGACTTGGCACAAATGGGGAAAGAAAGTTTGAATTGTCTCTATGTACTTTGCCTGAGGGCACTTCCCCGAACAGGGAGTACAGAAGTAATGGTCTGTTACATAAAAGAAGTGACTCGAGGTCTCCAGATATACCTGCAGAGGTAACGTTAGAGGGGCACAGGGGGGCTGGTCTCAGGTCCTTTGACATTTCTGTCATCCTCGATGAAAATCTCTGTTAAAACCACTTGGACTCTGGGATTCTGCATGTGTCGTCTGAAGCCGAGCGGGCAGTGGATGCAACGACTACAGAGTTGAGTGACACCTGGTGTGATTAAATGTGACTTAATCAAATTTGCATATGTTAATAGAAGGTATGATAGACTTAGAGTGCTTTCTGCCAAACACCACTCTGTAGTGTCCTTATTTGAACAAAGAAAATGTAGGTATGGAAGCCTGGAGGACATTTTCTTGTTGCTTAGTCACTCACATAGTACACTTTATTTTTCAAAAAATACAACTTCCCTGCAACTTCTCTCTGAATATTGAGGTAACAGGTTGGTGAATCTACCTCCATTTTATGAGTTGTTTCAGTGGTTTGATTTGTCCTGTTCTGACAATAAGAAAATACATGAACTGTCAAATTTCACTCAGAAGCAAAAATCAGCCTTTTAACTTGATATAAACCGACTGGACAATGGTCTGGATTTTAAAAAATGTCTTTAAACGCCCTCAAGCATCTGAAGCCAGTGTTACAGCAATATTAAAATAATTTGGACAGCACTCTCTGTTCTGATCCTTGAAAAACTTGGTGTGAACCACTTGGGCCACTCTTGTTGTTTTGATGTGCTTTGGCTACAAAATATTGTTTGGATTGTGGGGGTATTTGTAGCAAGAGCATCTCTGTTTGTATCAGCTAACCTCTATCTTCTACAAAGATATACACAAATAATTTTTGTATAGTAATGCCACTTATATATTGTAATGACACTAACTGAGGCAGGTCCAAAACCAAATGTTTATTAGAACCATTTATATGATAATCAGTGAGGTTATTTCCACGTTCATGCAGCTGATTCAGACCAACATGTACATGTATACGTTGTTTCAGGCCTGTGAAATACATTTATCAGCTGCTTTAGATTCATGTTACGTTTAAAAAATATGATTTCGCGTAAGATATATCATCCAAACAGATACATATGGGATCTTTTGTGTCATGTAAAGCAATAACAACCTTCATTAGTTGTCAGTTCATTGGTACACGTAGCTGAAACCAAGTATTTTTGATCACAGATAAAAAAAGAAGAAGATTTATGTAGACATATAGGCATATTCCAAGCCACTGGCAAACTTCCATCAGTTTTGCAACTGCAGTACTTTGAGTAGTTAAAATCACAACAGTAATTATGCCAGAGTCTGCATCCCTCCCCTATCTATTTTCCCTCAGTCTCAAGAGATACAGCTCATCATTTCCCCCCGAGGATTAAATCTATCTTCTATAGTCTCTCAAGTAGAAAAAGTAACAAAACAGCCAGAATCTCCTTTGAGTGAAACTTCTAATCCGCCACTATAAGGGTGCTATTCGTTCCTTAGGCCAGCAGTTCAAGTAAATAAACCGCCTCAATAATTCAGGAAGTTCCACATAAAGAGGATGGAGTGTATATGATTTGGATCTTGCGCAACATGCTCTTAGGATGTGGCGGCAGCCATCTTAATGAGTTTGCAGCTTATCATCACTCACAAGAGAAAGCAAATCAATCACTTCCCTTGCATAGTGATGGGAGGAGGGGGTGGAGGGGTGAGCGGAGCAAGGAGAGCGAGACAGAGAGAAGTAGAGATGTGACATGAGAGAAAGCTCGTCAGTCCGCCGGCGTTGTTTACCACAACAGCCCTCTGCCAAGGATTTTCCTAAAGGGACACTTGTTTTAATAAAAACGGGGCCCATATTAAATTCTAATCCATTAGCGTGGCTGGCGAGCTCTGCTGCTGCTTTATCAAAGCATTGGAATAGATGAATGTTCCTTCATTATCACGGCTGGAGCGTTTCAATAAACAGGGTCCGGTCTTTTCTCATGCCAGGGTTACGTTGGAATTCACAGCACACCTTTCTGGCGAATAATGCAGCTGTTTGTTATGAAAGCCCCCTGCCAATTTTTCACTAAAAAGGTTGTGTCAAGGACATTTTGGCCATATGTGCCTTTTATAGCTAGGAGGTTATGTGACATCAATCATGTCTTTGTCTTGCCTCAATGACATTTTTTTTATTTCTAGCATGATATAAATACATTTAAGGATTATGTGGAAGCTGGCGCCGTGATGAATGTGACAGCCACAGGCTCTCTTTTCATTAATTGCAGGTCAGAACCCTCATTTTGAGAGACACACTTGATAACTGCAGGCCTGGCTGCTCATTAGTCTTCAGATTTGCTGGTTTGTATTTTCACGATATAACATTATATTAGGTTATATGAGACGCAGCTGTAGCTGCAGTGCAGAAATGGTCAGAGAGCTTCCTCCTGCCCTCCAGGCAGATGACCATCAGAAGTGTTTTTTTTAAGAGTTAGCCCTCTGTGTGATGAGCAGGGATGAAGAGCAGGACATCGATAACAGGAACTGGTGGTGGAGTGGATAATTAGCCTTAAAAAGGAACAAAGGATCAATAAGACCCCTTTTGCCAAGAGTTTGTTCATGAGGAAAACAGGTTCAGGGCTCCAGTGCAGGACCATCAGCTTGTACGGGTGACACAAGGACACCAAGGGGACTCATCTATCAGGCTGGACTCACAGGCTGATAGAATGGATATACTGTAATGGAAGTTCAGGACTTTTTTCTTTTATTCTAGGCTGCTGATGCAGTGTCGCGCCAGCCCAAAGAAAAGTTACTTTGGAGTAAAAATGAAGCACAGATGAAAGAATGACCCACTTTTCCTCGTCGGAATGAGACTTTCAGTTAATTTTCCCTCATTAAAGCACAAAAAGTATAGAACATATTTGGTTTTTGACATCTATTTTTCCTAATTTTGAATATTCACTGTTGTCTTTTTGCATTGAAATGCATTTGTCAGTTAATTTGGTAAGTGATTGGCACCGTACCTGGCATGAACTAAATTGTCCTGACAAGGTAAATCCCAACCATCTGGTGCTCCGGGCAGGTTAAAACAAATGCCATAAATGATTTAGACACACTCTTCCACGCAGGTCTGACCATTCTGCTGTAAGTAACGTCCTCACAGAATTTAAAAAATAAAAATTAAAGGTGGAGTGGATTGTTTCAAATGTAATCTGGTACCGATCACAGAGACATTAACGTATTATTTATCCATTTTAGTTCTTCAGAAAACACATTTATGACTAAGAAGTGACTAAGACATGTGTGTATCTATATATATTAAATAATAAGCAAATATTTAACATTTTGCCATGTTTTTAAAGGGGTAGAGGTGTTTGACATTGGATATTTAGGGGGAGATAGCAGGTCAACAATACATGTTACACAGAAGTGGTGTATCTCCCCAGAAAGCTGCAGATTAATTTGAGATAAAACAGTAAAATTAAATTTCATGATCATCTACATTCACTTTTATCAGCTTTTCCACCTCAGCCAGGAGAAAACTCTTAACCACATGCGGTAACTGAATATTTGTCATTTTCATCAAGAAAATAGCCAAAAATCGACATGCTTAGATCATTGCAGCAGCATGAAATACGGTCTATTTCCCAATCCCCACATACACAGCACACACAGGTGGCTGAGTCAGAGACAGTGAGGGTCATATTTTAATAAAAGAATAGATCCAACCTCAAAGGCAGCGTGCAGATTCTCTAAGTGGGAAATGCACATCATGGGGATTATTCAACACGCCAGCAATGATAAACAGAAGAGGTGCAGCACCTTCACTGACTCGTCTTTTCCACAGATTCAGTGAGATAGCCACGCAAAGGCTCAGTTTATGTCATATTTTAATGATTTTTTTTAAAAACCAGACTTGTAGAATGACAAACTTGCTTGTTTCTCTCACAAGGTCTGGTAACACCGACTCTTCTCTCCTACAGAAGACTGTTGGCCTCACACACACACACACACACAAACCTCCCTCACCTGTTGTTAGATCAGGAGGAGGACGAGGGAGAGATGAAAGGGAAACTTCGCCGACCTTCAACCGATTCCACTCCGCTGCAGTTGCGTTCATCTGCATGCACTGCCCACGCCACAGAGACACGGAGACGACCGGAAATAAGCAAAGCTCACCTAAAAGAATCAGCCATGCTGTTAGTTACAAGTACTTTTGAGTAGTTTGCTCTGTCATTATGTGGTTGATATTAATATAATTGTTTAAAATCGGTTGGTACCAGCTTGCCAAAGTTGATTTCTTTGATCTATTTTGCACATCATGCCTAAGGATGCGATCTAAAAGGGTTGAAAAGCATTTTTCATTTAATCTTAATTAATAATATGGGCCTTTTTTCATATTGCATTATGTAACGGTTGTTTAGGCTAGGCAATTTGACTACGGCTACAAGAGCGGCAACAGAAGATTGGTTCTTTTAAGGAGCCTGGATTGTGAATGAATCAGATGAGCCGGTGGTGCAGTTTAAACAAATGTATTTACTAAATTAGGCACAGGGAAAAAAACAACCAATATAAACAATATACTCTTTCAGGAAACAAAACAGAATTATCCAAAAAAATAAACAGAGGATCAGTTTGATTGGAATCCTTTCAGTCTGGGGTGAAAAGAAAAAATCAATTGAAATCAAAATAAGACTAAAGTCAGTTGAAACCAAAGTTAACATGAAAGTTAATGTTAAGTTAAAGTTTAACAAATAAACAAGTTCAAGTTGAGTTAAAGTTAACTTATTTTTCACAATTCAACACATTCAATATAATTCAAACAACTCAAGCATATATAACTCAAGCGTTTCAATTGCGCAATTCATTCATTAATTTATTCATTACGTAGCTACGTTCAAATCAAGTGGTCAATGAGGACCAAACTCCATAGGCCTCTCAGCACCAATCACAAAAGCAATGAAACTACACAAAACAAAATTAACGCTCCAAATTAAGTGAGCGAGTGGTTAGAATAACATATTATTAACAATTCGGCTTGGCTGATTTCAAAACAAAACATTATTTACCTTCAACGGAGTATTTTAAAACGGCGCTTCCATTCGCAGCCGACAGGAATTCCGTAGCGTTTTGCAGGTGGAGTACTGAACGGGTGAGTTCAGTACCGATCCTGGCAAAACAGCGCGTTAGTGAGCAACAAAGATGCATGTTAAACAATAGGAACCTTGATGGAAAAAGACTCACCAAAGGCTGACGGTTTCAACGATCGATTTATTATACGTGTATGCGTTTGTTTGCAACATGCCACAGTCACAGTGAGGAGGGAGCAGGAAGTGAACTGTGTGATCCGTGATTTACAGGAAGCACTGGGGTCACAGGAAGTGGGCCCGCAAAAATAAATAAATAAATAAATAACTAAATGCGGGTTACAATTAGATGACACAACTGGAGTTACAAGACATATTTCTTTCAAAGCATGTGTGCATGATGAAAAGGGCAAAGGCGTCCTGAGCAGGCTGGAGATCAGGAGGCAGTTATGGATTCATCGGCTGTGGCAGGACCGTTCTTGGCAGTGGATGTGAGCAACAATTGCTGTGCCCTTGAGCAAAGAGTTCCCAGTACTCGTCGTGTTCTTGCACTGGGAGAAAAAGAATGTTTTCACTCAGAAATGAAATGCATTTTGTCAGTGGAGAAATTTATGAAATGAAGGTTAAGTGGTAAACAAAGCAGATGTCTGTGCATGACAGCAGCACATGACCCTGAGCTCCCAAACAGTCAGCTTCCATGAGAGGGAACTGGTGCAGAAGTCATGAATCAAGATTTGCTGCCTCAGTGCCTCTCTTCCCTTTCTTTTCTACTAATTCTGACCATCCTTGAGGATCCCTTTTGTTGTTGCTTGAAAACAACTCAAAAAGAACATCTCATGATAATAACAATAATATTGAGACCTGAAATCTAGGTCTGCAAGATAACACTCCAACAACCACAGGTCTTGTGTTTATAATCGCCTCCCTGGCTTTAATTATTACCACATAAGTAATCTCAGAGGCACAAATTGATTATTTGAATTTTCACATTAACTTGGAACCTACAGGGACCCCGATTTCCGCAGCATTTGAATATTATCCTCTTTTGAAATCAAGTTTTCATTTTAAAGCTATTAACAGGTTTTCGAAACACACAAATGGATGTTTAAGGCGCAGTAGTATGTAATTATCTTGATATGAATTATTAATTTCATCACACTGTGACTGAATAAATGTAATCACTTCAGTTAAGCACTTTGATAGTAACAGTGGAGATTGTGTCATAGTGGAAAGAGGAGGAATCTGATTGTTTTGTTCATAGATAAATAAATGAAAATAGTAATAACCTACATTTACATTTTTTTGTATTACAAGTTTCCATAAATGTTTTATTAAAATATGGAAATTAGAAGTCAACCTGCGCAACTGCGTCCAGTAATTAAATGCAGAAGTTGTTGTCTAAAGTTAACTGTTTCCTGTAAATATGGAGGTTTATTTTGCCACAATTGAAAGTGACACACCGTCCCTGAGAGAGAAAAAAATACTACTAAGAACTACGATTGGGTGCAAACACCGTCCCTGAGGAAAAAGAAAAACACGCATTTTAAGAACTACAAAGGGGTACAAAACCTTCTTAAACGCTGTCCATGTTGCTGATCACACCAAGTATCTCACCTTTAATGTTGGTGTCATCTGTGCCGATATTCACCTGGCAATACACATAGCACACCTGGCATATACATTTTATCTGCAAAGCTGCAGGTAGTGAATCACAGTTGCTATTGCCTGTTGTAAAGGTTTCCATTTTACTTTTGTCCCATTTTATTATTTGCTCAAGTAAACTTTGACTGAAATATTGCTCATTTTAAATTGGATCCTTTACAGAGCACAAAGGTCACACACTCTAATCATCACATTAGAAACCGGCCATCTGTAAACTGGCCAATTGTGGATCCATTAGCAGTCAACATTCAGTCAGCAGAAAGGAGAAGAGTAATTTGGGTTTACCTTAGTTATGCACTTTATTTAGTTAAAGTTTAAATGATGTCTGCAGCTTCTTATTTTGCTTATTTATACAATAAAACATACTCAGAAGGAAAACCTGTAGATATTCTCATATCATGTGTGGACCTTATCTCGAGTTTAGCCTCCATGCTACTTGTGCTGACAGAGTCAGATCCTCAGCCTTTAACATTTGCTAGCAGCAGAGGCAGTATAAAAATGAGAATGTCAGCCTCAAGAGCAAAAATGGACAGACCTTTTACTGCCGGCCAATTAAACTCCTCTTTATTTTCTACAGAGGATTTTTTATGTGGAGAAAGTCCCTGCTAAGGTTATATCTACAGAAGGGGAAATTGTTTGCACCCATGGAATGCATTTTTACCACAGGTCACCGTGTAAACCAATTTATAATGCTTTCCGAGGCATTTTTCATATCGTACTGTTGCAAAGTGTCATGCGCAGAAAGAAAGGGACTTTACAATGCCCTTCAAAATGTCTCTGACAAAATGAAACCATTCTTTCTCACTGAGCGCAGTCACGCTGCTGTTTCCAGTTGGTTAGATTGATTCCTCTCTGCTAATGGTTTAATTTTGGCATAATTCAATAACCACATTCTCCCAAGATACCTTACACATTTATATGGAGTCTATAATAACGTCTTGGCAGTTAGATGAGTTGGGGATCTCTGGTGGTTTAATTTAGTGCTAATTCCTCCTGTTAACACACTTTAACATGGCAAATGAGATACACAGCGCCTACTTGTTCTGACTGTTTGCATCGGGCCGTGCTTTGGAGCAGGTGTGTAAAGATGGGCGCCACTTGGGGATCACAGGGTGGAAAGGCATGGTTGTTAATCAGTTGAATCTGTGCATTTGTTGAACAAAACTGGAGGTAAAGTTCTTTAATTTAAGACAAACTATTGTAGAACAGTGGGAAAAGACAGCTGCTTGTTTGTGGTGCTGTCCATGGTCCTGATTATACAGTTTTCACAATATCGCTGTTTTAATGACTTTGTTTTGCACTAATAACTAACTGAGGCCTAACAGAGTCTTTGAGGTGTAAGGTTTTATAATGTGGTGAGACTACATACATACTGTATCATTTTTATAGCAAAAAATTGATTTCATGATTATTTCCAACATATAGTATATATAATATTGGATTATTCAATATGAATCTCTCATTGTATTAATAAGCCAGACAAAATGACTTCAATTGTCAAGGGCTGTCCATAAAAACCATTGATGATCATGGCTATGTACAGGAAACCTTCCCTGGGTCATTGTTTTGTGAACTGCAAGATATTTGGAAAAAATGGAAATAAAATATTTTTACAAGTCAAACCAAAATGCCAAATTCTTCTTCACAAAGTGTTTTTAAGCAATTCTTTACAGCATAAATGAATAAAATAGTATGAAAGTTATAATATTAAAAAAAGGTACATGGAATGAAGGTCTCAGCAGGTGAAGGTCGATAGAAGGAATCAAAAACATTTGAGTTTCAAAGCAGACCCGTCAGTCAGCCTTGTACCTGCAGTCTTAATAGTCTCTCTTTTCATGAGCAACATCCTGATTCTTCATGCAAACCTTGCTGCAGTTTGCAGAGTGGATCAATGCCAGTGATGACGCACAGTGGACAAATGCACGTAATGCACGAGGAGGCATGTGCAAATCAAAGATTAGAGTCTAAAAGGCAGAATATTTTCTGCACCAACCTCATAACTAACAGCATTAGCTGGCTTCTACATTAATAATGTCTGCACATTGCATCATTTCTGTTTGTTTTTGAATCTCACCATTCAACCCTTGTGAACTTCATTACACTACGCTCGCTATTCTCTGTATATGTAGCCTACACACACACACCACAGTGGCAGGTCCAGCACATCACAAGTAGCTGACGTCAACACTGCTGTAAGAGCTCTGAGAGCCCCTCCACAGGAGCCAGTTTTTAACAAGCACACCCACACTCTGCCAACTTCAGCCTTGCTATTGTCCAACCACAAGCAAACTGTCACTCACTGCGCTCTGGGAGGAGGACAGTTGCAAAACAATACTTTTCCCATCATGACAAGCCCATTTTAGAAGCTTAAACCCAGCGTCGAACTTTATCCTTTTAGCAAGTCCATATGAGGTGAAATCAAATAACACTGTTGGAATTGTCTTTTTTCCTTGTCAGTACTATTCAGTAGTATTTTCAATAGCCACATTAGTATGTCTCTCTCACAAAGTGAGAAAATGAGTTTTTCTACCTCCCACCATTTCATTATCTGAGCGATCTCCCAGCGCGCAGTCTAATTCCTTTAGCAAGGCCCCGCTTTCTGCAGACTCCTCACCAAAGCCACTGTGATAGAAACAAAATGGGGACAGGAGAGAAAAGGAGCAGCAGATACAGAGAGAGAGAAGAAAGAGAGCGCTAACGAGTGGAATTTTACAGTAAATCAGAAACCTGTTAAAGTGTATGCACGGGCACTGCAGAGATGGACCCACAAAGACGTGCACCGGCCACCCACATACAAACCTTATCTTTCTCTTTCAAACCATCAGTCTTAGAAACATACACACAGCTTGAGAGAAACCAATTTGACCAATATCAATAGGGCATCTAATTGCAAACCAAACTTTGTAAACACATTTTCTTTTTTTGAAGAGAATTGAGTGAAACTGTAGGTCGAAGAAGATGCTACACAATGCCTAAAATGGTATTGGACAGCATCAAGTCATTGAAGAAGCCTGTGGTTAACATTATGTTTGTTTGAATGATGATTACAGGGCAGGAAAAAAAGTAAAATATTTATAGTAATATACCAGTGCATATCAGGAATGAGGAAGTGGCTTATGTTACCCAACACAGCACGATGAAAGGGCCTACCAGGCACAGGCCTAGTCTCTCACCTATGACAACAATGAAACATTACAATGAAACATCAACAAAGAGACACAAAATATCCACAAAGATACACAAAAAGACAAAAGACATAAAAAGCCTGCAAAAATACTTACAAAACAACCACAAAACAGCTAAAAAATACCAACACAACTTTAAAGACACACAAAACAGATACAAAGAGACACAAAACATCAAAGAGAGACAAAAGCACAGTAACGTCTCATTAGAAAGAGGCACAAAATTACTGAGAGACGACAAATAAAGAGATCTACAAAGTCTCCCAAAACAACCACAAGAGACTCAAAATGACCACAAAGAGGCACAAAACCACAGAGAAATGCATCACAACTACAAGAGGCTGAACAAATATGAAGTCTATTTGTCATATATATATATATATATATCTTTACCTAGGGGCCCATTGTCTCTCAATCATCAACAGGCGGCTAAAAGAGCCAGTGATTATTATTATTTAACCTGCCAGCAGGTTAAATAACCAAAATTACACAATTTTCACAGCTGTTATTGTCAGATTTCACCATTTCTGACAGTTTAATTCAACGTGCCAAGTTTTTTTCTGTATTATTCACACTATATTTCTTATACTTCACAAAAGATAAAATTGAGTTCTCTCTACTTCTCGCCATGATTGTGCAGTTTCCATAGAGATGCAGGACTTATGCACTGCTGTGAAAACGAGGCCACAATGAGTAAATGTGACAGCAGCAGAAAAGGCCCTGAAACTACTTAAAGGGTTAAGATACTTTGACTAAAAAGAAAGCCTGCATGAAAACTCTGTGGGAATGAAGTTTAAGAAGACATGACTATAAAACAGGCAGGATCTAATGACAGATTCTACTGAAGTGCATTGTGGGAAGTTGAGGATCCAGTATTATTGGAGTCTGATCAATATGTCATTTACAAGTCCCTAACATTGTGGAAATGCTATACTGAATCTCCAGAATGGCCCTTTAACCCTCATTGATGCTACACCAAGACATTAAGTTACTTTGGAAGCTTCAGAATTTGTGTCTGATTTCTTTCGAGATTCCCACCTTACCAAGGCCATTTGAATTTTTTCAGAGTGTAGCCTGTGATATGGACATTTAACCTAAATGCAACTTTTGACATAGAAAAGCAAAACTTATCTTGTTGACTATGGACTAATTCAAGGCAACACATTAATATTTTTGTGCAAAAAAATACAACTATATGCCAAGTCATCTTTGTCTTTGTAGACCTTAGAGGTCACATAGTGTTAAAAAGAGATCGTGAAACAGGTATTGGTACTTTATAAATACTGTAAAAATATCAAAACACAGCCCATATTCAGAAAAGTCTTAAAGAGACAGGCGCTAAAACGGAGCATTTCAGAGAGAGGGTGAATACAGGTATATTCAGTCAGACACTATGAGAAAAATAACGTGTTTTTTGAACGTTTAAGCATATAAACATGTTCTAGTACAAACCCAAAATACAAGTATGAACCTGAAAATGTCTATATGTCACCTTTAATATCTTAAACATATCAGGCAACCCAGCTGGAAAGAAAAACATCCTCCTTGCTCATATGTTCCCAATCCTGACAGTGATGCTCCCCATCTTGACCTGGCTGTCACTTGCAATTTTCCAACAATAACCTGCATTTTTCATGCATTATCGAACCTATTTTGCTTCATTCTGTCTCCGATGTGATGACGCACACGAGGCGGGGCAGCATTCCAGAGCACACACAGACATACATAGCAGCACAGGGCCTGGACGGCCTCTAGTTAAATGACTTGACACTGTGAAGGAAGCCATACATCAACCTGTTGTTTTTTTTGGCCGGGCGTCGCCAGGCTCGGCTGGGGAGTCAGTAATGCTATGGTTGCCATTTATCAAATGACAGGGTTACTGCGGCTCCGGATCAACGGGTGCAGCCGCCATAAACAAACAAACAAAACGGGAGGCCTGATGAATACAACCAGGCTGCCCAGTGGGAGCAGGAAACAAGAGAGGGGGGGGCAGACAGAGATCTCCCTCCATACACTGACATAAAGACACCTCTTTGATCACATATACAGTATATCTCCAACCACGTGTCAGCTTATCCTGCTTTTTTCACATGAACAGCATGTGGTCCTATAAATAGAGTATTGTACATATGCCATCCATGGAATAATGGGTGTCCATTTTGTATTCAGTACTGCTATCTCCATATTAACATCATTATCTATAATTCAGATTGGTTCAGATCAGACTCGGAAGAAATTTCACTAATGCGAACAGCTGGATAACAGGTTCTTGAAATTTACATTATTTTCATGGCAGTAAATCATTTACATGACAGTAAATCAGCTGCTATAGAGGAGGAGGGGGTCTTTCTCTCACATGATCACATGATTTACATGTAGTGATGAACATAGTTTTTTTATAATCTGATTTTTAGAACATTACATTTTTTTATGGATGTTGACAGTATTTTATGTAAAAATTCCCTCTGTGAGGACATTTCAAACACGAATTTCAAACGTCACTTTTTTTTCTTTCTTTTTTTTTGATTTCTGCTCAACATTTCATAAGAGTGCCCCATTGGCATATTTAAACAAATGTAAGCAGAACATTTCTCTGATTTTCATTATATTATGGAATATCAAGGCCATATCAACATATTAAAAACATTGATAATCTTCAGATTATCATATTTTACCATTTTATATCAAGAATAAATGTGCTCATTTTATTAAAGCAACACAAATTAATTAAAAAATGTAGAAAAAACAAAAAATTCATAGAAAATGTTAAATGTTACCGTAACACACCTAAAAGACAACCCTTTCTTTATTCTGTACAAGCTAAATAAACTCAGACAAAAAGGAACCCAATTCAAAACCATATTTACTTGCCACATTCTGTCAACATGTGTGTTAAACAGGAAAAAAATGTCTTCACACCAATTAAATAAATAGAATAAAAGCCAGCCAGCCACAGTCTGCATGTTTATTGGGCAGATGGCATTAGAGGCTGGATCTAGACTGTGCTTTTAAATGCAATGTATTATTTCTTGAAGTTAATTCAGCACAGGCTGGACTGTGGGAGTGTTAAACTGCGAGGCTGATTCGACCAGAAAGTTGATAATGAATAGTAAAGTTGGAGAACTAATGGTGGAACAGATATTACTGCATAAGCTATCAGATAATAATTAATAATTCCCCTGGCTAAATAAAATGTTCCTTTCTTTGTCTTGATTGGAAATACTTTCATTATTCATAAACCTTGAGTGCTTTCTGTTTATGTGCTTCATTTTATATGGATTTTACTGTAATTGAGTCCTTGACTGTCCCTTTAAATATTAATTGGTATGTCATGACATTTCATGATAATAACACTTCATACATAATGCATCTTGACCATAACACACTCCTCACATTATGATTTTGGTTTACACAAGACGACAGGAGCAAACACATCACCTGCTGCTGAGTGTCATGCAGAAACTGAAACATGAATATGAAAGAAACCTGATCAGTAATTATGGCAACATGGGGTAAAAGAGGAGGTGTGAGTGGTTGTGGGGGTAAAAATTGGTTGAGTGCTGATGAACATTTGAGCATTTTCTACATGCCTGAAGGAATTCCATTAACCACTCTGATTAAAGTAATCATTGGAGCCATCGGTGCCTGTCAGATGCCATCCCTGCCCTCTCAATTACTCAGATCTCCTTGAACTCAATTGCTCACATCATAGTGGAGACTGGGTGGCAGGCGAGCAATGAGGCTGCGCTGAGGACGTGCATCTCCAGGGGGGTGTAGGTGAGGCAGCATATGGAATGTGTCCACCCCCTCTATCTGTCTCAGTATACAGAGGCTGGCCCCATAGCTCAATTAGCATTCATTGTTGCCATGTTTGATGGAAAACTATAGTGAACAGGTTAGAAAGATCTTTACTTTACAATGGGCCCGCTGTGATGTCACCCATTGGTTTATGGACTACAGTTTTTAACCTTCAAATATGGAATTTTGGCTGTCGCCATCTTGTTTTTGTTTTTTTAGACCAGAAGTGATTTTATTAGCTAACAGTAGCACTAACTAGCAAGCTTGGTTAGCAAGGTGCATCCAGAATTTAAAAAAAAATAACAACAGGGAAATCCATCAAGTGTCAACCAAAACAATTATCCTCCATGAAGTCAAAACACATTGTGAAAAGACATAGAGTACACACTGTTGCATCGTCTATTTTACTCTAAATTGGATAATAATTTACTAAATGAACATCATGCTATAATAAAGAAAACTTTGAACTTGCGATTGAGACCTTAAACATATTCAGAAAATGTTTTCTAAGGGAATAAATCCAGAAAGAATTAGGGTCATTTTCCCATAGACTTCTATCAAATCTGACTTCTTTTTGCAGCCAAAGGAGTCGCCACCTGCTGGCCGCTCGAAAGAATGCAGATTTAAGGCACTTTCACATTGGCTTCACTTTTCAGGCCCAGAGGTTGACGCTTGGTGCTTGATAAATACCTTTCAAAATAAAACAAAAGTATACCCTCAATCAGAGAAATGCACACAGTCTGTATTTTCGGAAATGTGCCTTTAAATGAGCTGTCAGGAGTTCAGTACGATTCTGATGCCACAAGTATACTAGATAGTAGAGTAGACTGGGCTTTTTTTGTGAGGGAGGCTTATAAAAACTGTTTTTTGAAACATGTTCTTGTAGGAAACCAAAATACAAGCATGAACTTGAAAATGAGCATCACATGTCCCCTTTAATAACTGAAACATCTCACACAGACTGTCTTTAAGGGGCCTTAAAGAGACAGGGGGACAGACAGTATGAGAAAAACAATTTCTTTTTAGAACATTAAAGCATGTAAACATGTTCCAGTAGAAACCCAAAATACAAATGAACCTGAACATGAGCATAGTAAGACCCTTTACGTTGTCAGTCACAGTCAGCAAGATCTAGCAGTGCACCTTTATGCATTCCAATTATTATGCAGCCATATTCGACACGGACGAGCAGTAAATGTTTGGAAGTTTTGCTTGAAAAATAACTAAATTTATTTGCAAATAGTTCCCAATTAATATGCCTGTGAGTGACCGACTGACAAATCAATTAATTCACCTTTAAAAAAAAAAAATATATATATATATAGAAATAAATAAAATAATAAGAATAAGCAGTTTTTTGGGGAGCTGTGCATACAAATCTTTGCTGAAGTCTTTTACAAAATACCACAAAACTGCTTGTTAAACCATTCCAAGCATGTGCAAGGCTGGATTATCACCACTGACCACTGATCCAGTGGTAAAATAAGGGCCTTGCGGTGGAAGCACCAAATTATGAGCCCTTGTCTTGTAAAGGGGCTGTAAATATGATATATATGTCATAGATCATATCCCTAAATCCTTTCATCTTTAAGTTAAAATAACCACAAACGCAGTTATTCCAGCTGTATCTGATAGGAATTTAAAGACACAATACGAGGTCTTTTTGCAGCATAATCCAGCCCTGTGCATGTTTAGAATCATGCTGTTTTTATTTACCATAAACACCCAACAATTCTGCCAGCACCATGTGATAAGCTATGAAGCACAATTTTAGCAAAGACCTGCTAAATCAAATCCAGCAAATGTTTAATTAGTTGGGTATTTTCAGTCGCTGTTAGAAAATGGTTGCCTCCAAGTTGAAAATAGCCGAGTGGTGAGCCAACACTTCATGCAGCTTGGACGGCTTTCACGCGTTGTACAATTCCACATTGATTAACTCTCAAATGGTGCGAAAGCAGAAAGTGTAAGAGAATATTGGAACACAAACTGCCCATCACTGTCTCTCCCACCTCTTTATATCTCTTATACTAGTTGGAATATGTGCTGCATTTCTCTGAGCCCACGGCCAAGAACAGACTTGTCTTGTGAACTTTCTTTTCAGCATGCGTCGAGCAAAGAGTGAGACTTCAGTGACAGCTACATCTGCACCTACATCACGCCTTGCGTTGCATCAGCCCCACGTCAGAATCCACACAATAGGTTTTAGCTATAAATCGGGAGGGCTCTTGTGAAGCATGAGGTAACACACGCGGAGAGATTTCATCTTCTTTCCTTTACCGAATACAGATGTTGACCACTGCAGAAATCTCACCGTTTTTGCCTTTTAGGGGTGCAGGAGTAAGTTTAACTGCAGACTGCATAGCATCAAAACATAACAGAGATGCATAGCTCACACATGGCTATAACCCAGGATAATAAACTCTTTGCCCTTCCTTGATGCTTCCACTAAAGAGCCCATTGGCTGATTAAAAGCATTATTTCAACTGGCAAGAGTCTCCCCCTCCCTCCCTCCCTTCCTCTCTGCACAAACACTACAGTCTCCTGCAGTTGGATGCCTCATGCACCCATTACTCTGGGACAGGGTGCTGGGTCATAACAGTGATAAATATCCACGCTGTGAGTTTAGGTGGGTAGAACGTACATACGCACGGATACAGTAATAACAAGCCCATTTGGAATGCATGATTCAGTGATTATGTAATTGTGCTCAATCAGTTTTTTTCTCTCTGTGAAGTTAGCCAAATCATCCTGAAAAATATAATATTCTAAAGGGGGAAAACAACAGATTGCCTTGTATATTTTAAACATTTTGTTGTTTCAGGTTAGAATCCTTTTCTTGCTGCATTTCAGCAAAGCATGAATGATTTTTTCTCCCGTATTGGCATCAGAAAAATAAATAAAAATCCATGTCACAAACTGTCAACAGTATGCCATCCCATAGGCCACCATTGCTGGGCGACTGCACACACTCCTTGGCTATGATTCACATCCCCTGCTACATGTATGACACATCCACAGTTACACTCGGTTCCAGGACTCCTCATCTCCCAAATGGTGCCTTCTGTTCTCATTCTGGGCTTCTATGAAAAGATCCAACAAAAGAAGGACCCTGAACAGGCCGGTTTCATTTTCACTTTTTTTTCTTTGCTGGCACCTCGCTGAAAATAATTGAAAATGATAAAAAAATACACTTATTTTCGCAAAATCTAATTTTAAATTCACAATAATCCAAATAATTCCTTCTGAATTAGCAAATAAGGGAGAGATTAACACTGACATGGCCTCTCCAGAGAGATCTCTGCCTGTCTCAGTTAGGGAACATTGAATTCCTAAATGGTGATGCTCACCGCACACTGAAAATGGAGGCACAGTGCATCCTTTGCATTTTTATAGACCTACTTTGCATATTGGATTTAAGTGGGTCAAGTAAGGAGTAACTTAAAGTCCAACTGAAATGAAATTGCATTTTTTTTGTCTGCTACAGCACAGGGAGAAATGTATATATATATATGTTTGTTTTTTTTTTCTTTTTTTTTCTTTGGTGTCATGATGATGACCCTATTATTGCATTATTTCGACCTTATTTCAATACAGCCAATCAAATCATGCATAAAGCTGAACCAGCCTGCTACACAACATATGTAATTCACTTTGAACAGCCCACATTAGCTTCCCTGCTCAAGTCTTATCCAAACATGAACACACATCTTGTCCTGCATCTTGTCGAACGAGCCCCGGAACAAACATTCACCAGGGAAGAGAACGAATTAACTGCTCAGCTGCAGCACATTAAACCAGCGTGTGAACGTATGTGCAAATGTCACATCAGAGCAGTTAGATGCTGGTGTGATTCTTACTCTTTAATACCACTAACAACACACACTCTGCCCATAAATATCGGCTACAGGGCATGTTTGTTTACTTCCTCTGCTGTCAATCAGGCAGATGAAAAGGAGCATTTCTGATATTTCCCAAAAAGACTTGTTTTCTTCCTTTTTAATTATAAGAAACTATTAACAATACATTTAAAATACATTCTGACAACAAAAACTGATGACTTAACGCATGGGTGGATTATGAGACAATGGGCCCCTGGGCACAGACATGCAATCGGCCGCCACCATCTGCTCTACATAGGCTATAGCTATAACGTCCTGCACACATTTCTCTGTGGTTTGTGTTCCTTTGTAATCAAGTAGTGTCACTCTGTATGTATTTTTTTGTGGTCATTTTTGCTGTTTTGCTTCTTTCTGTAGTCGCTTTGTCACTCTTTATAGTTGTGTTGTATCTTTTTACAGTTTTTTTGAGTCTCTTTGGAGTGGTTTTGTCTCTATTTGAAGTACGTTTCTGTAATGGTTTTTTTTCTTAGCTATTTTTGTCTATGGTTCTTTGCTTCTTCTTGTACTCACTTTGTCACTCTCTTTGTCAAACATAGTTGTGTTGTATGGTTTTGCAGCCTTTTTGAGTCTCTTTGTGATTGGAACTTTTTCTCTTTGAATGACATTTTGTAGGTGAAGGTCAGGGAGCCCCTGACATGATGGACCCCTGGGCCTGTGCCCAGCAGGCCTGTTCAGTAATCCATCCATGACTAAATATGATTTCAGTTGGACTTTAACACAAATTAAAACAAGTGCTTAAAAGCTTAAAAAACATGCAGCATTTTCAACATATTTTCTTAATATCCTTTCCTTAGTAAAGAATGTATCTAAAAGATCTTTTGAAACCAATAAAAAAGAAGGATTGGAAATAAAAGATAAAAGATTGAGACAGCAGACCCTTAATCCAGCAGCTGTATGTCTTAATCAGTGTCAAAGTTTAAATCATTGACTCTGTCAGATTGCTAAAATAGTATTTAATTTCAAGTCAACTCCAATGATGCTTCGATAAATGACCACATCATTGCTTGCCATGCTGCAATGTAGAAGCTGTTGTCATGGTATAATTGCAAAGGGACATCCTCAGATAATGCTTATTGATTGAAACCCATTGATTCTGATCCTCACTGAGACACCAGCTCCCCTTTGAGTAAGGCATATATACTGTGTTGTATCTGCTTTGATCGAGTCCATCACATCGCCAATTCTTATCAGCCAATTGATTCTAAAAAAACAAACTTTTAGCCCTGGAGCACTCTTTTCATGCTCTCCAATCCCATATTTCACGCTGTTTTGATTCATTCACTGTCTGAATGTAAAAAATATATTGGACCAAACCCAAACGGCCTCCTTCATATCACCAACAACCAGCCTCAGTTTCCTCATAAGCACATTATATGAACCTGACATCATGTTTATTTGATGACAATAACATAGTTTGGTCAATATAGTGCAATAAGTGCAAAGCAATCAAAACAAATAATAAGGGATAGAGAATCTGCGAATGCTTGTATAAAAATAGGTGTTACATTGATTAAAATATCAGTATTACACAACAGAATTAATACTTCAAATATCATTTATCAATTTTTGTTTTGATAACATATCAATTCTACATATTAAGAATGAATACCCATATTCATTTTTAATATAATAATCTCCTTTATGAGAGCTCATTGAAGGCTAACCCGCCTTCCAATTCCAAAAAGTGCAGAAAGCATACAAAGACACTTTTTTTTTTCATCTTCTTCAAATGACGCAGTCTTTTTTGAACATTGGGGGTGTGCCACTTTCAAAAAAAGCCACTTTTACAATGCAGAGCTACAGTAAATGAAACTACAAACATAAGCCTTTCCAGAGGATCATGGAGTATGATGACACAGGTAATATTGATGTAGAATCAAAAGTTTTGAAAAGACATGGCAGATTATATCAATAAATACTTACTTACAGACTACAGCAGAAAATAGTCCTACACAGTTTTGATGATCTGCTGTACAGTGTTTTTGTCCAGGTGTGATTTTATAAACATTTCTTTTTCTGATTCACAATATACCTTATGTATGGTTATATTCCTGAAAATGAAGTTGGGTAAGATTTACCTGTACACTTACATTTTGTGTGTTATTCGATCTTCACCATAGAAAAATAGATTTTGCATCATCAGTTAAGCAATTTTGTTCATCCATGTTTCAGAAAGCTGTATCCATTCCTGTAATGTCATGTTTCAGAAATAAGAATAAGATTGTTCGGCACACCCCGTTTTTAAACTCCTTCCGCTTTTGCTTGTGTGTGTGTTGTGCCAAGGCACCCTATAAACTGAGCCAGTGTTTCAAGGAGGGTCAAAATGCTTCATTACATTAATGATATTGTTGCTCAGAACTGGCTAAAGGTGGTCTGTTTCTCAAGAACTTCGAGGTAATCGGGCTCAGACTGCAGTTTAGCTTTTAGCTCCAAATACTCATTTCTGTTGGGCTCCACATAAACAGTACTGGGGGCCGTGCCATAGAGCACTGTTTCTCTTATCCTCTCCGGGTGCAAGAACTGACGTCTGACATCAAAATTTGGGTTGTACGTGTACGACACAGGCCCTGTGTACTTGTACTCTAAATTGGCACCTGCTGGGATGGACGGGATGGATGGATGCTGGGGCTGCTTATCGTGCTCGAGGATGCCTCTGAAGAAATGGTCTGCATCTGGGATAGGGGAGGGGTTTTCACGTGGCTCGATGGTGCTCACACTGTACGTAGGGCTCCTCATTGTACTGCTATCCCTCTCATCGTCCGGAGTACTCCTGTATGTGACCTTGAGCTCATGGAGGTCACGGTAATCCTCCACTGTGTTGCCTTCCCGTGACCTGTAAATAGGGTTTTTGCACATATGGCCCATCGGGTGGGGGATATACTCATAGACGTGCCCTGCAGGGGCTTTAACTTTGGGTCCGGAGCGGTTGCTGTAGAGGCTGTACTGCAAGTTAAAGGAGCTGACGTCTGAGTTGTTGGTGCTAGTGCGGTCACTCTGCGACTTTTTGCGCCTTTTCATGACTACAACAAACAGCCCTGCTGCCACAAAGACAGACATGATGAAAACAAGCAGGAGGCTGAGGATGAGGACAGAGAGGGGGACGGTGCTGCTTGGGGTGTTGAACTTCT
>CAFUXE010000014.1:903033-943067 GCA_903364295.1 Serranus cabrilla | reverse complement strand
CACAACCTCGTTAACGACTGTGCCCGCGCTGAGTTGCTCCAGCCATATCTTCATCCCTACTATGTCGCAGGAGCAGTCCCAGGGGTTTTCAAACAGATCTATCTGCACCAGCAGCTTCAGCTGATCTAAAACACCACTCACAGGCAGGTTTTGGAAATGGTTGTTGCGCAGATTAAGCCTAGACAGAGAGAGGCTGGAAAAGATGCCCACAGGTAAGGTTTTCAGGAGGTTATTGTTGAGGAAAAGCAGCTGGAGATTAGGGAGGTAGCGGAAAGTGCCCGCATCAACCTCCTTGATTTTGTTGTACTCTAAATAAAGATACTGCAAGTTCTGCAAACCAAAGAACATTTCTCCTGTAAGCCTGTCCATGAGATTACCATTTAAATACAGCCTACGCAGGTTGGTTAAATCCCCAAAAGCCCGGTCGTGGATCAGAGTTATCCTGTTGTTTCCCAGGTGAAGCAAATCCAATCCAACAGCATCCACAAAATCTGATCTCCGTACCACAGGGATGTAATTTCCAGTGAGATACATTTTTTTAGGATTGTATGGCTTGGGTTTTAGATCAGAAATGCTTTCAATCTTTCTCTCTTGGCAGTTGACATTTAGCCCAATCTCGGATATCTGCAGGTTGCATGTGCAGGCAGTGGGACAGTCCAAAGGCACAGGAGATTTGGTCTGAAAAGCAATGATGGGGCCATAATTGTAAGGGTTACCGCCTGGTATTCGGGAAGTGGGCTTTATCCTAGTTCTGTTAAATTGCCGTGTGCCCTTGGTCGGCCTAGAGGAGGACCTAAATACAGCCGAGGAGGTTGCGGAGGCTGTGACAGCAGCAGGTGTGGTTTGGTAATATCCATTAGTGCTGCTTGGGGGTGCAGGCCTGACTGTGTCTTCTACGGGTCTTCTTGGGCAGAGTTCCTGCTTGGACACCTCATCTAAGTCCCTACCGTGGAGCCTGAAGGGCGTCTCGCACACCACTTCCCCCACCAGAGCCGTGTAGGCTATACTTTCGAGCCAAGCCTTCAGAGCAATCAGCTCGCATGAGCAATTCCACGGATTCTCCTCTAGTTGTAATTCCACAACTTTGTCCATGTGCTCCAAGAGGCCGATGTAGGGGAACATTTTTAACCTGTTCCCCCTCAGGTCCAAGTGCGTAAGGGGAACATTCCGGAAGATGTTTGTGGGCAGGGCGGAGAGCAGGTTGTCGTTTAAAATCATCACTGTCAGTTGGTGGAGTTTGCTCAAGGCGTGGGGCTCTATGTTGGTAATGTAATTATAATCAATCTGAAGATATTCCAAACTCTCGAGTCCTGCAAGGGTGTCATCCCTCAGAACTTCAATCTTGTTGTTATTCAGGTGCAACCTTTTTAATCCCTGGAGTCCATTGAAGGCACCTGACTCTATCTCCGAGATATCATTGTTCCCCAAGTGCAGGATGGTCACCCCGGTGTAATTGATGAAATCATTGACTGACAGCTTCTTCAGGAGGTTCCCTGTCAGCAGGAGGTGGTACATGGAGAAATGGACCGGGCTGATCTCCGTCAGCCGGATGATCCCCCGGTTCTCGCAGCTCACTGTCAGGATCCCTTCCTTCTCCTCGCACGTACACAGGTTTCGACAGATCTCCCCATAATTGTCATACATCTCGACCAGCCTCAGAGATGATGCAATCAGAAGGATTATTTTTAGGATCCAGATATGCATTTTTCCTGGGAGAGGGTGCCCCAGCTCACTCAAGTGCGGTACCAGTATGAGGTGTCATCTAAGGAGGAAAAGAAAAGGACGGGTTCTGTTTTATATAGCATGGAAAATACACAAAAGCATATATAGTAATGGGATCTGCCTGATGAACAAGTATTCATAACACAGAGACAAGTGGGTCTATTAATGTTTGTTCATTATGCAGATGTGGTATGTCGGCGTCGTTTTTTTGGCTTTGAGGGTGCAAGAAAACAAGCGACCTGAATGAATCTTTAATAAATGCATACTTAAACGATAATATATAATCAAGTTGATGACACAACTACCCGCGGTGGATGGCCACTGCGCATTTTTGATAGCTCGCCTGAATTCCAATCCATCTGGGGAGCAAAAGAAAAAAAAAAGCTTCGCCATTCACCGTGTGCACAGTGATAGATCTGGTCATTTACTAATTCAATCCCAGGAGAATTTCCACAAAATAAAAGCCTCAAAATATCGAATTTCTATGAGTGCCGTATATGGCATCTCATTTTTTATATTTTTTTCAACGATGTAATCTTTCCAACAAACTAACCTTAAAATCTCTAAGACTCCTATCTGCTATAGATTTCTCACTCACCCCGCATATCCGACGACTTGGGGAAACTGCCGGATCCCTTCTCTCCACCTCCGTCCAAAGAACATGAGGACGGGGAATTTATTATGATTAAAACGATCCCGGGTAAAATAATGATAATAATAAAAACTGTCCGGCTCTCATGAAGGGATCGGCTGACAGAAGCAGTCAATGTTCATGTTAAAATCCGGCCTGCGATAGAAAATGTGAATATCAGCCTACAAGGCGACAGTCGCAGCCCTTCTTCTGCCCACGGGCGAAAAAAGAAATGAGAGGAGTTGATCAAAGGCAAATAAGCAAGTGTTGTTGATCTCATGGCGGATCTCTGATCGAAATAGCATTTTGACGGGGAGTAAATAATTCTATAATCAAGTATTCTGTATGGCATCTGCTATATAGAAGGTTACAGATCTCTCTCTCCCTCTCTTTCTTTCTCCCTCTCTCTCTCCACCACAGACGCGTGAGCGCGCGTGCACACACACACGCACACACACGCTTACACTTGATATGTGTGCGCTCCTTAAAAGAGCACAAAAGCCTACACATCGCATCGCAAATCTCCCTAAATATGCGCATTTAAACATACAAGATGACGCTACATGTGTGTGGTGCATTCACTTTTTGGTCGTTTTTGCTTAAATTTAAGTTTATAACAATAACGCTAAAAAATACCAATCGCGTCCGGTGTGATATAGATAACTTGCAAGCCTGTGCGTCTATCGGCTGTGCCTGCAGAGGTATAGTGTTATTTGGAACGAGTCAAACTGATGATATATGTGAGCATAAAATGCAGGCTTGTTATTGCCTCAGCAGCCGCAGACACCTTTGCTTAACAGCATCTTAAATGCAACTTCAACAAGGAGGAACAGATTTCAGCACCACGGACAGATCCGATCCCCCCAAAATGTTAAAGCACATAAGCGCAGACGAGCAGTAGAAAGAGAGAGAGAAAAATCATTGTCCTCTTACCGTGCTGATCCCGGTAAACGCCAAAGCATCCCGAAAATCACGGCTGTGCCCTGTCTTTCTGCTCCAACCTCAGTGAAAACATGGATTTCACCGCCCACCCTTCCGTCGGCTGTCAAAAAGGAGAAAAAAATACTTAAAGTCAAGTCTCGGTTTTTAGCTCCATAAACCAGGCGTCGAAGAGCACATATACAGTCTCATTCAGGCCAATAACGTGACAGCCCGCACAGCAAACCGGGCTCCTGTATTCTTCCAGCAGAAATTAGCAGTATCATCTCGGAAAAAGAGCCAGAACCAAAGTTCGAACATGGTAAAGAAAAGAGGGCGAATAAAAACTCCGTAATCCCACATCAGACAGGACTTGCCGCATGCATTTTAACTGTGACTTTCATCCATGCGCACTGACGAAGCGGAGGAGAGAGGCACGGATCCCCTTGTCTGCTGCCAGTGGTGCGGCTTGTACCAGTTTATGTATAGATCTGCCCAAGGTCTCTTTATTTCAATTGCCAGACCGCTCAGAGATCAGTGGATATGTCCCTCCAGCCGTGGATGCAAGAATCCGGTTCCTCCAGTTCTGCATTGGTCATAAGACATCCTATGTATATACATAAGCTTTATCTTCCCACCAACGTTTCAACTAGTGGAACTTGATCTTGGTTGGTGCAAACCAGCGCATCCCCTACAGCGATATTATGAAACAATTACCATAGCATGACAGCCGAAATCACTCGTAAAAACGCATAAATCCCCCAATCTCAGGACTGTCACAGCGCGGAAATGAAAAGCAATTTAATGCGTGCAATACTCTTTAAGGGGGTATGGTAATGTGGAGGAGGTGGGGTGGAGAGGAGGGAGGGATGGGGGAGAAACAGGGAAGAGGGAGGCTGGAAGAAGACCCGTAGAGGGCAGCACAATGATGAAAAAAGGCAGCTTGGCAGGCTTTGCATTTTGTTTGTAATTCAGTGTATTTCAAATCAGCAGCAACAACCATTTGATTTGTCACTCAGAGCTTCAGCTATTTTCCACGAGCGGGGCATCTTATTTCCATGCTTTTGAGAGTCACAACTGGACATGTCAAGCTTTTCTTTTATTGTTAAAATACTTTGAATTCTTCTCAACGAGCCTTTGATTTACTAGGAGAGAAGCGGGAAGCAGCTGAATATTGTCCTGACACTTATCCGGGATTCATCATGTCTCTTCATTATTCAGTCCGGAAAGATATTCCTTTAGACAGGCTTCAAATGCTCGGCACTGGAATAATCTTACTTATTAGCGGCACATTGTTCACATCCCCCCTAATGTCTCATTCATGGGAAGATTGATTGACAAGGGGGGCCCAACACCTCTTTTACATATTGTTGTGTGTCTCTTTGAGGTTGTTTTCTGTCTCTTTGTAGTTGTTTAGTTTCTTTATTATTTTGAGTCTCTTTGCTGTGATTTATCTTTGTCTTTGAAGAGTTTCTTTGCGGTTTTGTCTTTGGGATTGTTGTTGTGAGTCTCTTTGCATTTTGTCTATTTGTAGCAGCTTTGCATTGCATTGTAGCCTCTTCTAGCCTCTTGCTGGTCTTACATGCCTCTTTGAGTGATATTTTGCAGGTATGAACCTTTGCACCCCAGGACATGTGCCCTGTGGGCTATTTTAATAGGCTACCCATGCTTTGAACAATCTGAATATACCACTATAATTTATCCAAATAAATGATCTTGTTGACAGGTCTGGTCTGTATCAGCTTATAGTGCTACATATATCTGATGGAAATAACCTTGAGTCTGTTTTAAACGCTGTAGAGTGGGTATTAAACTTCCATCAGACAAATAAGGTCAAGCAGACATTTAATCGTACACCTCATATCTCTTTATGGACGCTACAGAATACACGGACTAAGCCTATAGTCCCAGAAAACACAAATTTACAAGAGATCTGCATTGAAAGAAATGAATGTACTGTAGGATTAGGCTTAATCCAGTTTTGCACCAAATACTCCAGCCTGCTAATGCTGCCATGTTGCTGTAAGCTCTCTGTATTTTACCAAATCATGGCTTATTTGCCCCTTGTTGAAAGAGCAAATCAAGTCAAAGCCACAGCTGCCCTCTTACCCTCTTGCTGTGGGACAAGAAACTTTAGAAGCACTTAACTAAAGCCTGAACAGAAAATCGAATTAAATCTAGCATATGGTGGGCCGCCATGTCCAAAGAGATTTCCCACTTAGTCAGTATTGTGTGGTAATAAGTCAACTCTTATGCTCTCTTTAGCATGCGAAGAGCGACAATAAGCGGATGTGGCATCCATGCCGCCTTTCCAAAATTAGCTGTGGAGATGCATTGAATTATCTTAAAGTCTCTAGCTCTGTAATCGTATTAACAGTGGTCTATCCTGTGGGGATGGACAAATCGGTATCTGTGGAACTCCGGCTGGAATACAGAGATGGAATGCAGCAGGGCGTTAGCTCCCTCCCTCTGGAAGTGACTGTAGCTGGCTCCCCTGAGAGACATCGTGGCATCAAAGAGAGGAGAGTGGCTGTCCTAAATCATTTTTTGCCTTAAATGACTTTGTGTACTGCTGATAGGAGAGGTAGATACCCTTGATAAAGTAGCACTGGTGGAAATGTGTGTTTGTGCAAGTTTTATAGATATAACTTGTATAAAAGTTTGACTGCACACTGGTCATGGATTACTGAGCGGGTCTACCGGGCACAGGTCCAGGGGCCGAAAGTGTCAGGGGCCCACCCAGCTTTCACCTACAGAATGTCACTCAAAGGGACACCAACAGGAAGAGACTCAAAATAACCAGAAAATGACTTCAGGGACACAGAAGACAACAAAGATATTAACACAATTACAAAGGCATGTAAAACAGCAGCAAAGACACAAAAATCAAATCAACAAAGATACACAAAATAACTACAAAGAAACCCAAAATAACCAGAAAGAGACTACAAGAACTACAAAAGGATGTACAACATCTGCAGAGACTAAGCAACTACAAAGACAATCAAAGTCACTATACAAGACACAACATGATGACAGAGACACAAAAGAACAACAAAGGGAGAAATAACCACAGATGAACCCTAATGAAAAGAGACTGAAACATTTACAAAATTACACAAAACAAATTCAAAGAGACACAAAATAACGACAAAGAGACACAAAACAACTTAAATGAGACGCAGAACAACAACAAAGACATGCAAACGACAAGAAAAATAGACAAAATTACACAAAACAGCCTCAAAGAAGCACAAAACAACCACAGACAAAACCTAAAATAAAATAAATACAAAAAAAACAAATTTCACAATACATCTTCAGAGACACAAAATGACCACAAAGAGACACATAATACCACAACAAAAAGAGGCTAAACTATATAGTGTGTGTGCTGTGGGAGAAGTAGTGGGGCTTTTTACATTTCTGGGGACCATTGTCTATTGCCTATGGTGTGTGTGTGTGTGTGTGTGTGAGTGTGTAGAAAGGTTCCCATGTGCACACAAATGGCTGTTGCTGCGTATGCATGAACATGAATCTCTATCTCACAAAGGCTAATGGGTTCCTACCAACATGAAAGCTATTATCAAAGATCAGCTGGATAAAACACAATATTATAATCAGGTCTGGTACAAATGATTAAGTAATTAAATGCAAATGAAAGTTCGCACTACGATGTATCTAACATGTATCTTTTGCATGAACTTGACTTGATTTTTTTTTAACCATGTAATGAAAAATGTTTTATGTCATAAGCTCATAATCATAAGAATAATGTAAAGCATACTGCTCTCTAGCTAGGGTCAAACAGTCCAAATCCATTCAATCTTGACATATTTTTGCTTTATTTTATGTTGAATTTGGCGGACGTTTGCTGGCACATTGGCAGTTTGGTGCTGTTGGCAAGGCAACCTTTGGTGTGACTATGCCAGACAAGCATTATGAATTAGAACAAAGGTTTATTCCAGGTACTGCAATTAGAATGAGCTCCATCTTCACATAATATGCTTCTCATGAGTCAAGAATGAACTCTTTGTTCTCTTTTGACACTGAAAAGTATAATGCGCTTTAATGTGATTCAAAGCAGGGTTGTACACAAGGAACATGAACTTTCGTCAGCACATTCAGTCTTAATATGCTGATGTGAAATTAGTTGTGATGGCATTCTTGTCCAAGTTGGGAGTTGTATTGTCTGTGATATCAAAGAAAAAGCCTTCTGGTAGACAGGCTATGAGCCAAAAGCAGTGGGCAGGGGAAATAATGAAATGTGTCTAAAAAAAACATTTCAGTGGGGATATATATACAATACAGCTCCGCACAATTGGTTGTTTTTGTAATTTAATTGTCAATCATATTTTTAGATGATTTAATTTAGCTCTTCTGTTTCGCCAATGGAGTTCATTGTGAGGTGATGGTGTACTGACCAAAATGGGCACTAACTAAGCATGGGCGGATCCTGAGACGATGGGCCCCCAGGCACAGAAATGCAAAAGGCCCCAGCACCTCTTTGACATGGGAGTAAAGCACATAATTTAAAGCTGTTTAGCATATTTCCTTATTGTTTTGTGTCTTTTTTAGTTGTTTTGCATCTCCCAATGTTTTTTTTTTTGCATCTCTTTGTAGCCATTTAGGGTCATTTTTTGATTTTTGTTTGAATCTCTTTGTGGCATTATGGGTCTCTCGCTAGTTGGTATGTGTCTTTTTAAGTGACATTTTGTAGGTTAATACCAGGTGGAGAGGGCGCCATAACACTGCAGGGCCTTTGCCCATCTGCTCTATCCAATAATCCATTCATGCATATAAGCATGATGCATTTTACGAGACCTTTTATCCATTTAAGGTCAGCTTAAAAAAAGTAAAAACTTTATAATCCTATCAGACCTGGAACCTGATTTCTAATGATAGGCACGGCCATTACGTAGCAATTTACTATGTATTTATGGTGACAACACTATGAAGCTATAATTCAAAGGTTTCAACTATCTTAGTTTACATTGTTTCTAAATCTTACATGCAGGAGGTGTACTGGAATTTTTGACTCTTTGCCATAATAGATTGCAAATTCTTTTGTCAGCAGAGAGCCTGACATGCATTGTGCTGTGATTAACTTGTAAGGTCTCATCTGGCTTGTGTGTCCAGAGGCCAATTGGTGCTGCTAGCAATTTCCGTCATAACCCGGCAGGTCTAGCACAGGTCTTCGGGGCCAGAATCCATTCAAAATGCTGATAATGTGGAATTAGAAAACCATTTCAGTTTGACAGTCCAATCCAACTGGCACATCTTCTCTGTTGATAACAAGATGCGGTGAAGAATTACAGAAAATTTCTCTCTGTGAGAAATTGCTTTACATAAACAATGACTAAACCCTGGAAGCACCATTTGGCCCTGTAATGGAATGAAGGCTAATGAGACAACCAAGGACGGATGGGATGGGAAAGTGAAAGAGTTCAATTTGCTATGTGTTGGTGTCACTCCACCAATCATGCCACCAAATGGATTCGGTCCTTGCAGTGCCACATTCAATGCAGCTCATAAAAGCCAATACAGTGTACTCATGTTTGCTGAATTTCATTGCCACAACTACATTATAAACAAATACGTGGAAATGTTCATAATCTGTTGAATGAAAGAATGCCTCTCTGCCTGCTGGTAAACATTAGCAGCTGATCCTATGGACAGTCCTTGATGCTGTCAGATTTAATAAAAGCCTCATAGCGATACACTTCATTCGTTGCAGCAAAAACAGCAATTTATTTGAGATAATTAGCAGTGAAGCTGGGCTGATAGAAGTATCAGCAACAAACTAAATGATAATATTTGCAATTTTTCCTGGACCATGACAAAATAAGCATTATCAGCTGTGCACAAGCCATGCTTAGCAAGTACATGAGTATGAATACACTTCAACAGTGTCCACTATGAAGTGCATGTAACCATGCAAGCAACATGAAGAAACAAAATTCATTGTGTCTATTGGAATCCAAATCTTTACATTAAAACATAATGTTGGTTGCAATCAAATAGGACAGAAGCCTGTCAATACTAGCAATTGGACAAAATACATTGCAGTAATAGGAAAAATATACTTGCTTCTATGTATGACCTTTTTGCATCAACCCAATCATGACAGTAGACACTTGTGCTGTTTGCTTTTGTCATGATGGTACCTGTCGACAGCACGGCCTCTAATCAAAAGCACCAGAGCTCGGGCCTGTGCATTCATCACAGCTCCGGATGATGTAGAGCTCTGGTGTGAGTTCCCACCAAAGAGCGAGAGCACAGCTGCTCTGACAGCCATGATTGATGGTCAAAGCAGGACGAGGGGTTGCACAGGGAGCCCTTCCCTTTGTTTTTCTCCATGACTTGGCTCGAGCCAGCGCGAGCGGGGTAATTTAAAAATGTTGAATCGGTAACATGCAAACTTAACCAGGGGCTTTAATGATTGGAGCTGCTGACAATGCGATAAGTGCATCCTCACTGTATCAGGGAGTGGACGGGATTGACTTATTAGCTGCCTGCACAGAGGAACAAAAGCACTGAACCATAACCAAGTCAAGCCCATTCATTTGACTGTAGTCAGCGAGCATGAAGGCTTTTAAGGTTATGAGTGCACTTTAGGGCTTCATGCACAGGCAACAAAGTATGCTTTTGTAAGTTTGACCGATCTGTCAGTTAATCATTCTGTCACGAAATCAATCATTAGCAAACTAAATCCATGTTGGTGCTTTTAAGATAGCTCATTATTTAGTTCCACTCTAGATCAAGGATTCAAGGAACATGATCCACAGAAAAGAGCTTTGATTTAACTTTAAAACACTGATTGCACAGCAGTGTTTTCTAGAAAACAACTTGTGACCGCATTATTTGTAAGTTGTTGCAATGACAAGGTGAGAGGGAAAATACTATCAAGTAAATGGTTCGGATATGGAATTTAAATCACAGCAAAGCAAGGATATCATGCTGCGCGGTGAGTTTTCCTTAAAGCTGTGGATGCAACTCGGCAATGCAATTCTAATGTTGGCAGAACATATTTTCAGATTGTGGCTCAATAGGAGGTCCAAATCATAAATGTACACACATTCCAAAAGGGTGCAATTTTGTTCATACTGCTGTGAAGTTAATGGAATACCAGTTTCTCACACATCTCGGTAGCTGCTATTTAAATATATTCACCTGAAATGTTTAAAGTCATCCACATGCATTTTTTTCTTGTTTGGGATATTATGTCAAGTTAAACATGGTCAGAGAAATAATATGACACAAAATACAAGGAGTAGACTGGTCCACTAAGTGTGGTTTGATATATAGTATCTCAAAAGAATGAGAATTTTTTCCAAATAATGACAAACATATCTCAAAATTATAACTTAACATCTCAAAATAATTTCTGAATAACCCAATAATAACATTTCGGCAGCATTCAGCATTCCAGAAAAGCAAAACAAAACACACCATAAGATAAAAGAGAATTCTCTAAATCAAGTCACAAATGCAAAGGTCTACTTTTTCTCTGTGAGCACTACTCTGAAGAGCTTCCATGAAATCTAAAACAAGCACCACTAACTGCCACTTCGTGGAAGCCCTTCAGGGTAGAAAACAACAACAGGTGAAAGAAGTGAATGTGAGGTCACATGTGGATCTATATAAGCTGGCAGGCTCCTTTTTTATATACCCATTTACCTTAACCTGCACTGACTGGGACTATTTTCTGCACCTTATTTGCACTTCTTTCAAAGCTATTTTATACACAGAACTTTATGCATAAAAGAGTGAGAAAGAAAAAGCCAGAGCATGAATTGAAAAGCTTCCCGACCCAAGATTTGTATGATTTTTTAAGCATTGGATAAACTTTGCATGCTGCTACATCAGGGGCAAAGTTCGCTGATGCACATTGTGTGCCCTGCAATGCTTAAATAAGATTTTACTTTTCATTTTTTTCAGCTTCAGCTAATCATTTTGCCTGCACTTTCTTCCCATTTCAAATTAAAAATCACTGCTGGATTTTAATCTTTGAGCGAACAAGCAAGGGAAAGAGGGGGCGAGGCTTGCCAAGCCAATTAGGCAGGCAATAATGGATTTGCAAGTCACTAGAGGAACCATTTGCCCTCTATTTAAATAGTCAAGATAATTACAGTATATTCAAAAAATACGAATGAGAATATCAGCATGTACAAATCAATTCAGCTAGCCCATTTCTTTTATATGCCTCGAATCAGTAGTCAGGCGAAGTGACAGAGACGACTTTTGGTTGTGAGCACTCCCTGCCTCAACATGTCAGCACCCTTGACGCTTCAGACATTTCCTTTTAACAATAAGACAGCAGAAAGGAAACTGTTGGCTCCAACCTTCTGACACAAACTCAAAAACAATATTTCCTAGCAATTAGCATTGTTTAGATGCTCGACTTCAACAACAAAAGCTATTTTTTTCCACCTCCGAAGAAGCTTCAAGTGCCAAAATCCAGTTCCCTCATGCTTTGATGATCAAACAGCTTGATGTTCCATCCTTGTCACTTACTCTACCTTCGGGTTAGATCTCTCGAGCCACATTAAAGCTTTTGTGTGCACGATCCTCCTTTTTAATTCACCCCTGTGCTGGTTTTACAGACACAGTGTGAAGTGCTGGAGGCTTCGCCGCAGCTAGTGAAGGTTGAAAGATTGTGTAGTGGCTGGGAAGGGCCTGACAGTCTGGGCACTGGATCAGTCAGTGGATTTGGGGACTGGCGGCTGGTGGCTAAAGCTATCCCCTAGGTGCACTGACAGAGCAACTTGCTTCGTACTGGAACCGAGCTTGTGTGTGTGTGTGTCTGTGTATGTATCTGGAATCAGGATTTGTCTAGCCCCTGGTGGACTCCCTGATGGCCTAGATGGAGAGCCCAAACAAGCCGAAGACTCCTATGGCCTAGAAAAATAGATTTTACACTGTCAGTGCTGTAGTGACAAGATTACATGAATACAGCATCATATTAATACATCATTACATGTGCTGCAAGCATTCGTAAATTACACTTTTATATCACTTTGACCTTGTACTTCTGACTTGTAATCATAATGGGGAAACTAGAAGTTAAACATGTTTTTTCCACATGTTTCTCAGCTTCCCCAAAAAGTTTTAACATTCAAAAAAGACACAAGTCTCTCCTGCTTTACTGACAGTAAGAGCAAGATATCCTTTGTATAGCACTTCTGACTGACATGTTTGCTCAACTTTGCTCACCTGTTTTTGTCCTCGTCCTTGTGAAAACCTGTCTGTCTTCACCCTATACGTGTCTGACTAAACCCTGTATGCATGCTGCATGCAGCGGAGCACTCGTGTTACAGCCCTAGACTAAAAAACAAAAGAAGACATATAATATTAAAGGTATTTATTATTCACAGTATTAATTATTTGTTTGTTGTGCTTACATTCTTTAAATTTGACTCTCATTTACACACTTTTGCACAAGAATGTCAGCCAGCTGCCCTGCATGGTGCTGGCCTTTTGGGCAAGTGTCTTTCCCAATGACACTTGCCCATGTGGACAGGAATAGCTATGGGGGTCAAACAGCTAAACCCTGTGATGAATAGATGACCCGCTCTACCTCCTTTACTTTTGATTGTGGTGTTTTATTTTGGGAACAGTTTTTCAGGGCGCAGTGACTTCTTGAGGTCAGAGTCTTGTCGTCACTGTGAGGTTGCCAGAAAACCAGTAAACACTCCAACGTTCCAGTGAAAAAAAAAAATATGGGATGAATACTAGTATTCATAGTACTAGTACAAGTGTATGTGCACATAAAAGCCAGCATTGGAAATCTGATTTATGAATCCCAGTCCACCTGGAAATTGCAAACACATCCGTCCTTAAACAGTCCACAGAAATTTAGCCCACTAGTGTTGTTGCATAAACCTAACTAAGTAGTTGTGCTGCCAAACCACAACCCAGTATATTATTTTTTTCTTAACCCTGACCAAGTTATTGTGTTTTTCCTTAAACCGAACCCAATAGCCTAAACCTAGCCAAGTAGTTATGATACCTACACCTAACCCAATAGTTTTGTTGCCTAAACACCACCCAGTAATCCTCTTGTCTAAACCTAACCAAGTAGTTGTCTTGCCTTCACCAACCCAAATGTTTTGTTGCCTAACCTTCACCTCAACTTTAGTTTTGAGGCCTTGACCTAACCAAATAGTTTTCTTGCCTTCACCTTGCCCAGTAGTTTTGTTGGCTAACCCTAATCCAGTGTGTTTTAAGGGCTAAACCTAGTCAGACTGCGACTGTTTCACAATGTTGAACCATATGTTTAAAACTGCAATTGTTATCCTAAGGTATGTTGACTTCCTGTCACTGGTAGGGTCACTAATGTCAGCAGCTGTCCTGTGGACTGTGCAAAGTGAAGCGGTCTTAAGGGTTGGAGGATTTGAAAAATAATGATATTCAAGACAAGATCAAGAATGACTAGGAATAAAGAGTTTAAATATTTATCCAAAGAACAGACAATCAGTGAACGCTGCAAAGCATATGGGAAAAAGCTCTAATTTCAGCCATGGCTTTGCAGCACTTCGTCATTCTTTCAGCTTGAGCTGAATTCCTGGTACAGAATATAAATATCAGCTCATATCTCTGAATCTTTCCATTTTTGTTAAGCACAATAAATCACAACAGACTCAGCATATTGGTTTGTCTCTCACTGAAAATAAACAGCCTGCCAAAAAGACAAAAAAGCAAGGAATTTTTAATCCTGATCATCTTTATATTTAAAAAAAAATTTCAGTTCTGCAGCAACAGACAGTTTGTTTGATAGATATTATGAATAATTAATACAGCTTTGTCAAAATATATAACCGTGTTTCCCCATATGGACTTAGAGGAAACAATGCCTTATATTTAGACTCGTGTTTTTAATGGTAACATCAGTGACAGGGTTGCTTGAAGAAATGTTGTGGGTTTTTTTGTGAGTCATGCTTGTGTCGTTTCCTCCCAAGTGATTGTGAGGTCGCCATCAACCTCCTATTTTTTCCCAAGAGAGGCCATTAGCATAAAATCACTCTTTCCTTCCCTCTCATGCCTCCACAGTCTCACTTCTCAAGAGTGACTCGTCATAAACTGAAAGGAGTAATGTGCCTCATAAGTCAACGTCAACTTCAATCATTCCAGAGAAGATCTAAAGGGAGATTGTGGTTCATGTTGAGCGTTTGAATGTCATGTTATTTGACATGTGGAGGGGAGACAGAGCAAGTGTGTGTGTTTGAGAGGGAGACAGGGGAAGGGATGAGGAGACCCTTCCGATACTTCCAAACAATGCTGACAAAAATCATGCATTATTTATAGCACTGAGGCTGCAGGAAACTTATTTGACGCAAACGGAAAAGTGTCACAAAGGAAGCTTTTATTTTGTCATCCAGCTACACAGTAATTCCACGCCATTATTTATTTATGCATTTATTATTATTGCTTTTGGTCTTTGCTATAAACACAGGTGGAACCCAAACACAGGACAGGGTGGTGGTGGTGGTGGAAAAAAAAAGTGTTGTAGGTAAAAGCCTGATGGCTGGGAACACATCTAAAAAACAGAGTTGATGGAGACTGGGGCTGGCATGAGCGTGGAATAAGGGAGAAGCGTGGCAAGCAGTGGTAGCTTGGAGGCTAGGAGGTTTCTGGCAGGTAGGCAGGGAGACAAGAAGGAGGCGGGTGATGATCTTGGGACACGGGGGACCAGTTTAGTGACACGAAACACATGGACAAGGAATCTCTAGGAATGTAACCGAGTTGGCCTGGAGGTGTGACGACCACTGAGGTTGATAATTAAGCTAATTAAAAGTATGAACATGTACACAGGCTCTTTGAATGATGGGAGTATATGAAGGCTCCAAGTTGCTGCAGCAATTTTTGGGTCGATACTTTTTGTATTCACCACTTGAAAATGTGTCAAAAAAAAAGGTCAAACATCCCTCCAAAATACCACATTCAGACACCAACACCTTGAGGAACAACATAGAAAAACACATTCATAATTCAATTCAAACATAATTCAGTATCAAAAACTTTTTTTAACAATAACATATTTATGCTGTTTGCAGGAATTTGCATGGGTTTTGCCCCAAACTGCATTGGAATAGCATAGTGGGTATGTCTGCAAGGGGACAACTCGTGGGTATCCACAATCCATTTTCATTCAGATGTCTTGAGGTCGGAGGTCAGTGGACCCATTTTTGGCCTCACTTTGAAGCATTATTTTTCCCCTTCCTGGCAAATGAGAAGTTGAATGGTTGGTCCCGATAGATTCCTTTAGTTCATATGATACCGGAATCTTCCCTTTCAGGTTCAAACTGAGCTTGGGTTCAGTAGTATTTTGAATGCAGGATGTTAACCAGCACCTTAGTATTTTTACATTCTGGTACTGCTTCTTTTACTTAAAGGCACATTGTTCAATGACACCACTTTCTCCACAGTAAAGGCACATCAGGGATTGATTTTAAAAATATATATAAATATGTTATTATACAGATGGATGTAAAATGTACAATATCAATCTCTGAAATGTAGTTCTGTAAAAGTATGAAGCAAAATAAAAACTCCAGTAAAAAAATAAGTAGCACTTTGGGATGAACTGGATCAACATATCAATCCAGTGGTGGAGTTTGGCTGTAATGTTCAGTGAAATGTAATTGAATTCAAATCCATGAAATTAAAAACACACCAGGTCTCTGGGATGAGTAAAAGTAAACACTAACTGTCTATATTTAATAAACATTTTAATTTCAAGTAGTGTTGGTAATGTGTCTTTTTAATGGTTGACAAACTCATCAAATAACATCCTCCCTCCAAGGCCAGATTTGATAAATCCAGAAGTATCTTTCTTATTATTAATTTGGGATCTCCCAAAATCCATTCTTACATTATTAAGCTTCTCTCTTCCCTCACTCCGTCTGCTCTCCTTCAGAGGAAGCTACAATAATATGAATTAGTGATTGCACAGTATATGTCCATTGGGGCGGGCGTCATCTTGGACACACTATAGACGAAGTATGTAGCTTTCAGTCCCCGTTGATAGGACACAATCAGTCCAGAGCAGCTGTTTATTCTGGAAGCTAGGTGGAGGACGAGGCTGTCATGACGTTCCAAGACCAGTAGCCGGTTTGACTATTTGCTGTCAAACACAATGTGTGTTCAGACAAAGAGGCAGAAAAATACAATGACCCCTGGATCGTTATTTGGCAGCAAAACGGATCATGCAAATTTCCACTTCTAAGCAGAGAGTATGTTGGTAGTCGCTGGGGGTTTTGTGGTGGACTCTTTGGTAGACCAGCATGCAAAATACCAAATACCAAAGGGAGTGGATGAAAAGTCTTTGGGTTTGGCCATGTTGTTGTTATTCCTCTAAAACAATTGAAGTGTTGGATTATAGTAAATATGTCTTCAATAAATAGGCAAGGAAATGTTTGTTATATTGTTCATGTATATATTGGCTATTAAATAGACACACAGTTTGCAATAATCAAGCAGCAACCTTCAGTCAGAAGTGCTCTAATCTGCATTCTTTCTCATAGCCAGCCGGGTGTATTACACACCTTGCTGTGTTGTTCAAAGGATGAGGTGTTAAAGGTGTTGCAACGGTTACTACCAGCCAGCCCATTCATTTAGAACAGTGAACAGACTGTTGAACAGCAACTACTTAGTGGGTGTCTATTGTAGGAAATGGAAACCCTGCAGCCAATCAAAATTGAGTATTCACAGACATTAACAGACTTTCAAAGAAAATGTTCAAGATTAAAAACTTTACCATGACCTATTCTATTTATATCAATGAATTACATTTATTTGTTTAGCCCTTACGATGGGTATATATGTGTTACTATTGTATCCGATTTTGCTCAGGTCGAAATGTACTTTCATGCCTAATCTTCCCAAAAATCTATCCCGTAAAGCATTTAGAATTGTTTGCAAATGTCACACTTTACAACATTAGTTTAGCTAGTGTGTTGTTAACACTGACAATAGCAGTAATTCTACCCCTGCAGTAGCAGAAGTCCTTCTCCCTGAATGGGTTGTTGGTAGCAGTCAGAGGATAAGTGATGTGCTGCAGGGCAGCGACTGTTGGTACTGAAGCCGAGCAGAGGGCACGCTCCTCCACCTCCACCTCTATCTGTTCCAATAGTTGAACTACAACTAGTGACCTCCAGTCACAAGCTCCATTTTTCAACCTTCCCTGCAGGCCACCACTGTAACCCAGAGTAATCGCAGGTACGAGAAGGATAAAAATGTTCCTCAGCTATTTCTTAATTGAAACTGAAAAAATGGAAATGCATGTGCTGTCTGCTGAGGACACACTGTCAGTCTCTATCACTGCTGTTTTGCTTCTCTCCCTGGAAATAAAGAGGGGTTAAAGAGAGAGTAAAAAGATGGGGAGAGAAGGTGTTTCTTCCTCCCTGAGGTAATTACATATTGATCCCAGTCACTGAAGATCTAAACGGTGACACTGCGTTTAGTTTTATCTTAAAAGGAACTTGTCTGTGTTTTTCTTTCTTTGTCTCCTTAAATTCTACAGTGGCTGAGAGTGAGGAGAGATGATATTCAGCTAATTACATTTTCATGGAGCTGTCCCTCTTCCCTTGTCTCCTGCTTTCAGGTCTCTGTTGTTATGGACTTTACAATTACTTGATAATTAAATGGTGGAGGTCTTTCTACTCTACTGTTTGCAAAGTCCTTTATTCGTTCTATGAGGAAGACTTTTTAAATTACCCAGTCACTCCCTTTCTCCGCCTCTCGCTCTTCACTCTCTCTCACTCTCCCTCTCTCTCCCTCTGTCTTTCAGACTTCAGTCGCTGTCTGTCCAATGATCCAGAACAGCCTTCAGTGTCCCCCCGCTGATGAATTAAAAGTGTTCCTTTGGCATTCGAGGCCTTGGTGGAGGATTCAAAGGCACGAGGAAAATAAAAAATCTTTTCTTTGAGGAAGTGAGAGAGAAAGAGTCCCTCTATGGACTGCACTTGTCAAGCTAAACTGAGAATCTTTTTTTTTAAGGATGCCAGAAGTGATGGACGATATTAACAAAATGTTAATGGCAATGGCATCTCAAGGCCACCAGCATTTATGGGGGAAAATGCACTCTAAAAATCTTAAATGGGGCACTAAATAAATAAATAACATTAGGATTATGACGCATTCAAATCAGGAATAAAGTCTTTGGTTATGTGTTATTCTCAGAGCTGCTGACGTCTTTCACTCAGCCGTATCAGCAGACAAATGAAAGAAAAGTTCTTTTTGAATTCAGGTACTTTTCTTTTTTTATTCTGCCAACAAAGCCTGCCCTGCTTGACCCTCTGTTATTGTAAAATTTCAATTCTGTGTTTTATCTTGCACATTTATTTCACAACACTCTCCAGGGTCTGGTTCACAGTCTGCGCACATGTCTGACTCACTCCGAGTTTTTCCATTGAGCTGAATGAGGTGTTGCATCACAAAGCCATGGAGTGTGGAGAAGAAGAGAAGCATTTATCCTGACAAGTCTGACTCCATACTCTGAGATGGGTCTTTTCTTTTTAAGTGACCAACATCGGTATTGCATGATAGCAGTATTTGCAGTATTAATTAGTAGTGTTTGTTAATGTATGTGCTGTAAAAGACAATCTGTCTCTCATTACCAGATGACAGATTGTATTAATTGCACATTTGGATCTAAAGTCATCAGAGATAGACACTGAGCAAACATTTGAGTTTGCAGACCTGCTGGAACATCCTTTCTCCACCAGACAACATAGGAAAAACATGAAACTGTTTTATTTTCTTTTACTTGTTTTGATCACATAGCCAATTTGTTTTGGAGAGGATGGAAACTCTGTAAATAACTAATTTCCTGAATAATGGACACTGAATGAATGCAATGATGCCAATGGTGGTAAAGACTAAAACTCCCATGATCCAATGCAACATAACTTCATTACCAAACTCTCTCTTTTGTTATTATTTTGAGAGAAATTGCATATTGTGTCTTAAAGCCACATTTCCTCTGCATATTTTCCACATTAAAAGCCTCCCATTAGCTTAAATACCACAATCTCTTCTTCCTCTTGGTTTTATTTAGAACCGGTTTATATTTGAGAGTTTACGTAACTCTGTATACTTGTCTTGTCACTGCTGATTAATCTCAACTTCTGTCACGATTTGCAAGTGATATGCCTTTTTTTTTTAACTTTATATAAGCAATCAGCTCAGTTTGGAGTTTAAGTTTCTTATAAATGAAATAAAATGAGTCACAGCAACTTCAGGTCCCCGGTTCCATTCAGTTGTTTTTCTGCCAAGTTTTAAAACCCCTGAGATGGCTGTATGAGCACTTTGGAACCTCTTTAGATACTATCCCATGATTCTGTGCTTCAGTATGAATTCCCAACTGGTTAAGCCCCATTTCATTGAAATGTACATATCATATTTCCTTATCTTTCCATTGCCCTAGCCGAGCCCTAAGCCTTCTTTCCGTCTCACTTTTTTACACACTCCATCTCAATCTTTTTCTCTTTTGCTTGAACCCCATCACCCTCATTCTAAAAAAGGGATTGAATATCTTTGTGAAACAGTCTCATATGATTCCACCTTCACTTTCCTGCTCGCTGCCTAGTCTATCATTTCCAGGACTCAAGGGCCAAAATGAGCAATATTCACTTATATTAAAGTCAATGAAACTGCATAATTTCCCCTAAATTGGAATTTCTTTGTATCACAGAGACCTGGAATTGCAGGAACAGCCAATCTACTGACATATAAATTGCGAGAACATATTTTATGAGACTACTAGACATCATTCCCTGATTGGTCGAAGTTATTTCCAGGAGAACCTTTCCAAATTGGTGTCCAGCATACTGATAATCAGTCTTATCTGGTCGGTGATAGCTCACAGAAAATTGATTCCTTACTGACTATTCTTTCATCATTCAAAATGTTGCAACTGAAGGACTGATCATTAAGGTACTTTAATTTCTCATAAAAGTAACACATATTGAGAAATCAGCTGTTTTGTCTTCATGCTTTCAGACTGTTTGGCAGACTGTGAGGCAGATTCAAGTAATTCATTTTATTTGCTTGTCTCAAACAGTAAAGCTATGCAAGTTAGCAAAACTTTCGATGAGAATGTAATTTTAGCGTATTCTTGATTGCATTGCAGAATCAATCAATAGGGAAAAATGGACTTTGATGCCAAACCCTCTGTTTTTTAATGCAATGCGAGGAAATTGCATGTTTAATGTCACCTGCCATTAGTTGGGCAGGAGGGGAGGTGTATGGGATAGTGTTTGAGTCCTGTTGTTGGAAGTGGTTTCAAACAAATGTCAGAAGGCTTTGATACCTAACCACAGCATGGGTTTTTCTATGGTGTTACTCAAGGTCTTGGTGTTGTCTTAGATGTGGTATTACCCAGCTTTATACACAACTTTTATGTGGTATAATACTGACCTGCTATCGCCCCCTAAAAATCTCCTGCCCCAAACCCAAATTCTCTAAAAAAAAAAAAAGGGGTGTAGACTCTGGTGAAGCTGTTAATGTCTCTAGTTTTTGTTACATGTCACCCAAAAGTACATCGATGCTTGACAGTTAAGGAGGTCTAATGCAACTTCTAATCCTCACACAAAGACCAGATGGAGCAATCATGGCCAGGTCCAATGCAACATAATGAAAAGCACTTTTCATTTATTTCAAGTGTTATCTAAGTGGCAAATAATCTGTCCCAAAAAAGATACAAGAAGCAGCACAGTGATGGTGCTTTGGAGGAAGTGATTAGCATAAACAATGTATACACTCTAGCTGACCTGTTCATCTTAATAGTGAGTAGCAACCATTTAAATTGACCAAAGACATGCAGTGGCAGATGCTCACTTGAGTCAATATGTACCCTCTCACATAACCGTTACATCACTAGGGTAAATGTATTGAGAAGAGATTTTATTCTTCTTTCCTACGTCCGTGACATATACATGAATAACCTCTGAGCTCCACAGTAATTGCTAGATTTTATATAAATGTCATTTCAACCTCTGAGGTGTCATAATTCTGCTGAGGTACTTTGTGTTCCTCAGAAGTGTCGTCCTCAGAGTTTTAAATTATGGTACAATCGAGCAACTGCTCAGAAGTGCAATTATTTAGCTTTTGACAACAAAGACGAAACCTTAGAAGTAAGCATGACATTTTCATCAAAAGTGGCAATTTTTGTAGGTTTCTGGTGCGTGGCAAGGTACATCGAAGGCCTACAGTGATGACGGAGCATTAAAGGACAAGAATCTCATTGATGTTTAAGTGCTCTCCTGTCAAAAAACTTATAATAAAAGAATGTTAAGCATGCTCTAAATCAATACAAATCCAGTCAAGTTAACAGGGCTTAACATTTCCTGATGCTTTGATATTTTAAAGTCACATCATGCAGCTATTTTACCTTTAAATAGCAGCTTCAAAATCATTTTTCTACACTGACTTGTAACAGGGACAATGGTGCCTCTGTCATTTCCACTCTGCGTCCCGAAACACTGAGCAATGAGCAGGAACTAAGTACTGCAAGAAGTGGCTTTGACCACCAGCTTTGTTGCAAATTTTGATGAAACTCAATCATAATTTATGCAAACAATATGTGAATGAAAAATGACATGTCTGCTATTTTTAGAACGTCACGTCACAAGACTGAAAAACAAAAGCCGTGATATTGACATGTGTGTCGACCTGTTCTCTCATTTAGGTTGGAGATCTTGTTGGTCCTACAGCAGAAAGTTTACTTGATTCTAAAAAAAGCTAACTGCTAACTGTAGCTGACACCTGCTCTGACCACCAAGGGACTGTTGGTGTTTACACCACTAGAACAGAAGCTTTGGACCGCTGGGAGGAGGCAGTTTTCCTGCCCAGTCAAAAAAAAAAAACAGGTTCTGCGTGATGCTGCTTTAAGTGAGACACTGGACCATACTTTTGCTGCATACTCAGCATGAGCATTCCCCTCACCTGCATCGGAAAAGAGTCAAGTAAGCCTTCTTTGAGCCAGAATGGCCCACTGGGCAGCAGGGGAACCATTCTATTGTTTCTGTACCATGAGCCAGTTTGGCATACTGTAGAGACCCTGCAATGCTGGATAAGACCTAAGAGGAGAAAGTTATAGAACCCCAGACAGATCTACAACATAATGGGCAGATTCAATGTGTCACCAGCACTCCCCCAGCCATGAAAAGGTTAAGAGCATTCCCAAGATTATGTGCCATTCAGGAAAGCTGAGGAGGGCTGGTGCTAAATTTGCCTTTGCCAGGGGGATCAGTGCAGAGCCAGAGGATGGAGATCGATGCTCGGTGCCATTGAGCAGCGATCTGCACTCGCTGGCCGAACCTCCCTTCCCTTTGCTTGATAAATGAGAATGAAGTTCTGCATAAAATATTGGAATATATTATATCATACTGCACCATTCTATAGATTAAAAGGGAGTAAAACAAGATGTGTAACGTAAAAAATAAAAGACTGAGGCTCTGCTTTTTATGTAAATATAATTAATCAGTGTAATATGTTCCTTGCTGGTTGCAGCTAAGGGAGTAAAATTTGTGCTTTTGTGTATTTTTGGAAGAGACTTAATTCTCTAAGGGGGGTCAAGTAATTTCATTTTTCCCTCAGTAATGTTAATCCCATCTGGACTGGCTGTGTCTTTGTTTTTCACCTTCTGACTATAAGTACATTTAAACTCTGTTCACCTTCTCTGTGTCCAAAACTCAAAGTTGTTGTGTTCACTTTGGTCCCACCTGGACAGACTTCATGGTCTTTTAAAGGTATAATATGTATTTTTTCCACATTGAATGTCTAAACATTGTGTACTTGATGATTCCAAATAATAATAAATAGTGTATTTCAAAAGAAAATTAAAAGTAACTTGCATATTATAACAAGTATTTTTTTGCATATAAAAAATTAAAAACAAAGATAAATAGAAAAATAAACAATATTGGAAATAAATAGACAACTTCACTGGGGCAAATATTTTAAACAAATAAAAAACCCATTAATGATTATGCCTGTTGAACAGCATTATTTGCATGAAACTGAATTATTTGATGTTTTTCCGGTTTTATGAGGCATAATTTCGCTTTTAGTCCAAACCTCCTGAACAATGAATATGAAGGAATCTGGGAAGCTGCATGCAATGATGGAATTTTTGGTGATGACAACAATGTTCCCACACTCCTCCTTCTTGTGTTTTGATTGAGAGACCCCCAGCAGTAGAAAATTACATGTTGTGCATTATTCCCCACAGTGCAGACAAATGGAGAAAATGTTCTATTCTGCTCCTTCCATCTCTCTATAAGTGGATGTTATATTTGTCACTATCCATAATAGCTGGATCCAAATCTGGGTTTCCCATATGGAAAACATAATAACCCAATGAGGATTGCGTGTTAAAAGATTCCCACAAGCCTTCTCATCCTTTCCACCCCAAGCTCCCAACTCCATGTTAAGCTGCATCATAACAAATTTAAACGCAGGTTCCCAACGTGGCAAATCACACGGCGTGGAGTCAGCCAGAGGGGGACACCCTCCCAGCCAAGAGAGACATGTATGTTCGCAAACCTTCCGGATAGGCCACTCTGGCTGACGCCGATAAGGAAAATGAAGAAATTATGTGAAGTAATGGGCATGAGAAGTGCTAATCCATCCCAATTGCTATATGCAACGCTATAAAATTCCTCCCAATATCCTGTCAAGATCCTCAAATGCAGTTAATTATGCCCACTGTGAAACATTGATTCACTTTAAATCCTTCATGTGCTCAGTGCAGCTCTTGCAAGCTGACCAGAAAGCAAAAGATATTACTCTGCAAGTCTTGCATACAGCCTAAATCTGTCAAGAAAGGTTTGATAAGGGCCTCCTTGTATTTTGTCTTTTTTTTTTCCTCCTCTTTCTCCCCACCAGCCCTTGTTTGTGGAGGGCTCTAAAATAAGAAATCCCTTTCCGCAGATATAATTAATCACTCTGGGAGAACAGGGCGTGTAATTATTTAGGTTACCACAGAACTCTCCGAACCTCCTCCACCTCAGCCCCCACCCCCTCTTCACTCTACATCGATGGAGGCTTTTAGGAGACACATAGCCGAACCAAACACGGCAGCTGACCACTCAAATATTTTGCTGAGGTTTTGTTGTCTTTGAGGGACAAATGGCAGGGCCACCATGTGGACAAATCTTAACATATACTAAGACATGAGGCGATACAAGCTGAATGAAATATCTTATTTATCTTTTTGTAGCGGCTGCCTTCCCTGTTTTGCAAAATACTTCTGATATACTGGCATTTCTACATTTTCCAACAGGAATAAGCATACACAGGTATTTGAGGCTTGGTATTAAAGCACTGCTGATGATCGTGATGACGCTGATAGCTGATGTCTGATGTAGAACATACCAAGCTGCTGTCCAGAGAACCTTTTTTCTGTCACACTGGAAGAACAAAAAGTGTTGGCAAACAGCGGCAGGATATTTGTTGAGCATGAGTGAGATAGTGAAAGAGGGAGGTGGGATCGCCTTGCCTCCTCTTTCCTCCCCAGCCGCTCTCGCAGGCAATTATACACCCTCCCCCTTGCTGATAAAGAGTTCAGCATCAGTTCACCAAAAGATTAATACGGAACGATGAACACACCCTTTGGAATGGTCCTGGCTGATTCAGAATTAGCCCGATTAGAGGGGACCTCAGCTAAAATCCCCCTGTAGACGAGTCCAGCAGCCCATAGAAAGTTGCTATTGTGCAGCGTCAGCGGGTTTGCATCAAGCAGCCAGAAAAGGAGGAGGCAGGCCAGTAATGTGAGCGCTGCCAATTGGATAACACGGGTGTCCAAATGAAAGATGGCAGCACTTGTCAGGAGGGTGATTGAGCCATGCTTTCTAAAGGGAGTGGAGATAGATAGTGTACTTTCTGGAAGGTATGATGACCCAAACAGAGAGAGTGAGCCTGAGTGTTCAAACCAGCCAGAGGACCTCAACATACATTTCACTAATTCTCCAGATGAGCTGTGTTAATAACAAGATGTCATGTTGCTGTAATCTCTACTCTCAGAGATGTGAGGACCTCAGCAAGCAGACTGCTAATTCAGATATGAAAGACTGTTCGGAAGGTAGTGCTGCAGGGTTTGACGTTCAACGTTGAAGCCTGTTTCACACATGCACTGCAACATTGAAATTATCTCGACATCGACCTCTTTCCATTAAAGTCAAATCGAATTTTGAATTGGAATTTTGAAATGTTGCGTTAAAGAAAATATGAATTTGAGAAGTTTCCATCAACTGGTTTAGAGCGAATAAACAAAGCTGCATAAGACTAGTGTCTGCAAGTTTTGCAGATATTTTTTCAGTAATCCGGTCATGTTGACCTGATGGTGGCGTAGGAAAAGTCATGACATCAACAACGTCATCAGTATTCATCCTCTGGAACTATGAATGTTTGCACTAAACAATGTGCCAATCTCCAAAACAGTTGTTAAGCTGGTTTGGGGCATTGGTCAGGGTCTGATATTTTACTTATGACTATTAAGTTTTCTGTTTCTGTTGGAAGGTCCTCTGTGTCACTCCCCATGTCCTGTCAACTTTCCCTCCTGTGTGATGACTGTCTCCGCCCTAACATGTTGCACCTGTGTCTCATTGTCTCACTCTCTTCTGTGTATTTAAGCCATGTGCTCCCTTTTCTCTGTGCCAGTTCATCTTGATCCCTGGTGACAGCTTTCCAGCATTTGTTCCTCACGAGTTAATACCTGCAAAAGATTATCCTTCTGCATATTGACCCTTGAGTTAGCCTGTGAGATTTGGACACCTTGGGGTTTTTATCTCATACTGTTTAAAAGGACTTTAAACCGTCTGTCTCTGTGCTTGAAAGCCCAAAAAGACACACAATTAATGTTGTAAATTCAAACAAAATACGTGATAGGTTAAGGGAAATATTATAGTTTGGGTTTAATTGTGCACGTGTCTTACCTAAATAAGGCAATTTAATGTATAAAAGCAAAAAAATTCAATTCAACTAATGCTGGTAGCATGCCTCATACAATTCAGCATTCACATCTAAACACATTAATGAGATGGAACAGACATGGCTGTATCTTTAAAGAACTCTGCCAGCTTCTTGGTGTAAACTGTGGTAATATATTTTCAACTCACTGCAGTAAATCCAGGATTATTGGTAAGAAGGTCAAAATGAAAGAACCCAAGCAGTTTTATTGAGTGACAATGACTCTAGTGGTGGAGGATTTTCTGAAATTTGAATGAATTCAGCTGCGCTCACAGAGGGCAGCATATAAAATGAACGGTTGTTTGTATACTCAGGCTGCCAGCCAAGGACTTTAAGATCGTATCAGTGTGTGGGTGAATTTAATAAATGCTGTGTACATTAGGGTATGTTCCTTTGGTGTTATCATGCCTGTGTGTTATGGAAACATAGATGCAAGCCCATGCAGCCTCCTCTCCCCCGACCCATCTTTGTCTTTCATTTCTCTCCCACACACTGTCTCTGCTACTCTGAAGTGACTAATACTTTAAAAGTTCCTGTAGCCAGGGGAAAGACTGTCAAGCGAAATTATATGTTGGGAATATCTTTCATCGTGGTGTATGTTGTCATTTGCCATCCCTCAGCAAATAATACAGCTTTGTAATTCAAAGTAAACTGCAACAATGAGGTCAGAATACAACAGTTTTGTTATAATTGATATAAACCTCCACAATGTGTCTGTTAGTTTCAGCTTATTCATATTTATGTGATGTGACGAGACAACATAGCTTTCAGAACTTATATTTGACGGCTGGCATTGAGGTTTTTGACCTTTAGTTGTCCAGGGAGAATATGCAGAGACCTTTTCTCCTGCTCAACTGCTCGTCAGCCCAAAAATCTTATCGGCCAATCACGTGGCAGCAACTCAATGCATTTAGGCAGGTGGACATGGTCAAGACGATCTGTTGAAGTTCAAACCAAGTATGAGACTGGGGAAGAAAGGTGATTTAACTGGCTTTGAACGTGGTTTGGTTGTTGGCAGGGCTGCTACTTAAGTCCAGTCTCGGTTGAAAGACCACTTCTTCAAAGGCCTCCACTTGTCTTGGTCTCATGCCTGATTGGACTTGGAATTGTCTTTGAGAACAAGCCAAGTTGATCCTGACTGCAAATTTGGGATCAGCTGTAAAGAATGTTCCAGATTATTTTAAAGATAATGTCTTTTTTTTAGATTATTTAGAAGATGGATCAATTTTGTTTACTCAAAGATCAACAGGATTTCCAACCTAAATGACAGAATACATTGACGTTTTGCGGCTCACAGTACAGAGCTGAGCGTTAAAAAAAATAGCACACACATCATTATACATACACATATGCTGTGTGGTTGTAAAAAAGGCTGAAATTTCGGTGCTTAACGCTACAAACTAAGTGACAGGAATAGAGCAAAAGGGTTACTGGTTAGCCGTTTTACAGACACTTTAAAAAGTAAATGAAGTACATAAATGCTGGCAGCTAGTAGCTAACAGGGTGACATGTAACACGTTACTAGAAAACATGATTCACAAATGCAAGCCAAGGAAGTTACATAAAAAGTTACATATATAATTTGTTAACTTTTGTTTTCATACGAGACATGAACCCCAATCTCCTGGATGAAATTCTGCCATTTGTTCGACTATCTACCTCCTCTGACATCCATTTAAACTCTGCATCACTGTCAAGTTTCAAGTATTTCTGCTGATATACTGGGATTTTCAAGTGCAAACATCTCTAGGGTTTCCAGAGAATGACCTGAAAAGAAGAAAGTAAGTGAGTGGAAGTTCTCTGGGCCCCAATGCTTTGTTGAGAGAACAGGTCAAGCTCTGAAAAGGCAATACTACCTAAAATAACCACTCATTTCAACAGAGCTATGGAGATAAGCATCTCTGAGCATGTCACCCCTCGAAGCAGATGTGTTACAGCAACAGAAAACCACACCTAGTACCATTGCCACCATATTGCTAGTCTACAGAGTCTAAATTTCTACTGCAACATACAGATGGTGGGGTCAGAATTTGGCATGGGTCCATCCTGCCTTGTATCAATGGTTCAGGCAGCTGGTGGTGGTGTAATGGTGTTGGGGATATGTTCTTGCTTTCCCCCCAAGCTTACTTATCCCTTGTTTTATTGCTGCTATGTTTTTCCTGAGTGTGTTCCTGTGCTGCAGCATCATAACGCCTGTCTCCTGTCTAGCCAATGAGGACTTTCACAGAGGCAAAGAGGGGTTAGCAGTCTTGCTGACGTGCACCTTATTATGCTCTTTTTTTGTATCCAAATCTTTTCATCAACTTAAGTGATTAGAACCAGCAACGTTTAAGCAAAGAGCTCCTCTATTCTGCCTCTCTGTTCTGCTGATTGTGCACCCGATAATTGTCCCATTAAAACTTTCAGGGCAGCAAACTATTCTGCCACAGTCAGAGCTTGAGCAAGGTCTTGAAGTGTTGCTATTGTAGCCCTGTAAAGACCATTTAGACACTGTTTACCTAACTCGACTTGAAAGCATGAATGGCTCCTTTTTTTATTTAGATAATGCCCTGGAGGATAATTCAATCTGCCAACATGACCTCTACTAGCACCTCACTAATTCAAGTGGAGTTGTCACATCATCAGTGAATAAATTCCTGTGATGTCTGATTGTTGTTTTGTCCATGCGGAACCTGAGTGGCACTTTAATATTTGAGAATGTTGCCATTCATATCCCTCTGACTTAATTCCTAAGAAATCACTTGAATGCCACAGAAGGAGTCTTTTCAGAAGGCAATACCATGCCTCTAAAGAATACATTTTGTTAAAAAAAAAAAAGGTTACTTGAAGGTTTGTTGCAGACATGCTTGATTCCTGAACTCTTTTTATCTGAAGGGCAACAATGATTTTCTACTCCGCCGTGTTGATTTTAATTTAAACCTGTAAATGTCAATGTATTGTTATGATTACTCAAATCAATAGGAATTACTGAGGGGTATGTTTGCTTTGTTGATTACCGAATGGAAAATGTAGCTCTTTCTCTTCTGCACTGCAACATATGTGAGCTTGTATGGGATGTTCCGAATATTCACCCTCAGCAGGTATTCAGATCTGACATCTAATGGCGATAATGCTGAGCTCTTGCCAAGTGACTCACACTGAGTAACAGAGGGTGATGTAGTGGCCTTCATATCAGTGATAATTAAGATAAATGTAACTTTGGCAAGGGCATGGGGCCACATATTAGCCAAAAAGTTTCTATAGTAATACCTCACTTTGTTATATGATAGGAAATTGCTGCAATCATACATGCAGTCATTGCAAAAGAATGCAACTGCTCAGTCTGTCATCATGGCAGTTTGATAGACCAGCTTTCAAAAACGATCAATACATTTCATCAAGGTGGCGCCATGTATCGGTCTTCCCGGTCATGTAAGCCATGGAAGAGGCACCAGGGCATAGTGAGGCAAGGACAAGATGTAAGGTTAGCCAAAGGAGAAGATGGGTCAGAGGGAAAAGAACAAGGGGAAAAGTGTCGGAGAATGTGAGGGAGAGAAAGACAAGCAGGAGGGCTTGACAAGGGCAAATGGATGAGAGAACACACTTGAATAAAGAAGATGTCATCTTATGGAGCGAGTGAAAAATAGAGATGGAGGATCCGAGGATAAGGACAAAGAAAACAACAATATGCTCTATCTTCTTTTATGGGATCTTGAGTGTGGGAAAGGTTAACCGAACGCAGTGCAATATAAGGAGGCAAACGTTCATTCAATACCCTACCAATGTTATTTTTAAGGTCTTGGCCTCGGTATCTGCGGATTATTTTACAGGTGAGCAAGCATAGGTTGGAAAATGAGATTTAAGGTCATCACAAAGAGTGCACACTCATTCTTGCAATAAACTCATGCTGCTGAAAATGAAACAAGATTGTTGATAGATCTCCGGGGAGGGAGGCGCGGTATGAATATAACGTTACAATTACAGATATGGAATGAAGAGAGGTTGGAGAAACTAATCTATAAAGATCTGTTTTGCTGTTTCATTTCATTGACTTTCCTTGTTTCATTGACTTTGACTGAACTCTTTTAAAAAACTTCCATAACCCCAAGGCTTCAAAAAGCTGCATACTGAGTTCAAGGAAACCTGAACCTGAAACTGGACAATATATTCTCTGTTACTGGATGTCTTATGAAAACTTCTGCAGCATGATACGTATAATATCCAACAAAATATGTCATGATGACCTCTGTTATCCACACGCTATTAAGGCGCCAAAGTTTGTCAGTCACATTTTGAGGAAACTTGCTTTTGTTTAATCTGAATGGCTGACATCCAGTTTAATCCAGCTTTTAGTTGCCTTCATCTATTCATTTATTTTGTGCAAGTCCTATGATATGTTATGAAAGAGAATTGCTGTTTTTCAACACCTTTTAAACAAAATAAATGTAGCAAAAGTCACCAAATGATTGCTTGAAGTTAGGAAACAAAACCACTTTGTTAAGGTTTGGAGAAAACAACATGGTTAGGCTTTAAAAAAAAAACACTACTTCCGGGCAGTGGGATACCTACAATTTCTAGTTCATTACTTTCCATAGGAATCACCACAAACTTTCCATGAGAACAGCCTGAATTCGAAGTATGGGGCCCGGCTCAACTGTCTGTCATGGACACTTCAAAAGCACTCGCATACTTAAATGGAAGCTCCTGCTGGTTGCTATTATCAACTTTTGGCATGTGAGGTTTTTAATTATAAATTAATTTCAAAAGGGCTTAAGACGTCTCGCCAAAGCAGTTGGGATTTTCTTTATATTTTTAATGACAATTTCTTTCTTTAAAGTTTATCCCCGACTGACTATGAGATTAGAACCTGTATAGTTCTCTTTTGTCGAGCATGTGAATTGCTGGCCGGATGTGGTGGTCTAATCAAAAGCGTTGGGCAGGCTGTGTGCTTTTGGGCCAGCCCCAGCCACTGTAACTGACAGGATACCAAAGACTCTTTGGCAGGTCCACTCACCCATTCACAGCAGACATTCGACAGCCTGGGAAACAAAATAGCTGTATTGCCTTCTGATGATAAGAACCAAATCACATCCGACGGCGCAGAAAGGCTGATTGTGCTTTTTTTGGTTTCTTGCGATAATTTTCTTTGTGTACATTTTTTGTTGTTGTATCACATTCTGTGAATGTTCTAAGAATAAAGGCAAGACGGGAAAGAAGTGCAATGATAGAAGTTTGTTTTTTTAATGGGGAAAAAGAGGTTCAGGAAGGACCTCTCCTGATTTCACCCTTTCATTCTCACTGCCTCTCAAAAAGTGTTCATTTATATACTATTGTTCCCACCATCTTTTAATTTTGAGGCCATTTCATCCTTGATATAAGAAAAATAAAATAAAACTTTAAAGCAATAAAAAGCTTGTGCCAGAAAATACCAAAGATGTGTTGGATACAATGTTAGAAAATGGATTTATCCCATGTCTCTGTGGGGTTTCATTGAATTGCTCTATTTAGAAAGAACAGAGAGAAAGACACAGAGAGAGAGGGCGAGTATTATTAGAGTGGCTGAGATTTATCTCTCCCCTCTATAACACTGCCTCTGAGTTTTCTCTGTACACACAGTGAGAGTTTACTCGTTCATGGACCCTCTCCCTCATCCCCCCGCCTTAATGCTCCCGCTCTTTCTGATTATTGCATGTACATTCTAACGGAATACTAATCGAGCAAGTAAATGGTAACACGTTACTCGCAGTGAAGTTCAAGACCTCAGCTAATTTGGTTTAGCATCCGAGTGGAACCAAGTTTAATAGGGCTCGAGTACAACAGCTCATATGAGGAATTAAAACAGACACACTGGTTATGGACCCAATGTATGCATGTGTGTTCTTTTTTTCTGAAAGCGTGCATGCATTTGAGGTCATAAGATTTCCAGCTCTGCATTGTTTTAAAGGGCGTTTCATGAGGAAACCCAAGTGGAAATCAATCTAAAAAAGCAGCTTAATGCATGTCCTGGAGATTTACTCCCTGACTTTAAACGGTGCCAAAGACAAAATAGTCTAAAAAATTCCCCATTGGACCGAAACCCGAATTGCCTGACATCCCGTTAGTTCCGAAAACTACTGGGCCTTAGCCACAGTGGGGGTTTTTCTGTGATAATCATCCATTGGACTAATGGACTCTCTGCACTGATTTTATTGTTTTATTTAAAGCACTTGTAAAGCTGAAAAGTGCTTTACAAATAAACTTGCCTTCTGTCCATTGGTAAACTATGGGATGCCAGAACAGTGGGCTGTCCCCCTTTAAAGCTATTTAGTCAGATGTGTTAGTCTCATGAATCCCAGCCTAATAAGCCACCCACATTTTTTTCTTTCCAAGTTAATGATTAATGATTTTATGATGACTTAATTACTTGAATACATGATGACCAACAAAACGATGGCCTAAGAGCTCACAGGATCGTGCCTATCCATAAAATCTTACACCAGTTAACAGACAAATTAATTGTACATGGCGTCAAACCAATGTTAGATTTTGTCCTTTTACTCCATGTGTCAAAAAATTCAGCCTCGCCAGGGAACCGTGCTTTATAAATGCTGGATTCGATGTTTTTAGACGCCTCCTAAAACACTCTGGGCTGACACATTTATGCATTCACTTCATTGAGAGACTCACCAGCCACGGCCAAAATCTATTAGCATTTGGCTTGTAGGTGGTGTTCATTTTATTTCTCACTTTGTATCATTCTAAACCTTGGATACCTAATAACTGAGCACATTTACCATTACCTCTTTCTCATAGTGCCATTTGGTGCTGCTTCACTGTCAAGTGATTAATTGTTCTTGACAGCACATTTAAAGGTCTCTAGCAATCTGTGAAGTATCCCCCGGATGGTAAATGTGAAACTTTAAGGTTATTCTTGGATACTGTTTGACATTTGGTTCATGCATTCATCAACTAGATACAATGTGATGTGATTCCTTTTTCCATAAAATAGTGGAAGATGGTGATATGAAAAGGACATTCCCCATGCAATGGATGTTCTCTCCTTTTCACATGTAACCCCCTCTGGGTGTAGTTGCCAAAGGTTGGCCCTGCGGATACCAAAATGCCATTGGCAGCACTTCAGCTAGTGTCATACTTAGGAATGCCAGAGGAGGATTTTTAATTATGAATTGACCTGTAGAGACCTAAGGATGTGAGATCTAATACAGGAGTTTGGAGCGATGCTCGCCTCAAGGAATAAGAAGAAGCAGGAAGGCGTTCTCTTGTGCCTGGAGAGGGCCATGGATCTTTCGTGACAGATCTAATTCAGCAACCAAAGCATGCACAATGGAAAAGGCTCAGCCTGATCTCATGACTTCCTTACACTGAATTCCATGCAGCTGGCACATGATGTGGGAAAATGGCGTGCGATAAGCATGGAATCAATGCCAATCAGGATCTTTATTTGTGCTGGGCACACTGATTCCCTGGTTTAACAATGTCATTCAGTGATGTAGTAGTAAGTTTTACCGAACTTCCAGAGCTCATTTCTCCCTCTTCTACTTCACTTCCAGATTTCCGGTATATTTATTTTCTTCTTTAAGAACACCTAACCAGGACATTTTTTATCCCTAATCATCGGTCAGTGGTTTTGTTGCCTAAATTCACCGAAATTACAAACTCATATGTGCTATGTTTAGAAAAAATGTAAGTTTAGTTTTTTGGGTTTTTTTTTTCATTCAAACTCTGTATCACCGTCATAACTACTACGTCAGCAAGATGGCCACAAAGGACAGTCTAAAGTGTAAATCTGAGTCATATTTTGGTGCCTGTACAAACACCCAATATTGATGTTTCTGAGGAGAGACCAGTTGCTTTAAATACATTCAGGGTTACTGTAGAGAGCCAATATTCCTGGCATGATTAGCTTCATACAAAATTTTAAGTGTATTTTTATGTATCATTACGGCTGGGAAACAATATAGGAGTCCAAAAAATGAAGGAGAAAAGATGCATATTTCAGTAAATACAGCTAACCGCGAAGATTGGATGAACATAATGACTTAAAAGTCTTCTGTAAAACAACACCATATTCATTTCCAGTTTGTAAAATGTGTTTAATTACTCAAGCTGTCCATTCCAAAACACTGCCTATCAGCTGTCAGCAGAGACACCTTGCTTTTACCAGAAGAAATCCTGGTTGCCTCAGCTCTGATTTCTAGAGAGGCTTTAAGCTGCCAGAGATTTGAAAAGCTCACAGGTGTGAATGTGTTGTGTTTAAGGCTCGCTCCTCACTCAGGCGAAGGAGACAAAGCGAGTGGCTCTTGGCACACGCACACCTTCCCACTCAGAGTGCCCTCCGAGGCTTTGCCGGTTAGCACATTCAGACCTCACCATTCCCTACCTGCACTGGCCCCTCTATGTGAGCAGGAACAATAGCTGTCTGGAAATAGTGTCCCCCCTCCTGTCGCTTCATGTCCTTGGCTCCATGCTGACAGCAACAATGTCCATGTCATCTTTGCATGGCTGCAGATTGCAGGCTGCACTGGTAATGGCTGGGCTGGAGCAACTAGTCTCTCACTGGTTGATAGGATTCATTATCCACACTTGCTTTTTACACTGATCGGATTAACAACAGGCATGAATGGAGGTGTTGGAACCGTTTTTGGTTATTCTTGGCTTTCGACATGTTGAAAATGTAATGTTGCTGTTTGTCTGAATTGTTTAAAGGTTGATGGTTAGGAATGAAAAAAATTCTTAAAACGTGTGACAATCACTGTTTTAAAAATCGATATTTTAACATGTTAATGGTGTAAAGTGGTTTGGTTCATGCAAAGAAAACAAAAGTTAAAGTTTAAACCACTTGACTAAGGTTAGAAAAAAGAAACTCTTGTTCCAGACTTAACTTTTAACAATGGGACACAAATCCTCAAACAACTCAACTCTCTTCAGCTCAACCTTTGGGATAATGACAAGTCTTTATTACAATCTCAAGAACTCTGGCTCCAAAGATTTCACAAAGTCCATCTGCAAAATATTCACAAATATACTTGTTTTGCTTTGCAAGACTTGATTTGGAGTTTTAAATAAATCAGTGGTTACCATGCAAAGGAACTGGCTTGGTTTTACTCCTGAGTAATGAGACTTGAACCCACTGCTGGAGCACAACACTTTTTAAAAAGTCTGCAAAGACCCTGTAAAATAACATGTTGATAAATCAAAATTTAAGGAGGTGTCAAGCAAATGCAGGCTGCAGGATTTACAGATAAGTGCCTCTCTGTTGCTTTGTGTTTTAAAACCAGTAAAACAGGAATACAATGTAAAATGTCCATTACAATCAGTCATTGGGGAGCTAGACAGCACAGTAATGGAATAAACTATTGCTGTTTAGAGTAGAAACATACTCCTAACACCTTCAAATGTAGCATTGTTAGAATATATAGTTTATTTAAAGCCCTCGCAGACAAATATGTACTTTTCCTTAGACCACACTCAAATCTGACATATGCCTATTCAAGGACATATGAAGCAGTGAGAAATGAAATCTGACTGATTAGATAAGTGTCCATTGTTATGTTCCACTATAAAGGCTCAAAAAGCAGTTCATACTATTAAATAGTACAAGTCTGTCTGAGCAATGTCATTGTAACTGTGCAAATAACCACCTTAGTCCCAATGGGATATTATGACAACCCACACTACACCAATCAGGTTGTCTTGACACCCACAAATTTGTTCTGTATAAAATGTGATTAGATGACAACTTCAGCAGTAGAACTATGCGCTGATTAAAATGGTCTAGACATAAAAATAATAACTCAGAAAGGAATCAACATAAAAAAAAATTTAAAAAAATAAAAACTTCATCTTATTCTTGATGCGAAAAACAACCAGTTGCTGAAAACACACTTTGAATGACTTTCTAAAACTGTTTCTATGACAACTCTACAATGGTAACAAAGGAGTGCCAGACAACAGTCGGGGTAATGTGGACCAGAACACAAAAAGCAGACCTGAAAGCTACATTACTCTCTTTTGTGTCATCTCTGTTCAGGTTTTACATCAAGGTGAAATTACGCAATCTGTGTCCTAGGGCTCTTCTTTTCTCAACCTCCTTTGTGCTTATTATGGCAAACTTTCTCAGTGCATTTTTGTTCCCTTAAGGTTAGCCATGAGCAAAGTGGCTCTGCTTGATGCTAAGTATCTCCCCTCTGGGAATATACCAGAGTGTTGGCAAGCAAAGGGTAATTTTAGATGCTTGAGAGATATAAAGGGAAGAATTTAGAAGGATAAGTCCCAAAAGTCTACACAAATGTTACGAGATCTCTTTGCTACATGGGGTTCCTTTACAAATGCTTTAACAGTAGTAAAGGTTTATTTGAACCCCAGCAAAACTGTACAAATTAGACACACACTAAATTATCCCTGAGCAAAACTCAGTTTCACTTTCATATTTTGTCATTATCTTAATAGACTCTGGTGCAATCAAAACTGTTCAATCAAAATGCAATCTCATCCCCCATCTTGGAGTTTTCTTTGAATTTGATTTCTGAACATTTACTCTCCCGTCTAATCTTTCTACCATTCCCCAGCTTCAAGAACGTGTCAGAAACACATCAATACTGCAGTTTGAAAATCTCTGTGGTTATATAACAAGTGTGTCTTTTTCTTTTTACCTACAGTATGGTGGAATTTTGGTAATGCCTGTTCTTTGCAGTCAGTGAGATAACTAAATTTCTGCAGCCTTTTTACTCCCTGTAAAGATATCTGGAACATCTGTTTGAACACACTTTTCCATTAGTACCACAGGGCGACAACCAAGTCTCATGGATAAGTTATATCGAGTGTGAGTGTGTGTGTGTCAGAGAGCTTTCAGGGTGTGATAAAATGATATCAAGAAAAACAGGCTGCCCAAAAAACTTCCACTCAAGTTTATGTTAACAGTAATAAAAGACTCAAATTCTCTCAGCCAGCAGAACCTTACTGTGATGCCCGAGCCCAGGAATTGGGGCTGACATTGGACCAAAACCTGGCGAATAATAGCTGATGTTTAAGACGTGATGTTTCTAAAGACATAGAACTTATTCTGGGTCGCTGATCAAATCAAATACTGTACTCTTACTGCAAGTGTTTTATTGCTGTTATTATATGAGGCAGTGGTTTTTGCTGAGCATGCTGTTTTGGCTTGAGAGCCAGTCTTTTTTGGCCTTGGTAGCTGAAATGACTTGAATTTGTTGGTAGTTTTCTCAACATGGCTGCATGAATTGTCTAAATTTTCAATGTGTGGACATTTTCGCTTAAGAAGAGTGAACCATGCAAGACAGAAACATCAGCACATTGTGAAGTAATTGCTGAGTCATTGGAAATAATCAATAGTTGTTGTATTAACCATGCATACTTTGTCTCTTTGAGCAGTGTATGGTATACCAAATTTTAAAGCAGCTATATTCAATTTGTAGTTTTGTCCTAATTTAGGGACTACCTCCTTCAAAATAAGTCCCAGAACACCACTAACTAATTCAAATCATTCAGTGAAAAAAAATATGCATGAAATGGATGGATTGGCACCATATTTGGAGCAGATATTCATATTTCTAAGTCGATATTTCCAAATTACTTTTGTGGTCCCTTGACTTTTCTTTGCTCATGTAGCAAGGGCTGTGGATTCTTGGTCCTGTTGTATCTTTAAGTGAATGGATGCACTGAACCTGCACGTTTAAAGGCCCGATGTAGTCCAAAACAGGTGTGGACAGTTTATGCTGCACTGAGTGTCTCGGCATTGGCAGATATGCTGCTTAGAACTCTTAAGGCGTCGGACGAAACCTTCCAAGATGTTGCCTATTCATTGAGACACAGCTTGCAAATTATTGTTCACTCAAATTAAATCAGTGGACTTTGCTGTAACAGATCTACCATCAGATACAAGGTAAGACCACAACACTTACAGCTGCCTTTTAACAAGTAGGACTTAACATCTGCAAGAGTAAGGCAAAGATCATGAGGATGTCACACTGGAAGGCTTGAAGAAGTAGAGTCCTTTACCTATTTAGGAAGTGTCGTCTGCAAATGTGGAGGTACATATGCAGATGTAAAGGAAAGAATAGGTAAGGCAAGGAAAGCCTCCTTATGGCTCAAGAACATCTGGTTCTCTAGCTGCATACAGCAACCAACAAAAATTAGCATCTTCAGCTCCAATGGAAAATTAGTACAGTTTTATGGTGCTGAAACTTTGAGATTGACAAAAACCACAATGAGTAAAAAAAATCTAACTTTTATCAACAACAAAAAAATCATTCTTTAACCTCCATGTGCAGGACAGATGACCAACAATGACTGTGGTGCACCTACCAGCAGTCGGAAGTGGAAAAATAAGGTGTAGATTGATCAGCAAGCAGAACAACAACAAAAAACAGCACCACCAGAAAGCACTGAGATGATTAAACCCTCAAGAGAAGAGGAAAAGAGGTCAGACAAAGAACACCTGGTGATCAAGAGACTTCGATACAAGTGGTATCAGACAGAAACTGACTGAGAACTCTTGAGGGGCCTTGTTGAGGGGTGTCCGGCATGACTACTACCTTTGGGCTCCTTTTGGTGGGTTATTTTAGACATGGCTGCAGGAGATGGGCTATTCTATCTAAGACTGACAGCGGCACGCCTGAAAAACATGTGACAACAATTATTAAAGAAAGCACTGCTTGATAATGTGACTGTATGCTGATTATTTAGGTCGGAAGCTGATGCCTGTGTGTTATGCAAATTGGAGGGATTCTGTGCATTCATTATGAACACTGACTGTTATTGCTCGTGCAATAGATGTCAATGCGGTTGAGATTGCAGATGAAATGAGATTTGTTGTGTTTATGTATCTGGTTGTGTGTGTAAGCCATGAGTAATTCCCTGAATAAAATTACCCCGGGAATTCCTGGGTTAAATTTATCTCAGAAATTACACACAGCAGCAATGCTTTTCCAAGACTTGCGCTTAACAGCTTGTTTTTTCTTTTGTCAATGTAAAAATTATGCACCAAATGGGTGGAATCAGTGATGTAGTGCCCTATTATAGTTTAGCAAAATATCATCTTGGTGAGTCCAGGCTGACTCAAAACATTTCAGAAATGGATTATTGGCTTCTTATTATCATTTGCCCTTTCATATCCGTGGAATGTTAAATTACCAAAATATCTAATTTGTTCAGTTTAAAACAATGTCAGTTTAATGTCGATTTTGTTTCCCTGTTATCAGCTATTGTGTTATTTTTTGGGCCTGTTTTTGGGCAAGTCCTGAATACAAATCAGCAGTGTCCTTCAAGCTGTTGTCCGGACAAACATTAAGTGAGCTTGAGATGTGAAATCATGTCACCAAACAACTACCATATCTCAAGGAATGATTACCAAGCTTATGATTAATTACCTTCACGAAGGAGGTCATGTTTTCGGCTCAGTTTGTTTGTTTGTCATTAAGATTACAGAACGACTACAGGCCTGACTTTCGTTAACATTGTGAATTACAGCATTTGTGTTGCATTCATGTAGTATCCTAATAGTCGGCAAAATGATATCCCAACTGAGAAAATTTGCAAATGAATGCCCCCTCATCTCAAATTTTTTCGATTGATTTAATAAATCTATTTTATCTATTTGTTTAATATTTATTTGTGTCTTCTGCTGATGTAAAGTGTACATATGCAAATGTTTCAAAATGTTATGTCGAAGTAAACTTACTGAAAAGTAAACTCTGAAGTGGCTGCTGTCACTAAAATTCCAAAAATAACATATATTTAAATCCACCTAGAAATACAACAAAAACAACAAAACTGACAAGTGTATGGTGTG
>CAFUXE010000014.1:876516-895974 GCA_903364295.1 Serranus cabrilla | reverse complement strand
CCTCCACCCCCACCTCCCTCTCTCCAGTAATGTGAAGGAAACAAATGCTTCTCACTAAAGACTCATCATTCCACCCAGATGATGTTTGTTGAAAGCCTAATGACTGTGTCTGTGAGCGCATGCGCAATCGTGTGTGTCTGTGTCAAATTCAACCTGTCTAAATTTAGTTTGCTTCTTTCAAAACCTTCAATATGCTGCGCCAAACACGGTGCAGGCTCTTTTCCACATCCTCCCAGGCACATTTCAACCTATTAGCTACACTCTAAAAAAGAAAAGGAAGAGCAATTTTGGCACCTTCATCAATTCTATATTTTCTCCCTGTAGGTATAGCCATAAGTGTTTCAGGGGGAAATCTCTTTTTTTCTCACATTCAGTAACAACCGTAGAGTGCAGTCATGACCCCTTAATGCATGTGAGCAAAGAATCTGTGTTGACCTGTAATTAGTCAGTGCTCCTCAGACTTTTATAGTAACAGTGAAATCTGTTGCTCTATTCTCAGTTTAGTAGCACTTATTCCAGCTGAATGAAAGGCGTCATATGAACTGACCTACTGGGCACAGGTCTGGGGATCCAAAGGGTCAGGGACCTCCCATCTTCACCTACAAACTGAAAGAGACACGTGTCAGGACCAGGAGGAGAATCACAATGAAGAAGCATCAAATGACAGACAGACACCGTCGCCCAAAACAATACTTCACTCCCACTCCGTGGGAGTGAAGTAACAAAATGCAATATAACTACAAAGAGGCACAAAAATGGGGCAAAACTAACTGCAAATGACCAAAACAATAACAAAAAAAGCAAAATGATGACAAAGAGATGCAAAATAACTACAGAGACACAAAATCACTACAAAGATACGCAAAGAGACACAAATCAACTGCAAAGACACACAACAACAAAATAAGGCAAAACAACCAAAGAAAAAAAGAACTGCAAATGACCAAAACAATAACTAAAAGAGGCAAAATAATTACAAAGACACACAATAACCACAAAGAGACACAAACAACTACAAAGACACACACAACTACTACAAAATGGGGCAAAACAACCAAAGACAAAAATAACTGCAAATGACCAAAACCATTTACAACGTAAAAGACATAAAATAACTACAAGAGGCACGAGAGAAAGGTGGGTTAGAAACTATAAAGTGTGCCCCACTGTCACATTCTGTTCTAAGTTCAAGTTCAACCAAACTGAACCTGTGTCCAATGAGAAAAAGATAATCTGAACATATTTTCTATAATTTTGAACAGTGTTGTACGGTACACAGCTTTACTAAACACATAAAGACAACAAACAGTGTAGGATGTTTCCTGAGAGATGAAAAATAGAGAGAAACAGATTTTCAAAAGATAGGGAAGAGGGGGGGGTGTTGACAACAGCTGGCAGACAACGATGCATCTCCTGAAAGTCTTCATCTCAAGGCTGATGGATGATAGCAAGAGATGGAGGGGAGCTGTGCAGAAGGCGTTCTCCATTTTTATCCCCGTCATAAGAAAACCATTTTTTTTATACTCCTCTATTTTTTGGTTCAGCGAGCGCACTCTTCTGTTCACCTAGGCACGTTTGGACATAGGAGGAAAATTACACCACATACATCTCTTCTGTATCTTAACATTGGAGAAAAATATCAGAAAGCTGCATGTCTTGGAGTAATGTTATACCCCTTCACTAAAAAATGTATCTACCAAATCATGTGTTTTTCTAATGACCATGGAAATACATCCTTTGGTAACGTCTTTATTAAAACTATGAAAGGGAAACCATAACCAATCCAAACTCCATAACAAATCTTTACAATCCAACCCATAATGGAAACAACAGGATCAGATTCCCCAAAATAAGACTGGTTTTAAGGACTAAAAGGGAAAAAATATATATATATTGGGCCATGGACGGTCACAGGCCTTTTCTCTAAGCCCCTGTATTTAGTGTTTCACTGCTTCTGTGAAACAAACTGTAATGATCAAAAACAGCAGTGTCAATAATAGAGGTTAGCTCCATTGAGAGTCCATGACGAATGACATATTCCGGAGTGTGTCCAAATATGCATGAGTGCTTTCTGTCGTGTGTGTGAAATCCATAGGCCATACAGCGTTTTTTAAAATCCATTGCATTTGAGTCAGCAGGGTTGTCAAAACTGAGTTTTCTGTAATAATCATTCTGTCGTAATTTGAGAGAATGATGGATAGCAGCTTGGCAAACTCATCTAAAAATGTAGCAGTCTGTTTGGGGGGCCTGTGTACTGTAACTGCTCGCACACTGGGTTTGCATCTCAATAAAACAGCAGGGTATTCCAAGGATGGAAATTTACCAAATGAGTGAAAGGATATGCTGGTGATTCCTCTTTGATTTTGACAATCTCTGCTTCTAATATTAGACAGCACTTTTTAAAAAGATTTAAAGGGGCTAACAGCCCTTGACTGTAGGTAGGCACAAGGCCAATTAGCGCTTTAAAAAAGGACCAATAAAATGTGTAAATCAATTTTACACTTACACAAAGGCGCCAGTCTTTTAAGTAAGATTTAAAACATTTTAAAGCCATTGTCATTTATTGATTGCAGACAGTTTATGGAAATGTTAAGGGTAGGCTTCAGTAAAAATGTCATTTTAAAAAATGAACCAACCTTTGTTTCATATTAGTTGAAATAACTTGGCTTTGTTGGGTACTTGATTCTGATCGGTTAGTTATAGCTGTCAAGAGTCTATTATTTCTGAATAAAAGGCCGCTGCTATTATAACAAACTGCTGAGATGGAGGCAGTTCTGGTGGTCAAATTGTCTTATTTCTTGCTGTGCAATTAGGGTCTTGCATCACCCTGCTGTGGTTTATTTCTCAGTAATGAACTGCTTCCTGTACATTATCCATTACTAAATGGCTACTAGGTTATAAAGTTCCACACGCTGCTGAGATCTTGGCATACGCTTACATTGCTCTACAAAGATGTTGAGTTTTGCAGTGTCGTGCTCCAGTTGTGTAACATCTAATTAGAAGGAATATAATTCACATCTAAATCATCAGTTACAAAAACCAAAGCAAGTAAACAAGTAGAAATCAGCTGGATTTTGCAGGGTGCAGTTGGAAGAGTCAGTGAAACGGAGAGTTGCTCCCAGCCTGGTAAAAGGAGCAAAAAAAAAGGCTGTTCAGGGGAAGTAGTGAGACCGAAGCAGAGACCCTGAGGGAATCAATAACCACAGTGGACAGTGGCAGACTGTGCAGTGGGCCTGTTCCTGTCACTTATGCTGGCATGGCTGTTGGGCAGCAGGAGTTATGTGCAGCTTAAAAGAAACAACTTCTCCATCTTAGCCACCTTCTTTCTCGTTCTTTAATTAGGAGCGACCTCGGTCGATAAATAAACGGCTCATTGACCTTGCTGTCATCAAGCCGTCTTTAAAGTATAAAGTCAGTTTTTGCCTCACTGCTTTGTGCATAATGTCACAGTAAAATGGACCCTTTCATGGCAGGGGATGTGTAATGGTGAGCGATAGAGCCTCTAATGGCATTATATTAGGCCAAGTGAAGCTGTATTATGTCACTGCAGTTCAAGGCTAACTGGGTTAGCCATTCAAACTATAACTACAGTTTTCCACTCTTTACAGTTCCATGTTTAATCCACTAACAGTGCTTTATTTAGCTTTTAAAATTATCCAGAGCAGCAGCGGTTTGTCTGCCCAGACTGGTTAATTTATGGGGCGGGAATGTTTTTGATGCATTGGTTGTTCTGTGATGGAAGTGGGCATTTTTTATTCTCTTGTGTATTTTTGGGAGGTTTGAGGAAAAACCACTTGTGGCTGCTGTGTGCAGTGGGTCTTTTAGAGGTGGATTATAGTTCACTTAAAGGGGAACACCACCTAAATTATGGTTTCCGATATGTTATTTTCATGGCTGACGAAAGTTCAATCAATATTTGTCTCAAAGCCAGAACCGTTAAATCTTAAACTTGTAATGCCATGTCAAGTAAAAAGTCTGGAGCTGCTCCTTTGACAATAAATGTGAGACTGATGTTCATGTGAGAAACAGAAATAACATGTTTAAATGACCCTTTTGTGGATGTGCTCTTGGTTAAATTGTCTATGGGAGTGGCAGTTGGTTTATATGGACTTCGTTTAGAGCAGTGGAAGTATTTCTTGCTGTATAATTACACACAACTCAACTGACGAAGGAGCTGCACACTAATTACAGTGCTAATTGTATTATAACTTCTGCAAACATGTCTTATGCTCAGACACATCAATTAAATGCTATTTTATTTATCCTTTTTTGGAGAATAAAGTACTATAGCTTTTCAAAACTATCCTCTTTTGACACAGCAATCCTCATTATCTATGAGTTCTCACCATGCTATTCTTTCTATTCTATTCATGCTATTCCATTGCTATCCGCAACTTGGCATTGCATCCTAAAGTGGCCCAAAGAGCATTTTCTCCATGGACCACAATTGTAAAAAAGATGTCTGTAAACAAAGAACACCAAAAAATGAACTCTACAGCACATAGCATATTCAGTAAGCAAGCAGGCAATTCTGACTGAACCATCTTTGGGTCCAGATCCTATAAAACATGCATGGGTAGCTCGTTATATGTTGAAATAGGTAATTTTTTCTGCTGCCATAAGTATTTGGATATACAGTGCAACTGCTCCTTTCCATTGGAAACACAACATTCCAAGACACCCTTTGCCTAAGGTAACAGAGCTTCATTTTCTCACTACCACTTTATCTATGTACCAGATTTCATGACAATACATCCAATAAAGATAATCTAAGAAAGCAGTTCTTTAATGTCTTCTCCCTTATTTATCCACACATGTCTGTTCTGAAATACATTTCCTGATACACTTCACCTCAAACTAAAGTCATGTAAATGATTCATGGACTTGTTTTTCAAAGTTCACACAGAGTGGAGGTGCATATTTTGCCTTGAACAGCATTTGGCTGCATTGCTTCCTGCCAAGCTGCAAACAAGCCCTCCAGCTCAACCAAAAACATGGTTATGTTCACTTTAGAGGTGGGTAAGGTTGAGATGTAAGGGTAGCAGGTAGCATTTGTATTCAGCCTTATTTTGGTGGTGACGTGTTATTTGATACCTTGGTGTTGACTCTTCTATTTATATAGCTGTCAATCAGTTTGGGGCTGATGGAGTGGAAGGTTGCAGTCCTGAATTTCATTTCAGAGCAACACTCTTTTTAGACTGGGATTTTGAACAGAATGAACCAACGTTTAGTGCAATTACACCCAATTTATGTTAAAAGATGTTTTAAATGCAGCACATGTGATAAGGTCTTGGCTTATGCCGGACTAAAGACTTGCGTTGGTTCTCTATAGTCTTGTCTGCAGGCCTTGGATGGCAGCAAGCATAGTGTTGTCCTGTGTTTGTCCCCCACACTCCTTCTCTGCTTGTAATTACCTCTCCACCCTGATCCCTTAATACCTCCAAGTGGGCAAAGACACCTCCAGGGGGTCTGTGAGTGTGTGTGCATGCGCCTGCCCATTCCCATGTGACTTGAGCTGTGTGTTTGTGTGTATATATACGTATAAATTGTGTGTATGTGTTGGAGTCCTCTGGGGCTTTTTGCGCGCTAGATAAATAATGATGAATTACAGATTGATTACCCAGGAGTGAAAGCTCTGGTATTAAACTTATTATGAAAGGCTGCAACCTGTGAGATGTGTGTGTGCACGCACACTGGAGAACGCCCTCAGCTCTGGCTTTGCTCATAATTAAAGGAGTAATATTTCTGGGTCATAAACATAAGGATTGGCAGCATGGGTTTTTAAACTATATTGATTGGATATAGTTTGTGCGCTCAGGGTGAGGCAGCAGCCTTACAGAGCGTCAATATTTTACCTGTATACTTCACATAGACACGTTGAGTGGGTGGTCGAATTGATGTTGCTTTTACAGCCCGTGCACAGTAATAACCTGCTTCGACCCGCGTGGGGCAAAATGAGAAATGTGTTGTTTTTATGTCAAGACACATTGGTGAATTGCACAATTGAGCTCTCAAGAGTCTTTTGAAAGTAACATGGTGATAAGTTCAAGCAGAAGAGGCGATTCATGAGAAATGACCTCTCTGCATGCTACTACAGCTGCTACAGTTCTGTGCTGGCATTAGCTGATTGCTAACTGTTGCACCAATCACAACCTCTTATCCTTGATGCAGAAATAAATAACTTTTTAAATAACTTTTTAGAACTAATGCCATGTTTTTATTATATGGTATGGATGGTAGGAACAACTTGCAAGAACTTCCTACAGACATAAAATATGAGGTATGTGAGGTATCTTGTTTTTACTAATTTGTTTTACTTCTGTATTACTGCATCTATGTCTAATTTAATGAGTTTGTTGTAATGGGGTAATTCAGATGTTCTTAGGGTCCCATATTCCTCAGATTGATATAGAATATAATGGGAACATGACAAAGGGTCATATGTTCCCAAGCTTCTATGTTGGCACAGTCCTATGTCCCCGATGTCCAATGTTCCCAGAGTCCTTTGTTCACAAGGTCCCAGGACCCTATAATCCTAAAATTCGATGTCTGAAAGGTCCTATATTCCCGATGTCTGAGATATGCCCAAGGTCCCATGACCTGTGTAGCACATTATGGGAAGCTCTGTATTCTCTTAAAATTTACATGGGTTACAGGTAGTAGGCAGGGTTAGTGTTAACTGGATAATATTTATGAAATATTTTAAATTGAAACAGGCCAAATTTGACCCAAACACAATCCGAGGGCAATGTGTTCAGTAATGAACTGGGGGAACAAAGATACTATCAAGTTTTAATTACTACTTGGAAATGAATGTGTATATACAAGCCGGAAACTTGTTGTTGCGATAACTTTGTCGTGATGCTGTGAGATTCCAAAGGTAAGCAAAGATATTTTTTTCTTCAGTGGACATTTAGAGTTAATTAGCATTGATTAGCATGGCTCTGGAGCAAAAAGAGAGACATGAATTCTAATGGGCTGCATGTGAGTTACTCACATTCAAAGTGTGAAATACTGATTACTTTGCTGTCATGGGGAATGAAAGCAAAATGAAATGGTTGGGACACAGTTTTTCCTTTAAGTAAGGGGGGACTATGTGGGTATTCTCAACAAGTGGAGAGTAAGATGAACCATGTGGGCCGGAGAGTGAAGCTTTTAGTTTATCTGCAGATCTCCGTTCGTCACATGAGGTCATGAGCATTGCATAAAAGATGGCAGATACTATCGCCCAAACTAACTTTTCCTCACAGGTTGTCCAAGGTCACCCTTGTTGCCAGGGTTAGGTCCTCGGACAACTGGAAAGAATTCAAAGAAGCACTCTTTCATGTTGAAAGAAGCGAGTTGAGGTGATTTGGACATCTGATTAGGATGTCTCTCAGACAACTCCCTCTGGGGGTATTCTTTGAACCCTCAACTAGTAGAAGACCCCTGAGCAAACTGAGAACACACTGGAGGGATTACATGTCCTATCTGGGCTGGGAATGCCTCAGGATCCCCCAGGAGGAGCTGGAGGACATGGCTGGGGAGGAGGACTTTGCCTCGCCTGCTGCCACTGCTGATAAAGACGGATGGACGGATAAAACCACGCTCTCTCTTTGAGCTGCCTCTGAACTTTGTCCAGGAGGGTGTTTTGGATCTGATGGCCTCTTGTAAGATTAAACTGTTTTTTTTTTATTTGACATTTCCAAGCAATCACTTTAATGTGCGCTATTAAGCAGTCTGTTTAGCACTTTATGTCTCACTCATTTGAATGAATGACAGTGTGCTTTTGTTTTTGTGCTGCAATAGTCGTGCAATACGGGCGCCCCAGCCCACATGGCACATTATGCTGTCAACATTTTATAAAATGCATTTCATATTACTTGGCCAAAGCTGTTTTTTAATTCATTACATTTAAATATTTTTCCTGTGAGTAAGTGAAATTGCCTGATAAGTTCTGTCTGTATTCCTGATTCAGATTTCATCTTGAGCTATGCTATACAGGAGAATATTGGGTTTGACTTTGCTGTTTTTCTACTATTTTTTTTTTTATTAATTCCAATTTGCTCCATATGCTGTCAGTCACGGGGGCACTATTATGCACCATTGGAACATGTGGGAAACAATGTTCACACCATGGGGGGCAAATGCTGTAGAATGGCCTCATCTTGTAGGGGCGTAGTATGATCACACAGAGCAATCATCAGACCGCATGGCTCCCTGGAAGGTTGTTCACATCTCACCATCGCGTTAAACTGTGGGTTGACACGATCCTTTGACTGTCTAAAAATAAACACATCTCGCTGGCTCATTTAAAACTTCCGTTGTGCAGAACTTCTGTTTTTGTGCTCATCACTGCAGGATACGCACCTCTTATCCAACTGTAGCTTGAATACAAGTGGTTTTCACATATGGCAGCTTTATAAACATCTGCTTTTAAGACTTACAGTCAGCAAAGTGCTGCATAAATTCATTATTTTGTCTCTGCAATTTGTGCTATTTAGTAACCATGCCATTAATGTTTTATTGTCCCTGGGTGCACAGCTTGCCAACAGTTTGTTCATGCTTGGCATATGTTTCATATTTTGGTCTTTTTCTCTTGCCAAATCAAACAGTTTTCAGTTTTTGTGGCCAGTGCACCTGTAAATTGGGCACTCGGTGGCCTCTTTGAAACTCTTGCTTCCTCATGTTGCTTTGAAAAATGACATAAAAGAAATAATTGTCTAACCTCTTTTAATCAAACCCATACTGCTCACTGCCATTCAAATTAATGACTCTCCTGTGCATTTGTTATAGTGATTTAATTACTTCAAAGTCCTAAAGCCCGCTTTCATGTGGCATTTTCTTAATTTTGTCCACTTCTTGCACACTAGGCGGTCAGTGTGTGTGTGTTTGTTTGGTGTGTTGTAACATTTATACCCCTCATGCTCAATAAGGCAAAAAGTCAATTTTCTTCAATAAATGCTGTTATTCACTGAAGCCATGTATTTCATTCTTTATAGGACAGTGGGCAGTCCAGCCTCCCTCAAGCGTTTTCTCTTCATTGAAACAGTATAAATGACACTTGGGAAACATTGATGGAGAAATATAAAACAGAGAAAAGAAGCAATATCTTCCGTGAACAGAATGATGCACAGGCTTGTATAGTAGATACCCCAGGGCCCACGCTGATAAAAGACCAAAGACCCATGAGAACCTTACAAACTCCCTGGGACTTCATGATCACCACCTCTCTGATGTTGTCTGTGATTATTTTTAACTTAGTGCAATGATTGATAGCTCTACTGAAACAGAAGATATTTTCAGACTTTTCAGGATGTTCTTATCTCTTCCACCCCACTGATATGGAGTCTCCAGAGCGCCAGCATTATTCAACTCGCTGAGTCATTATTCTGAGTATCTTACTTAGAACCTCCAATAGTTTTTCTATAGTTTTAAAAATCCAAAAAATACACACTTCCAACATGTAACCAATGTACTTAGTTATTCACCTACACTCCTCAATTCTTGCTCTGCAAATGTCTTGTAAAGTTGAGTCAGATTTACCCTACTTGAACCACCACAGCCTATTTACTTTAATATAATTTTAACAATATCAATAAGTGCTTAACAGGTGTGGATTCAAGTCACATGACTTGGACTTGAATCGGACCTTAGTTACAAGTTTGAATTCTTTAGACTTGACAAAATTAAGACTCAACTAAACTCAACTTGGACTTTGACACCAAATCAATAGTCCCTCTCCTTGAATCAATTAAAGTTAACACTATTAAAACCCAGAAATCCCCCGGTCCACTTAATTTTACCAATCTGACAGCATCCAATTAAGTTGCAGGAAAGAACCACACAAAAAAAACAAGTTATGTGACTAAGTTGCATACAAAAACTCATGCAGTTTCACACTGACAAGGTTATTAACCAGACACTATTATCCAAAGCAACACATTCAGGCAGGGAGTTCCAAAGCGGAGATGCGTGAACTAAAAAGATCTGATGACCTTAAGTAACAAAGTGAGATGTTTTGTTGTACCTTTAGACTGGTTCTTCATCCGCTTAAAACTAAAATGTCAACCCAACCCATACCTGCATGAACCCAATTTACAGTGTGTAACCAGATTATTACAAGGCATTGACAGTACTCTGGCTCCACAGTCCAGTGAGTATGGAGTCTAGTCTGACTGTTGGGATATCCCAGAATGATAATGGTTGACCTGTTCGCTCACACAGTGAGACTGCTGTGGTACTGCAGGAGTATTGCAGGGACAGTAAGTTTGGCCTCCTGCTGCTCTGTCAGACCAGAGCAGGGACAGTTTCACCGTCCTGGCTCGCTAGCATTAGCAGCGCTCCATAGGCCTCTGACTGCATGAGGTGGTAGTGGTAATGGTTGAACTTTATTTTTGCCTGCCTGACTTGCAGCATGACGTCTTATTAAGGGAGCTGTCTCCATTGTGCAGGTTTAGCAAAGCAGTATTGTTAGACAGACAATGAATAATCGTGAAGTAATGATATTAAGTAAGTTCACACATTTAACACACTATTGTGTTCTACCAGTACAATTAACAGCTTGATTTAGTCTGCAAATTAATTGTAAATTTAGTCATCTAATTAAATCAAGCTTTTTCTTAACATGTCAATTAAGGTGCTCCCAGACAGCCAGCAGGGCGCACCTCTGCTGCCATGGCGACTGACTACATCCAATCCTGCTCTGCTACAAGTTGCTCATCTCTTCACCTCACTAAAGAGCTGCACAATAAGACATGATCAGTGTAGAAGTATAATTTCGTCCAGATAATTTAACTAAGCTTGATGTTGCTTCCACTCAATGAAATCAGATACAATTGTCCTTTCCACCATGGTTTATTTGGCAAATAACAATGCACATTCACATTGACAAACAGTAGCAGCAGCAGCTGCTCGATCTCTGGAAGAACTTTGTATATCTGGAGCTGGTGGAGCCATTTCTTTTGCACTTTCTAACCTTTATTTTGGCACTTTGCCCTAAACCCATTCTGTCTTACTAGAGGGAAGAATCAGCAATGGAAAGTTGCTACTTTTACTAAATTACTTACTGGCAAGTTTCGATTTAAGGTACTTTAATTGAGCTATTGTCTTTACTTTGGGCTTTTTTTTTATATCTCTACTCCACTATTTTCAGATGGTAATATTGCATGTTTTACTCCACTAAATAACTAAAACAAAGAAATAATACTAAAGCAGTAGTGAAATGAGGTAGTGACAACAGTGGTCCAACATTTTCAGGACATGAACATATGAGAACACATTTTTGACTGGAGGGGGACTTAAAGCTACAAATTTGGAGCGCTTGAGAGGATTTAAGGCATCATAATGGTGTATAATAGATTACAGTGGCTGTAATGAAGGCACATGCAATAGTGCGGCCCATTGATGCGTTTTTAATACTGAGTGCACAACAATGGAGCTCAATGGCACAGAGAAAATGTACAGCAGGCTTTTGCCTCACAGGCAATACTTAAAAGTAGGATCTATTGCTGTTAACAATAAGAAAATTGTTGCACATCGCCAGGCTCATCCTTCAAGCTCATATTTGTGCAAACATTCTATTAATTGGTCAGTTTAGCGAGTAATGTGTAGCCCCTGTTTAGAGGCTTTTCTGCAACTTTCTATGCAGACTACTGGCTAAAAAAATATCTGATTTACATTTTCTTAAACAACTTCACAGACTTATTTCTCTTCAGTCAAGTCAGTGCTGTATGATTCTGTGTGCAGAATCTGTGACAGGGAGGGGAGAATCCAGTTGATTATTTTGGCAGAAAACAAATGCCCTATGTCAGTATGTTTCCACATTCAGACTGAGAGGCTTACTTCCTGCCAACTCTATAGTTCTGCCAACTGAACAGGAACATATCATTGTCGACTTTTTATCATAACAACTGCAAACAACAGAGCGTTTACAGCTCTCCTCCCTTTCATATATATATCATTTTTTACTTCTGACTACACGTTTACATCTCACTGGCCAATTTAACTTTCATTGTTGATTTGGCACCCGGCTCGCACTTGGTTGGCAGCGATGCTTAGAGATTAACCGTGACAGTTATGTTAATGCCTCTCCCCCCTGTTGGCACTTTTTGCCTCGACTTAAACTATCAGTCAGAAAAAGACTGTTTAATTGAATTAATTGGGTAAAAAATATAGTAAGGATACTGAGAGTTTTTAAAAAAAACAGCCTCTAACTGATGCTCTGTGATGATAGACTGACAAGCAAGCTGGAAACATTGTGTGTCAAGTGACCGGAAGGCCAGATTTGACATTTGTAACAGGTTTCTGTAGAGATAAATACACACATTTCCTCACATGCCCCTGCTCTGTCTCTCACACACACACTGTCGTATGACTCTATCCCCAGGGACACATCCACTGCCTTGAAGTCTGCTGCACCACCAATCGCAATCTTCCAAGGCTGGGAGAACAGAGCGACTGCACCCTGCTGTATCTAAATATCACTGCCACTGTTCGCGCGTGCGTGAGTTTCGGTGTGTGCCTCTTAGTCACACAAATCCTGCCTCATAGTGGAGCTGACGAATGATTAATTATTTTCCCTGAATTTTTTTTTTGAGTTCTTATTAACATCACTTACGACATCGCAGATAACGCAAACTAGCTGCACCGCTTCGCCAGCAGCAATGGAGACAAGCACGTGGATATATTTACACCGCGTGCACATATCATAGCTGCAATAAGGCTCGCTGACATCATCTCCCATGATCAGATCAAAACACGAGAGAGTCTTGTTGCACGGGATGAGAGGCGAGTGACAGAATGAGAAAAATCCGAAGGGGGAGGTGGGAGGGAAAGACGGGATGAGAGGGAGAGGAGGAAAAAAGAGAGGAACATAGGGAGGCTGAGAGGGGAAAAGAAGCAGTCTGACTAAGCAAGACGAGCCTGTTATGAAACAGCAATAGGCTGCATACCGACTGGCTTCTCAGATTGATTTATAAATGTGAGCTGACAGCTGAAGACGAGTGAAAACAAACTTTCTGGTTTTGCTGCCAACAGTCGTCAGAGGCTTGCAGGCATATTATTCACTGTCATGTGATGCAAGTTGTAACAGTGATTCTGGCTCCCAGAGGATTTGTCTAAATAAAATGTAACAAAAATAGGTTTATTGGATGGCATTCTTGATTTATTTTGGAAACATTATCTCTTCATTTTTATACAGAAAAAGGCATGTATAAAAAAATTAGGACGAGATAGTCATTAAAATTATATTGGAACTCTACTCCCAGATTCATGCAACTTGATATTGGCTTTAACATGAGACTCTAAGCAATTAATTTATAATACTGAACATATTTTTTTTTATCAGAATGATTACATGGCTTTGAAGAATCAATGTGCATGAAACTGAGCATATCCCTTTAATCTTAAAGGTGCTCTGTGGGATTTCAGGAAATCACATCAAGGTGCAGATGGCGCCCAAAGGCCTGGTCATTGATAATGATTGAGGTCCAACAACTGATCTCTTCTCTCTTGTAGGGTTGCCCTATTGCTGTAGACTGACTGAGCATACAACACAACTTCTGGTACAGCCCCTTGTGATAACACAATTCAACTACTTTTACCAACCTGATCTCACAAATAGCACACATAAAATTCGTAGTTGTAAAAAAGGCTGCAGTTACAATGAGTTTCTGCTACACAACCACTGACCTATGTTTATGGCAAAAAATAGTTCAAAAGTAAATAAATATACCGGAAATTACGTAAGTGAAGACACAACTTACCTAAAACTCTGCTCAGTCTTTAAAAAGAGACTAAAGACCCAAGTCTTTACTGAACACCTTCAAACATAATCTGCACCGATATACATATTTCGTATGAGATGTGGACTTTGTGTCTGAATCTGTCTGGAAGGTGTAGGCTGACTCCATTTCTGAGCTTGCTAACGTTGCTAACGTTGCACTCTGTTGGCGCTGTAGGGGAGCTGAAGAGAGGCAAGGCATAAATGTCACATCCTTTTTCAAGCAAATCTGTCCCAAGTCCTTTCAATAGAAATCAGTCCACAGGCTGTTAAAAGCAAGAAGAGAGTGATGTTACAATCTGGCAATACAAAGCGATTAACACACGTAATCTGCCTCCCATAGTACATTTAAAGCAAAACACAGGGAGCAATGGGCTCCACTCTTGGTCTTTATATTCTCTTGAAATCCTTCAGACCGCTGCCAGCCAGGAGCAAAAAATTCCATTGAATATCAAGTTTAGGGCGATTACTCACACACTTACAGTGGGGAAAGTAGAGCTTGAAATGCCTGTGTGTGTCAGTGAAGTGTTGCTGATGGCTTAATAGAGAGATGTAAGAAGGAAATTGGTGAAAGCCTGCCTTAACTTAAAACACAATTACAGCTTTTACACGCCTCTGTTGGGTCTTAAGGTTTATTGTAACTCAAATGTCACGTTACAGCTCAATGAAATTGCAACTGATGGGAGATTTTCACAGAATACTACAAGAAACTACAGAAAATGCCAAACTTTGAAAACGTAAGTTATTCACTTTCGGTACAAAGAGTAAGTTCTGTCTGCTGTGATTTGGCAATCGAAGAGTCATATTTTTGTTATTTTTCCCATAAATTTCCCATTAATACTCAATAAACATCAAGATCTCCAACCTAAGTGACAACAAGCATTTTGCACTACGCGGTACAGGGTGGAGTCTAAAAATAGAACGCCATCATCCACAATTATTACGGCCACTAGGGGGCAGTGGTGGACAGTCTCAAATGGAAATATGGGTTGTGTTTTTCTTCCTGTACAAATGATATGCGGTCGTTTTTGAGGGGACACCAGTCTCCAATAAATGTGCAATTTTTGGAAAATGTTCCTGAAATTGTCTATTTTTCTCTTCCAATTTGGAAACCCAACATTTAGAGTTCCTCATCAGCTCAATGACACCAAAAGCACTCACTCAGAGGTTGAAAGCCAACCCCAGATTTACTGTTTACATAAAGCTGGCAGCCAGAATCACACAGCAAAATTACATAAAAGAGAGAAAATACAGGCAGGGGTCAGAAGTGATGATTGACGGGGATAACTTTTGTCTGTCTATACATTACGTTGCAGGAAATTCTACTTATAGTGCCTTTAAGTATTCCTTTATTTGATAAAGCCAAACAACAAACACACACTTGCACTTTGTAGACATTCCACTCCCTTCAGCCAAGTCATATTACTTAGTGCTCATGCTTTGCCAAACAAATATCAACTGGCTTTACTCACCCCTCCAGCCTGCACACACACACACACACACACACACTCTACCACAGCTCGCCCCCCTTCTCCCTCTCCTCGGGAGACTGATGCAGTGGCTGATTGTGTGGGAAGTTCCTCTGTCATCGTTAGCGGGGTTGGAGGTACTTGTCAGAGGCCACATTAGGAGTTTCCTATGACGCTCCTTCGCCTCGCCAGTCACAAAGAAACAGTGAGCGGTCGGAGGTGCACTCAACCTATTAAAGGAATATGGGTAAGGAGGTCAAAGACCCCCAACAGAGAAGCTGAGATGAGTCAGTTTTTAATGCATATGGCACATGTACATGCCCATATAAGGACATTTTACATTTCCTCTTAGCATTAGAACAGCATCCCTTCAGCAGCCCACCTGATGAGAGCTATTCTTTTCTTTAACCCTCTTACATGACTGAATCACTTGACTTTTCATGAACAAAACAAAGAAGGGTTTAGCCCTGCCGTCAACTGGAGATATGGTCGAATACATTTAGGATAAAAATATGTAACTAGATGTTTTCCTCATTACCTCTTACTGAGAATCCCTACTACGACGTGAGCGGTGCATATAAGTTTAATTTTGCAATTCCCACTGGACGCATTTAGTGAATCTTGAGTTTTCTGCATAGACAGCTGTATAAATCACAGAAATATTCCGCTGTATGTTTGATTTAAGCTTGCATGTTAATTTCCTGAAATTACTGATTTACTTTCATGTTGACTTGAACGTAGATGCATTTAATAAGTTCAAAACACATATACAGTGGGATATTTGTGTGATTAAAGAATAAACGCTTCTTCAAAATCTGACTTTTCTCACATTTTTCCAATTTAATATTTTGATTGTTACAAAAAATAATTATCTGGTATGTAGGTGAGGTTATGCTTAAATAAATGATACCAACATGGCATGGAAAAAAATGTTTCATAGGTGGAATAAAAAGCCCAAGACTCGAAAGTGGCAAGTCATAAGGTACAAATTTTAACAGGCAGAAATAGCAAAAAAGTGCAGGATTGAGAATGTTACTCTGAAAAAGGTTACCTGCTGTGTGGAAGGTGTGTCGTATCGATTTACACACAAAAGGCAACTTGTGTTGATATTTGATGCTAATTTTAGAGCCTGTACACAGAGCTGGCACTATAATGTCAGCTTTTAATCCATAATGCAATTTCTCTTAATACTGTAAAAGCAGGGAATGAGTAACTCTCTTTCAACAGTAAAATGCCCTTGAGCAAGGCAGCGTGCATTCAGCTGCACAACAGCTCTGCAGCTGTGTGAATGCAAACCGGCGTGCTGAACCAGCAGCAAAAATGACCAGACCGTGCAAAGCGGCGTTCAACTTCAGAAGAAGGCCGAGAAGAAAAGAAACAAGAAGCTGCTGAAAAGATACTTTTATATCATGATCAGATGCTGAAGTCTGGTGCTTGTCGGAGCCTCAGATCACATCGCTCACAAATGGGGGACACATCAGCACAAACATCAGCGATCTTTACACCTCAGCCTTTCTGAGCGCTCATCATTATGCAGGATGAAACCAGAGACATCTGAAGTGTGCATGAAATAATTGAGTCTGTCCTTCAAAATATTATTTGCCCACTGAAAGGAATATATCACCTGGCAACCAAACATCAAAAAGCATTAGAGAGAAAATAACAATGAGACGTACACACAGTTACACTACACATATGGCGTGATACAGAGATATAAAGAGCACATCAGACTCATCTTATTGAGCTTGTGATGGTCAAACCAAGTGAAAAAACTCAGCAGTCATCAAATGTTCCTGAATGTCATTCTGAGTATATCTTGTATTAATTATCAAATTAATTCCATCCTGTAAATAAAAGTCCTATTTCTACAAAAACATTATTGAATCAGGTATTAAACAAGTTTTGTGAGACTATTCTATTCTTGACTCTCTTTCAGCTGTCAACACATCAACTCCGCCCCCTAAATCCTGCACACTGTTTCTTTAAGGCCAAATAAATGCAGATTTAAGTTTATGTGTTGGAATTAAATACATGTATTGTTTGAATACGGACTAATGTTGTGTGTACTGGTTTATTGTACACAACACTGTTTTTATTGGTGTGTTAGTGAGAGTGTATGCTTTTTGATATGTTTGCTTGAAATTCATATGTATATGGATATTTTGTTCTAATCATTAGAAGCATGATCTGAGGAAAATGTATTCTTTTTCATACTTAAATGAGTTCTTATCCCTTTTCAGGGTTAGTGTGTGTGTTGACATTTGTGGTCACACGTGTGTATAGGCCTATGTGCACTGCACATTTACTACTATTTTCCATGTGATGTATTTGCAAAGTGCATTTTGTAATGTCCATGTGTGTGAACTCCTAATGTGGTTTCAGAGCTTTAGATAGATAGAGGTCCTCCGAATGGGGGGAAGTGAGTGTTTTAAAGCCAAAGCTCGGAACGTCAAGGAGATTAATGCGCTGCTATTGTCTCCGGCTCTCATCAGAACACTTTTATCTGCAGAAAATGACAGAGCTTGCACTTTTCATTATGTACGTTAGCTAGCGAGCTGCGCTCCACGCCCCTCTCAGCCCCCCACTTTCCCTTTCAAAAAAGGATTGCTTTTGGGGGTGAATGTGTGTGTGCATAGGAGAGGGAGAGTGTAAGAGCGTGTGTGTGTTTGGAGTACAGTTTTTGCATGACCTCGAGTGTGTGTGTGTGTGTGTGTGTGTGTGCAGGCCTCATTTGTATGCCCTACTTGTCATTCTTGACTTCTGAATAAAATCTGACACAATAATTGATGTTTTATGTCTTGCAAACACGGATATGGAGAATATGGATTACTCCGGAGACGCCATTGATTGTTTAAAGTGTCTCTGAAAAATGGGATGACAACTGCAGATCCAGTGTGTGTACATGTGTATTTTTTTTCTTCTTTCCTCCAAAGTCCCTCAAGCCGAGTGGCTAGAAGTGTGTTTGTGTGTAGAATTACTGGAATATAACACTCGGGGCTTTGTTGACCCAATCAAAGGATGAAAGTGTTACACAGCTTGTACACATCCAACTTATACAACAGAGAAGAAACGACTCGCTTTTTCCCCTATTTGAAAGTATAATTAGGTTGAGACTATCAGTGTTTTTCCACCAAGTACATTATTCAAACTGAAATGTCTACTCGTTTGGTTAGTGCGCAGAGATGAAAACAGTCTGAACCAAATGTACCCAAGCATCTGACGGTCATTTTTAAGCATCTACTTAGTATGCTGTAAACTACTGTGACTACCCGAGAGGGTAAATTAGGCAGTCCATTGTACTGAGACTATGTAACAGGTACTGGAATTACACTAAATTCAGCCTTTCACTTAAAAGTGACCTATAGTAGTGTTTTTAAGTGGAAGAGAGGTCACAGAAAATGATGATAAACTTCCCCAAACCCTGAGCCAAGTCACTTTAGGCCGCTTTCACATAAAAAGTCTGGTGGACTCGGTGTGATTCAGTGGTGAAGTTGCATTTTCATTTGGTTTGGTTTGCTTTATTGAGAACACCAAGCATTGTCAACAAACGTCCTTCATCTTTAGGGCAGAAGATGTGAGGGAAAGAGCTGACAGTTTTTGGAAGCAAGTCACCGACTTTAATGTATTGTTGTCGGACTTCTTTTACTTTTATGCTGCATTGATCCACTGGATGATTGAATCCATTAGCCACCATTCTATCACTAAAGAATTTGAAGACTTTTTATGTGTGTTCTCTGATCATATTTGGATAAGGGCCTTGACTTCATCATTAGACCATGTCTGTCCATGAGACATTTTCAAGCCTGCTTCTGCCCCTGCCTGCTGTTGATTCTCAAATTTCAAACCAGAACGCTTTGTGTTTGGGTTCACTTCCTTCCTTTGGTTTAGGCTAAGTTTTCACCTGCAGAAAACCGAACTCTGGCACTTTGAAGATTACCGAGATCCCTGTTTTTTAGCAGACCAGAGTTTGGTTCTTTGGTCCACACCAGAGTTCGTTTCAAGTGGACCAAACAGCTCAGGTGTGAAACCCCTTGTACTGTTATCACTCAGTTTTGGATACTCTGAGTACGTGAACGAAGATAAACAGCACATCTTATCTTACACCACGAGTTCCAGCTGCTACCTTCCGGCAGGAGATTCAGGGTCCCCAGAACCAGGCTGAACCGCTACAAACACTCATTCCTGCCAACATCCATCAAACTGCTAAATAACCTAAAATAACATCAG
>CAFUXE010000014.1:826778-875984 GCA_903364295.1 Serranus cabrilla | reverse complement strand
AACTACTGCTGACAGTGTAAGAACTGTTTTTAACATATTACCATTTTCTAGCATGAAATATGACAGATGAATTATGACATTTTTATCACTAAGTTATTATGAAACCATTTTTAACCCTTTATGAAACACACTCATGAAATAACTTTACTGAGGGCAGAACACCCCTTTAGTTAGGTAACAAAACAAACCTTAATTATTGAAGCAGGAGATCAGAAAGAAGCTCATGTTTGTCCAGAGGTTCCCAAAGTTTTTTTTCAGGACCACCTTCCAGAAAACCACCCTGGGACCTCTCTTTAAAGAAGCCAATGGGCAAGAAAGGCCTCGTCATCTTTTCCTGTCTTTGTTTTGGTTTGGATTCATCATCTGCTTTAAATTAAGCTTGTCCAAGTTTTGCTAGCAGTGCAAGACTATCCATTATTTTATATGTACTTGCTGTAAACCCCTGGCCCCCTAAGGGTCCCACTCCCATGTTTGAGAACCAACAGTTTGTATGGTTTGTTTTGGAGCTGCTCAAGTAAAGGAAGACATTATCAGTCCATTCAGCTTAATTTACTTAAAATCTGTTCAAGGTAAATGCTAATTCTAACATAATGCTGAATATTTTAACAATGATAATTTAATTGTTATATCTGGGGAGTGAAATCTGCATTTTTCTGTCACTTAAAATGTTCTTTTTCCTTTGAAGTAGTAGTTAATTGAGGAAGTTTTTTTAATTTAAAGTATTTCAAAATACAATGGACAAACATTATTTCATATCCTAGTTGCCTCAAAATCTATTTTTCCCTTGAACCACAGTGTCTTCGACTGCTTCTCTGACAGTGAGTAGCTGCGACTTGATCGTGTAAAGCAACAGACAGGTTTTCTCAATACAAATGAGGCCCAGTGCTGAGTATTAAACTGTTTGTTTGAGTAGTTCTTGAGAAAGCTGCAGCAGCCTCCCACAGGTAAACCAGTCGAACAATTTTGAATGGGCACGGCGCTAGGATGGTAAATGATAAATCAAAGGCAGAATAAAAATGATTATTAGTTACAGCTCTATGAAAACAAACAACCATTAGTGCAATCAAAATAAATTTGTATGAATATTGATGTAGCAGGCTATGATGTTAACAACAAAGCTGTTAGAAGCAATAGCCCCCCATCAAGTCATAGCGGCAAGGGGGGCAGCTAACCAGCTGATACCGGCTGTGGCACTGAATTAATCATCTTGACCACATTTACCACAAAACACCTTTTAATTTGTAGATTGTAATGTTTAATGCTCTGAACCCCGAGCAACAGAGCATTTTTTACGTTTTACTTATAAATAAATCCTGCACCTCTACAGCACAATCATGGAAAGACTCAAACATTTCTTGTGCAGCTCAAATGCAAGTCTAATTCCTCTGATATATATTTTTTAATTGGAATAAAATGGAATTTATACATGCAACAATTTTCCCAGTGAAAACATATAGTATCCACATGATCTACATATTTAACTATTTGCATTTTTACAACCTCAACTTACAACATCTTCTGTTTTCTCCTCTCAGCTCTGTGTAAACAGATTTTCAGTAAATATTCATCACATGTTGACTGTTCCCCTGGTTTCACAGTGTTCCTGAGAAGTGCAGAATTTAATGTTTTATGAAGGATCTATGATTTCCAGTTTCTTTTGATAATAAACAGTAAACTTCTGGCAATTGTCTCAAGAAACATGTGTCAGAGTTGGGGTTCAGAGGGTTAATTACAATTTAAAAGTGTCAGTAACCCAATAAAGTACCAATGAAAGAGAGAAAAGTATATTCAGGGGTCACCATGATGTTATTCAGTAATGCAAACTTGTAGTTAAGTATTGTGAATAAGGCATAAAACGGTAATTGGAGCACACTGTCAGACTTCTTGAAGCTTAAAGGTGAAAGAAAGTCCAAAACACCTTTTTCTTTTGGTACCTGAAGGCTGCGGAGGCTGCTGTGACTGATACTGAGGCAATAAAGAAATCTGTGTGTGTATCACTGTTAGTCGAAAATTAGATCAAGAAGCCACATAGGGACGCGAACAAAGCAAGCACTCAACAGTAGTCAGTCTCTACATCCATTTGATCAAAGGTTTGAGATTTAATAGCAGAAAACTTTGATGCTGCTCCACCAATTTCAATGAATCCCTTTGACAGTGATCATCATGCTTCATTTTGGGCCAGTGCACTTTTGAAGGCACTCCTCGGTGCACTTTTGAAAGTACTTTTCCTCAGAAGTGTGCGATTTGTTATTTACTATAAAAACATAAAAATCTCTTAAGTGTTTAATCGTGTAGCCTCACCACATTGCTTATCTCCAAAAGGATCCGCCGTCTTTGCTTTAGACCAAAGAAATCCTTTAAAAAAAATCCTTTTCTATGCTCCCCCTCGAGCACTATACCTGCAGTGGAATGCATCACTTTCCCATAGAGACTGGCATTTCAGTTAATGCTGTGCCGAGGCCAGGCCGGTAATAGATTCATTTAAGTAATTATTTAGAGATGGAGGAAGGGAGGGAGGGAGCGAGTGAGGCATAGAGGGAAGCAGACAAGCAGGAGTGGACTTTGGATGTAAATCCGCTGATGATTACATGTTGCTCCGAAATCCTTGAGGAATGCAATAGACGATGAGCGAGACAGATCGGCATCATTATGCAGAAAATGAAGAGGTCGGGGAGCGGTTATCTATGCTAAACTTATTCACCATCCACAGTGTGAAAAAACAGCATATCTCATACATTAGGAGGCTCAACACTGACATGCACACAGCACCAACAGCGCCATTACGGCCAATCTGAATACCAGCAACCATAACAGGTACCGAGCCCCAGACTTGATTCGATTTCAGACTGACAGTGCATATGTCTTCCTCCAGCCCCGTTGGAGTGACTTCGGAGAAACTGAATTGGGCAGAAGAGCGCACTAAACCATGTTGTTATTGAAAGTGGGAGGGTCTGCATGGGAAGCAAACATAGACACTTGATTTTTATGGAGGCATACAGGTAACTGCTACATTACATTTACGTTTTGCACAGGTTGGATTTTGTTCAGTATCCATCATTCGGACAAAACTAAAAATATCAGTTTACTCCTGAGGAATTCTGCAAAGCATGTGCAAACACTTGCGTAAAAATATGTCCCTGCTGATGTCATGAGGAATATATCAGCTTAGGTGCGGGGACTACAACATTTTTTCAACAGAAAGAAGAACTGAAGGTGTTGAGAATGAAAGAGACGAGTATCTATCTTGGGACTAGAGACCAAGCTTGAGACCTGTATGCGTTGGAATTCATGGTTTATAAGGTCATTCAGGTCCAGGTTCAGGTCTATTTATTTGTTACACCCAAGGGGATCAGAGAAGACCAGGTGCTGATCATGATGCTGGCAAATTAGCAATGCCATTCACTTTGATGTTTGACCTTCACTGTGCACAATTGTGTATGGAGCTGCAGACACTAGAAGGCTGTTTTTAAAATAATCGTCTATAGGGAGAAAGTTTCTCCGTGTTTACCTCAATTCTGAGCAGGATTTTGTGACATCTCAATTCATTTGGAGGCCTATCATAGTTAGGAAGTGGAAACTTGCTGCATCCAGTGCTAATGTGATTTAATGGGAAGGTATATAAATAGCACGCCACTATTAAGGACATTTTGCACATGACATGTCTATGCATTTTAAGCTTTTTCCATGTCATTTAACTCCTTGTTCTCATTCCCAACTTGCCACACTTGCTTGGTAAGATTCCGGAAAAAATGTGTTTTGGGTTAAAGTTGGTATGTTTGCTTTTTTAGTTGTACATATTTTAGGTTGTCAATGTAAATAAATAAACATTGAGTTTTGGTTTCACATGGTGCACAAACAGCGGCCTCCTGGATTTCTTTTTTTGACTTATCCATTCACCCCATGCTCCTCCCTACGCGGACTTTCTTGCTCTTTATACGATATACTGTTTATCACTAATTGCATCTAATAATGCTGCACAAAAAGCAAAAGAAGCCCAGTGCTAGCACAAAATTACTGAATTGACTTGTTGATAATACACCATTTGGTGATACCAACTTTTGCAAGAGAGAATGTTTGCATATTCTTGATTTTTCAATATGGAAAGAAAGAAAATGTTTGTCGTTTTTGTTTTGCTAAACATTTAATTTAATTAGAGACTAAATTCTGTAATTCCACATCATATTTATTTGGAAGCTTTGCCATATGCTACCAATAAGATGACTCTCCAATTGTATAAAACATCTTGAAAAGAAAGAAGAATAAGGGGGAAAAAAGTCACCTGTCCCTGCATAAATATTTGACAGCCGATCATTGTCTGAAAGAGGGACTCTTTTTTCAGCACAGAACAGCTGCTGAGAGGTTTGCCGTTTTCTCTGACAGATGGCTCACTGACAGACACTTGGATATTTGGCATCTTCCTGTGCATCCTGACACCTCCAGTGCCTTTTACTGTTAGACATACCTCAGTGTTTACCTCCAAACATGTGTAGTTCCCAGTCATGTTGTGGGGCTGAATGAGTGCAGTGGGAAGATGAATATAGCAGGCAAATGAATCCTTCTTAGCTTATTACACAACTGAACTGGGACATGCAATGTCAGCCAGTCATTTAATTCCAATTTTCCATGGCCTGTCATGGGTTATATAATAATTAATCATCTGTGCCAATTAGTCCAAACAAACTGCTGAGTAGAAGCAATAAATAGATGCATTGCATTGTGTTCACTGTATATGTCAGCGGATCCTGTTTACCAGCAAAGTGTGTTTCACTTTTATTTACACATGGAGAGGCTGTGATGGGATGCAGCCCACTGGCACAGCACTGTAATCCAAGCAAAGACGAGCGTTGAGGTTGATCAGCCTGATGGACGCCGCAAGACTCCTCGTGCAGCGTGGACCGGTTAATCAGGAGGACAGGGAGGGATCCCAGCGGGCCGGTTGGACCAGTCTGGATGGAACAGATTTATAAAGTGACCAGGTTGACTTGCTGTGTGAGACCACTGCAGGTGGTCCATATGGCAGACTGTCATTTTCTCTGTGTGTCCGGCTGGCAAACACACAGCCACATGGACGCATACACTGCTGCTGCCACGGCCTTCCAAACACACTGGATCAGACAGGTTTGTTCTGCAGTGTGGGACAAAAAGTGGGAAATTAAAACACAGGAAGCTGATATGGCATGGTGTTAAAACAAAGACGGTGCCATAAGGACGACGTTTCTACCTGCCAGCTGCCAGCTTGTATGCTCAGTAATAATGCAGATGATTGAAGCTGACTCATCTAAGTATGTAAAAATAGACCTATTAAGACCCAAATTTCAACTTCATAGAGGACAGCATTTCACCTCCTCCCACATTCTGCAAAGTCAAAAATTCCTAATAAACTTTCCAGTGACCTTACAAATCTATTCCAAACTTTCCGAATTTCTTGTGCTTACAATTTAGTTTTTTGTCTGTGTTTACAGTCATATGTTAGTTATAATGTGTTTGAGTGAATTCTGGCCATAATTTCCACATTGCACCATTTAAAGAATGTATTTAAAACAGCAGGGTTTGATAATTATTTACTTTGTTATATTTTATGTAATTTGCTTGGCATTTTGTATAGGTAGTCAATTATTGATGTTGGCACTTTTTTGTACATACTGCCTCATTTTTGCAATTTCTCAACTTGGCAATCACTGCTGTTATCTCTTGTTCAAGCTCAAATATAAACGCATTGAGCGCAGTTAAAAAAATGTGTGCTTTGTGTTTAATTCTGCAGTGTACAAGGTCATCTTTTCACGCTGTAACACATAAGCAACCTGTGAAAGGAAATAATGTGCACAAAGTCAATAAGATGTACTTAAGTGTAAATCTCATCAGCTTATGTGGAGCTGCGTGAATTGGTCTCAGCTTTGATCAACCCCAAACTGGTTTAATACATTTTGTGTAAAGAGAAAGAAAAAAAAAAAAACAGTTGCATGCAGAGCAGTAATGTCAGTAATTGAAAATAGGGAAATTGATTGAATAGACAAGCTTTACAAGGGCGTGTATTTCACGGCTGCCCGGATTTGCAGCTTCGGAAGAGCCATTGAACCCTGAAATGGGATTTCTCCACAGAACATTTCAGATACTCGTTCGACAATGTTCACATGCTAGAGTTACATCCAGCGCTAAATGCAGAAATGCATTCAAAGGAAATGCAAATGAGGCAACCACTTCAGCAATGTGCAGCAACACTCATGCATATTCCTGGTGCTGTTTTGTTGCAGGGAAAAGCCTGTCTTGTCCCTTTTGGACAGTCTAAACTGTACATTCATGCCTTTATAACAGCCCTCTGCTCCATTTCCTTGGTAATCTAAAGTAGCAAATGCAGCACATTTCTTTCTTGCTGATGTACTGCACTGCACATGGGCTTCTCCTTGGCCTCATACTGAATAGTTGTATCAACTGGCTCAATCAAGGAGAGTTTGCATGGAACAAGTGTATCTAATCCCAAAGTGAATTGGATCCACTTGAAGATACAAGGCCAGCCAGTCATTAATTGTTATCCCAAAAAAGCACATTGCGCTCCCGCCACCACTGTGGATATCTCCAGAGAGAGATAGAGAACTGGCCAAATTAAGATTCAGGATGTTAGCAACTGTCCCTCATTGGAGGAGGGAGTTCAGTTTGGGTCTTTGGGGAGGTAACTGGATCACAGCCTCACTAGTCTTTTCCAAGGTGCCATTTGATTGTGAGCGACCGCGGGGACCTCCATTTAAGGAAAACCATTCAGGGCAGCACTTGTGAGATTGAGAGACTGAGGAAAAAATGAGTAACATGGGAGGACAAATCATACATGGTTTGAGTGCAAAGAGTTTGAGGCAAAGGAGGACAAGGAGAAGAAAAGTTCAAGGAAGTAATGATTGAAGAAAACCACAGGTGTTTACAAGAATGTCCCCTGGCCGTAGATGTTAAACCTGTCACCCTGACATACCTGGTGGTCTCTGGTTTTGAAGCCTCAAGATTGGCATTTTTTTTCCATCACCTTGGGTTTTTGAAACCAACGCATTTGTAAAAAAGATAAGGAACATTGAAAGACTTTAAGTATTCAGCTGATGCTGGATTAGCAGGCCAGGGTAGATGGTACGTACCTTTTGGACATGCACAACTAATGCATGCAAGGCAGCCATCATGCACACACAAACACATAGTTACAAGGAAGTACATTTCTGGCAATTTTTAATCGACCAAAAATGTTAGTTAACTTTTAAAAAGTGCAAACAAACTGTGAAATTGTAAAAGTAAAAGATAAAATCTTCTGCAACAATGCACCATGGTAATGACGTGTCAATCACAAGGTAGCCACGCCCTCATAAGCCCTCAATAAGCCCATGCAGGCAAAATTCATTTTCACTCAGGGCCCTTTTTTTTGTGCACAGAATCTCTTTTTATGTGAAAGGGAATTACGAATGTTTACAGTGACGGTGTATCTACTGTAAATATCATGCATAGGTCCTTCTTCCTCAGCTTATAAGAAGCTATGCCTGCTAGTTACAATACAAGATTCTAAAAAAGTAAAGGGTGCACTGCAGCTCTTTTGTAATGCATAATACAGTACAGAATCCGATCTGTCTCCTTTATTTCAATGCTATTTTTATCATCTTTTGATCAGAGCTGCTCAGTTTTAAAGACGAGCATGCACAGAAGCATTTTGGCAAGAATGACACGTCGGTATAGACAGTTCTGGATGAAAGGGATTTCTGAATATTCAAGCAAACATCCAAATGAAAGAAAGAATGTTCAAGCAGGTTCGTTAATGATGAATCCTTTTTGATGTTTTTCGACAAGAATAGGCATGGCGCCCTGCCTGGGGCAGCCCTAAACAGCGGGCGCTAACTTGGGGGTCCCTGCGTTGAGATGAGTGAGGAAATAAGACGGGAAAATTTATAAGTCTTGGCTGATTTTGTGTCTGGCTTTGAGTTATTCACGGAGGATTAATGTAGTGTGATCAGATAGTCTACTCTATTTTGTATCTAACATTTTTCAGTGTAAAGTTCAGTGAAACTCAACATGTGATTGTGCTTTAAAAAGCTGTTATCTGAGAATGTAATTGTCAGGAAAAGCAGTGCCGGGGGGTACATTTTAAGATACTCATGTGAGTATTCCATGAAATAAATTGACAACAACCTCCTGACAGCAAACAACACTAACTGGTAAAGCAGACATGTCGCATTCAGAGTCCAGTCTGAGCTGGATTATTTGAATGTTTACTTGTGTTAAACCAGTTGCATAATACAAACAGAAAGTATGTGTCTGTGTCTTTGTGCACGCATCATGTGGCGGCTGCTGCTACACACACCTGTGGCTCATTTGTGTCTGGGACTCGGGTCAAAATCTCCAGTTAATCAGACAGAAGTAATTAGGAATTGTTTGCACAGGCGGAGAGCAATTGTTTGCCCAGATGGAAAGCTCATACCTCCCAAAGTGTTACCTGCGCCACGTCACACCGCATGCTTAGAAATTCCATCACAAATTAAATCTCGGTTTAGTTTGTGATATCTCATCCCTCCGACTCATCTTATCTCCTGTTCCCACTTAAGAAGTTGCCTCAGAGCGGAGATAAGAAGCAGAGGGAGAGGAACGCTGCGATCCTGCTCCTGACAGATTAATTCATGGAGGGGAAAAATATGTCTTTCTGCTAACGTGGTGGCTAGGCATGTGATAATGTCTGTGATAGTGGGGAAGAGAACGATGGAAATGTGCCACAGGCAATTGACTTGTACATGTACTTGCTGGATGTGCTGAATGGAAGAAAAGCTCAAGACGTCTGACAGATACGACAGTGTTGTCATGGCTGTGGAAAAATCAGAAATGATGGCAGAATATGTCATATATATGCATGTTGAATGGCGTCCTTTGCATACTGCAGAGAATCAAAGAATTTTCCACAAGACATAAAAGACAAAATATGTGTGTAGCACAGAAAGTGTGCTGTGTTCAAATCTGATGACCTCTGTGGTTGCAGCTCAGCAAAATCTTTATCATTTTTAACTGCCCGACCATGACAGAATTACTCCATTCTTGATGATAATAGGGATGGAATTTATTGGTAACACACTCAAAGTGCTGCTAGGAAATGGATCATTTGGAAAATCAAACACTGCAGACTTGTAAATTCTGTGGAGCTGGTAAAAATGAAGCGGAATGCTTACAGAAATGCAAATCAGCTTTGTTTTTGATTACTTCTGATAACTGTGGAAAGTTTGAGAAACATGAACCTCTTGTGTTTAATGGTTTTTACGTAGTCCGAATACATACAAAGCCTGTGCAAAGATGTGAATAGATGCAACACGATGAATGCAAATATGCCAAATTTGCACGGTGCATTGCACAAACTGATCAGTTTTGAGATTCTCCTGCAAGGTGCAGCCCTGTCTGATCCAAACTCCATCCATAAAACACACATTTACAACAAAATGTGTCAGATTTGTTCACATGGCAACAAGCAATGCATGAATTATGACTTTTTACACTTTAGCATCATGATGTGATTATTTCCTGGCTACTACCATTTGGCTCCTTTATTGACAAGTTAATTCACTGTAAACTTGAATCTGATTGATGATGTTTTTCCTGTTGAGGACGTCAATGATTCTGCTTACGTGTAAAGCACAACCACAAAGTATAAATCAAACTGTTTCTGCACTGCAACCTCATCTCTCTCTCTTCCTCTCTCTCGCTGCCCTCCATCCAGATATTATTGAGCTTTTGGTAACTCCTGTTTCTATGGCAACATGAGTCAAGTCATCCTGTGGACGGTGGGGGGATGGAGTAAGAGAACCAGCGGGAAAGTGTCTGAGTGTGCAAGCAGTTGGAGGAGTTCACTTTTTTTGTCTTTTCATAACTGTCAAGTCTCCACTTAACTTCCCCTCCTTTATTCTCAAATTCCCTTTTAACCCTGAGAAAAACAACGTGTTCGGCGAGTCAGCGACTAAGTGTCTCTCGACACCAATAACAATAATAACCTGCTTGGAATACAATGAAACCTTGATTTTCTGAGCACTTCACTGCAACTTTGCACTCTTCGAGGATAATTATTCAATTAAAGAAAGCAGACACTTTATCAATTAACAGCTGGTTCCCTGATGTGTTATGACAGTCCAAATATGACCTAAAAACTTTTTTTGTAATGTGCTGATTTGGCTCTCAAAAGTGGGGCAGGAAGAAGAAGGAAACAATCCCCCAGTCAGACGAAAGCCACAAGGCATTTAAGGCTTAAAAGGTTAGTCGCAATTTTCTTAGAGATTCAACAAAAAGCTCCATTGCAAACAATCTGGACGGTGCAAACAGTATTTCTCAAGTTGTTGAGCAAAAAAAGCATGTTGTGGCGCCTGTTTTTGTGCTTTCTTCCTGTCCTCGAATAACATGACATACTTACACATGCCTCCACGTGCTCCACTGTCCCCAAGCTTTTGGCATCGTACACTGCTAGTTCCTTATTTCTAAAGGGAATAATTCATAATCAAGTTTCATTCTCCTGAGTGGGGGGATGCACATGCATGGTTTTGCATGGAAACAGTCACAGGTTCATGCAAGAGCTGATTCTACAGCGCAAGGTGCGATAATAATGTTACAAATCCAGTCATTTCTTCTGAGCAACAACCTTGACATTTGAAAACCTGTGACTCACATCCACATAATGCACGTCCAGACATTTGAAAAAGCACATATTTGCAAATGCTGGATCTTATCAAAACCTTTCACTTTGATCTGCCATGATCGGCCTGAGACATGTACACAGCATGTTAAAAATAGCACAATAGTAATGTAGATTTAAAGGAAGAGAGTGTTTTATGCAATCCTGGAAAACTGAATTTTCTGTAAATCAACCTTTTCTTTTTTACTCTGGCAGTGCTGAATGCATTTGCAGGAGCCTGAAGAGCCTCAAGAGCACTCCAGCTACGCTAATGCTGGTTGATAACACATCAGTGCTTAATGGGTGCCCAGTGACTTTTAAGAAACATGCTGGTAAAAGCCTCACTGTATATGGTATGTTGTAGCATATTGGTTTGATTTTTTGGCTGTTAGCTGAAGTCATACATCAGACATCTCAGGTTCTTGTACAAAATTGAGTAAATGTTGATCCAACAGATTATTTCCAGTGTTCCCTGTGTGTCCGCGTAGGTTTTCTCCACAGAGCAGAAATGTGTGCAAAGTGGGTACAGCAAATGATATGGTGCATAAATGGCTCTCTACTTGTGTATCAAGTCAAGCATGCTGGTTTACATCAGATCTCTTCAGCAAGCAGATCAGGGTTGTACAGATACTGTACGGCAAGCCCTGAGGCCAAAACATATCAGTCACTACCCACACTGCTTTTAAAGTAAGGCAATATAGGGGGGGTGAGAACTTTTGTAAGGCCTCATTTTCACCTTGTATCAACCGTGCACTGTTCTTTCACAACAAGTTCTCCAATCTAAACCACAGAATAGTGCTTCCTAGCTTGGTTAGTAAGGTGCAAAATGTAACAGTTAACTGCAATGAATATTTTATAGTTCAACCAAACACCAAGACTGGCCTCAAAACAAGCCCATAGGTGGTTTGGTGCAGGATTTTCTCATAGACTTTTTGTAACTTGACTTCATTGTTTGACCAGTGTTGTTGCCCCCTGCTCGCCATTAGAAAGAATGCAGGTTAATGTAACTTCTGCATTAGCTTCAGTTTTCAGGCTTGGTTGCTGCTTGGTGTTTGTCACAGTTGACACAGTTTGCATGTTAATACCAGATGGGACTGAGGAATGTCTGTGTTAGATTTTGCCGTTTCCTGGAAACAGTGTTCAAACTCAAACAATAAAGTAGAATGTTGTTTTGCTCACATTTCATTTAAAGCTACAACTCTTTAATTTGCTTAAAGAACTTCACTAACAGCTTCACAAATGGACAAAACTGTTCTGCAACAGCTCATAAGCTGCTGAAGTGTTCCCAACAATATGCTCCGCTATTTATTTCCCCTACAAATGTCGGAGAAGTGGTCATTTGGGATTAGTGTGCGCAGGCTTCCGTACCGTAGTGTTACTCATGATGCTCGCTGCAGCGTCTTGGAGGTCATATTACTCTGAAGGCAGATCTTTAGATAATGACCAAATTGGAAGCAGTTCCAGCCTTGCGAGACACTGGGAAAGATGACATAGACGTTAATGGGGGCAGTAATGAACATAGATGATGCATACGATATAAAGCCTCTCTTTGTGTTTCCTTGGAGCCTGAACTGTGGACAACAAAGGACAAACATGATTGAAGATGAAAAAGAGAAAAAATACTCATTTATTATAATATCAGACACCTTCAAAGCACCTTTTGCCCTCGTGATGTCTTTATATGTCTGTTATTAATTATGACGAGTTGCTTGATGCAATGTTTGATTCCCCAGGCAAGCAGCATTCACATCATTTTTCACTTTATGTAATTCATCTATTTTGGTTCCTGACAAAAACGGTGCATCATTAATGCCATTTGAATTTTTTATGAGGTGATGGCAATGTTTTTGTCTGAGATTCAAAACAGCCGGGGTGAGTCAGGCTTAAAATCTTAAAAAATGTTAATCCACTTTCTTGCCAATTGTAGCAGCAGCTAATTCCCTAAGTAGTTTAAAATCTACCAGCTGGCCATGACCAATGCTTCACACCGCAAAATGCTTAGTCACCATAAAAAGAGCCCCCTATTATTTAAGTATAGAGATTAATCACTTTGTTTCGTAACAAGCATAACTTTCGCACAACTATGTGAGGAAATGGTGAGTAAAAGGATAGCAGAGGGGTTATTCTTGACATCCTGATAGCGAGCAAACAAAATCTCTGCATATGTTTATCCTCTTATCCTCCTTCTTGTTATTCCCCCTCATCTTCTCTCTCCTGCTTTAATATTTTCCCCTATTTATCCACGTCCTCTTCTTTCTCCCAGTACTAATATACCCAATTTTCTCATATTTCTGCTATATTTCTTGTACATTTCTGTGTTGCTTTTACACTGTGCATCCCAGAGATTGCATGTCTACCACACAGTGGGTGACCTTATTTTTCTGGTTGCCATGTTATGCCAATCAGGTCCCGCGGCTCACTTACCTTCAAGAGCCAGGATGTGACGCGGACCTGTTGCCAGCCCTGAACATGTTTATGAACATGCTGCATTGAATGATATTGCCACCTGAGTGAAGCAACATCATAGTCCATCATAGTCTGTACTGTCGGTGACCTTATGCAACAATTTCTGCTGCCAGGAAGTGCATCAATTCCTGTTATTCATAGGGTGTTTCCAAGAACACGCTGTGTCTGAAAGCATATATTGTGCACTATATTTAGTGTGCATCATGTCATTAAAGTCTGAATTCTGATGGGTGAGTTCAGAAAGAATGGATTGCAGATTGTGCATCTGCCCTTTTTCAAAAGACGTTGTGCTAATGACGTATCACACAAGCCCGTAAAGTTTTGAAGCTGAGTGCAATTTTACGTTTTATTTGGAGCTGATTGCAATTCCCCCCCGTGGAAAATAACATTTTCAGACTATGAGCTCCAGGTCCAAAGAATTTAAATGTGACTGAGAGAAACTTTGATTATAATTGATAATTGATAATTGCAAGTTTGTGCGACCAGTTCATCTACCCAGACTTCTTCATGGTGCCAGCTTCCAAGGACTTTTATTAGGAATATGTTGACGATCTGTTAAAAAAGGAGAAAATTCGTTTCCTTGAAATGTACTTGACAGTGCACCATTTATATGATAGCAGTCTGCATCCTCAGTTGATTTGGCACTACGATTGACCCAATCCCATGCCATCTATGTCATTTTGTTGTGCTCTCATATCAAAACTACAGGTTCAAGTGTAAGTTCACCCCCCTCCTCCTCCTTTTCACCAGCACCCCCACCCCACCACTCTTTCTTCTAATGTGCAATAAGCAGAGGCGCTGTACCATCTTCACTCAGAACATCCTGTGTTTGGTGAGCTGCCGTTGTACCCAAAATAGTTGTTGTTCTTCTCCCCAGCATCCGATTGTCAGGGCTTTGAATCATATCTCAGCTCCTCCAAAAAACAGAAGGCGCAGCAGCGTCTTAAAGCATTTCCCCCCCCTAACTCAAACATCAAGCAGGCAGCAGTGTCCTACATAAAAAAAGAAAGGGAAAAAAGGCGACATGAAAACCCTAACGGCCTCCCGGGGGAAAGAACAACAAGCAGAGGAAGACGGACCATGCAGCAAGCGGACGCCAGACACACACTGATGCACGCATGCACGTGGACACACACACACATCAGCAATCCCCCCTACAGGAGAGTTTCTTATTTTCTTATTGTTAAAGCCCTCAGTCCTCATGATTCACAATGCGTGAGAGCAGGGGCGGTGGTGGCTGACGGGCCTAAGATGAACCAGTTATCACACACACACAAGTGCACACACAGAAACAAAAAGAGACAAATATAAACACACACATTCTCAGCCCACCATCACACACAATGACCATCTCGTTTAATTAGGATTTTGCTGACAGAACTGCCTCTTAAAAGAATACGCCAGAGGAGCAGCACGTCTTCACTCTGCAGCTCGTAGATACTGAAATGAAACTATTCATGTATACATTTAAGCTTTTTATTAGGAGAATATTTATTTTTCATTCAACGGAAAATTCTAATATGTGCAATTACAAAAAGGTTAGATAACCACAAAATCATTTGAACGTGAAATATGTAATTTTCTGTCTCTAAATCAAAAGCAGTCAGTTTCTCCCAGTTAGAATTCCTCCATTGTTCAGGAGCCGAATCATCTGTGGAGGTTTTCTGATCTCCCAGTGATTTAAACTGGTAAAACACTAAATAAGAGTGGCTACCAGCCGAGCTGCTGCTAACGTTTTCTCAGCTTGTTTCTCTGAAGATCCAGATGTTTAGGAGCCAAAAGTTCTGCAGAGTTCTTGTCCTCTTACAAACATTTGCACCCAGTGATTTACTGATGAAAAACACTGAATACAGCAGTTTTACCTTCAAAAGGAAATGTTCTTCTTATAACTTAAGATCAAGATGTGACACTAAAATAACCAAAATCTGCAAAAAAAATACCACAAAAATATGTTCTAAAAAAGTAAATCCATGACAGCTGATGCATGTGACAACTGACCGACACAGATCATTATTTTGATTAAAATTCCAGATTTCTTTGGAAACATTTGGGATAATAAAGGGTTAGGGTTAGTACCCAAATCAACAAACTCTAACATGAATCTGAATGCAGAATTGTGAGATGTTTAACTTTTCAGTGACTGATAACAATAACTGATCATTTAAAATCACATGCCCCCTTAACAGACTATTGTTAAATCTGAACCCTTAACTAAAGGAGTACATTGGTTTGTGTGAGAAGTAATCCTTTAATTGGAGTGCAAACTTAAAGTGCAAATACCTCAAATTGCAATCTGATAAAGTAATCCGACACATATTTAATATCCCGATAATAAAATGAAGACAACATTTAAAATCCCTTTGTGTCGTTAAGCCCCTGAAAGCAACCTTTTATTTCTTCCCAGCTTTGTGGTCTTAATACAAAAAATAAGAAGACTGCTGGTCATAATAGACCACCATGTTTGATAGCATGAATGTACTCCACGGGCCGCATCAGGGTCAACCTGAGCCGTAATGGTAAATCAATATCTCGCAACTCTCACCCACTTGAGTTGCGCTCTCTCCATTTTTCCTCCTCAGTGCTTTTTGTCTTTCTTATACAAACAAGTGATCGTTCAAACAGCAAAGTCAAAAACAGCTTAATTCTTCCCTGGAAACACGGAGGATCTTTAAAAGCACACACAAAGAAGCAACGATATGATTGATGCTGCACATGCGGTAATGTTTGTCTCCCACGTAATGGCATTCAAATGAATCTGCTTGTTGCTGTCCAATAAAGTCACTTGCAAGGGGAACAGTGTCTTTTTGATTTAATCACCTCTAATTGTAAGAGAGCATTGGAAACAGAATTGATAGATGGGTGAATAAGCGGACCATTATTCTTTTTAGCACAGATAAGTAAATAAAACCGTAATGATGTGGGCAAGAGCAGTACTTACAAGTAGCAGTAAAGTGCCAGAGTTTCATGCAAGAAGAACGTTATCTCTGGCAGCTACAATTTAAAACTGACACTCAAACTTGTTAAAACTAATTAGCACATCCAGTTCTGTCTGAAGCAAATGACAAGAGTGGATGACAGAGCCAGGGACGGAGAAGAACTAATGACCATCACTGATCAAACAGTCCACTCCTCTTGGGTCAGTGCTCTCCGTGTACACACGACACTAACACAGGCAATTATCCGTTTCCAGGGACAAACTGTGCTGGAATCAATCGAGTGTTTTTTTTTGTCAAAGTTAGCGTGTTTGTGTTGGTCGGGAAACTTGTAGGATCTGATTAGCTGTGATCTCAGGTGATTGATTACACAGCCTGTGTTATGAAGCAGGAGGCTCATAGCAGCAGCCAGCCGTGCTCACTGATGTTTGATGAACTTTAACTGACTCCTCGAGCTCTGTCGCATACGTGCAGGTGCTGAATAGCACGCGCTAATAGCCCAGGTAACAATCCTCCTTTGTGGCGCCTATTGATCCGACTTTGCAGACTTTCTTTCTGTGACTGTTGCACCAAACGTAGCAGAGTCTAATTTATTTTTTTAACCGTCATTTGCTGACAGAATGGAGAACGAGGACTAGATTAAACCTGTTGACAATACACCTCACACCTCATACATTTTTGCTGTACGTTAATATTGGAGCCATTCCTGTAACTTAATAATGCACTGGGAAATTTTAGACATGTAGGGTAGTCCAATAGACTTCAGCACATGGTTAAGGTTGTGGTTTTGCAGTCCTGCATTTGTTGGATCCATCCCAACACCCCAACTGGACTTGTGTCTTTTAAAATACATCCCCACAATTCCTGGGACAGCCCTGCATGTCCCCAAAAATATATATATATATATATAATTCATTAATTTCTTAATATAACGTTATAATCAATTTTATGTAATTTATAGTATTCAAATATTTGTGGATAATCTATATATTATGTGTATATAGTCAATATTTATTGAACCTTTACTTTTTTTTTTTTATTTAAAAATTTTCTATTGCAATTGGATGCTGGTACACAAAACATTTCACTGCGCATTGTACTGTGTATAATTGTGTATGTGACAAATAAAGATTATCTTATCTTATCTTATCTTATCTTATATTTAAAGTCTGTTGGCCTTTTTTTTTTTTTTACTTTATTCATTCAGTCCCTATTTATCATGTTTTGAAAGGTAAACCTCAACATATGTCACTATTGTGATCTGTTGTTTAAAAAAAAAAAAATGTATTATCATGTGTATGAAAGTAATAAAAAGAGAGAAGAGGTCATAGAAAAACTTTACTTTAGCTTACTGCACCACTAATAGGAATTGGAATAGGAAGGCAAGAGTGAAATACAATTTCAGGCTTTAGAAAATAGTTTCTTACTCTCCAGTTTCTAACCTTACGCTCAAGGTTCTTCCTGTGCAGGAAGACTTTGAAATAGGCACTAAAATATTTGTTCTTAGAACTATGATCTCACAGTGCAGACACTAAAAAGAGGGATTCCTAGAACTATTTTTAAAAAGGCCCCCAAGTCTGAAAAGCAATTATTACATACTGTAGGTGTCCAGGGGCCTCATTACTGAAAGTTCCTCAGTCTGAAATCCTGTTTTATCTCAGTTTTGGACTTTGTTAGGATTCTTTGCTATGAAAAAAAAACATGTTTTTCTGAGGACAATTTCACTATTACGTCTGGTCCTAAATTGAAGAAGAAAGCAAGTTGTTTAGATTCGTGCTCAACAAATAGGATCATTGTTGTACATAATTAGAATTTTCAAACACCCTTCACTCTCATCTGCCCCAAAATCCACAGAGACATTTATAAGAACATGACCTCCCTATCCTCAGTGAAAACTTGCAGCCCTGTGGCAGGCAAATTGTAATTTGTAGGCGGTTTTGAGATAACCAATGTCTCCAGCATGTGGGTAATGTAAACTCAAAAATCTAAAGACCCACATGAACAAGTTGATGATCAAAGCTGTGAGAACAAAAAGCCCCCAGCAGTACGGAAAGTATCTCCAGTAAATGAGCTCCTTGAATCAGCTCTGACTCATTATGGCTTCTTCGGAATGATTTGGCTCTTCTTTCTTGCTCTGTGAAGTGTTCTTTGGAGAAATAAGATAAACACTTAATGCTTGGGAGAAGAATGAGATGGACCTTAGCATGTGACTGAGTAAATAATGACTGAGTTTCCATTTTTGTGGCGATTTAACAACCAAGCTTTAAGAGCCATGTAACTTTGATACACTGTTTACTTGTCCACAGTGTTCACAAAAATCCCCATAAATATATTCATCCATTCGCCAGATGGAGACGGTAGTTACACAACATCAAGTAGCCTCCAGGAGCGTCCATTAAAGAGCTGTCCAATTAGGCTTTACTCTGGGTTTCATCCAATATTGCACATCAGTGCCACGAGCCGGTACTTACCACACATTTCCACCGGGCCTTTCAAAGAAAAATCTTCATCTGCTGCACATGTGGTCATCATCGAGGCTAAGGACCATTTATTACATTTCATGAAGACGTGTTAATCTACTGGAGAATCAATTTCACCTTTTCAGTAATGACTCATGAGATAGTCAAGAAGGCTTGACTAATTTCCACTGGATAATAGATTTTATTCATTTTATGCTCTCATTTTGGTGGTGTTCTCTGACAAAATGAAGGTAGGAAAGGAAGAATTAATGAATCAATCAATAGGAGTTGGTGAAAAAAGCAAACTGTTACATGCTGTTTGAAATTCCCCTTAGTGCTTGTGGGATAAAAGAAAGCTGCTTAAACGAGGTACAATAAATGATAGTGTCTGACAGCCATTCATTTGAGAAACATCCATTCTGTGTCACAATTTGCATATTTAATTTGAACAAACAGGATGCAACAAACATTAGCGCTAATGAAGGAAAGACAGATGACATCTATGATGGTTATCACTGCGTCTACCTGCCTCTGCCAACCTTTTTGCATCTCTTATTATTCCGCTCACCTTTCTCTCCCTCTCTTCTATCACTCACTCTTTCAAGTGTCCACATGATTAATAACTACATTATATCCATTTACCACTTGCGAGCTACAGTACCAACATAATCCATGAAGAGTAATTCAGGCCTCAGAAAATAGAAAGAAACTCCCCCTTTTCAACAAGCCTCTTTCTTGCCCACTATGTTCTCATTAATTTTACCAAAGAGGCCTGTCAGCTGGGATAGTACATTATCCATTCATCACCGCGTCACACTCAGGCAGCGCTATATATTGGCTAAAAGAAAAAGGTCAAACAACAAAATTTGGTGTTTGCAACCTAAAGTGTGCCATTCAGCATTTTAATTAACAAGCAAGGTCCAATGAAAAATGAATGAGCGGGGAGTATTAAAAGGCTTTGTATAGCCTTGAGGAGTACAGTGCAGAGTCATAATGATAACGTACAAAGTCCCAGAGTACAATGAAATGGCCAGCAAGGGACACCAAGCGTATGAAAAAATGTGACATGAGGTGAATGATTCCCCTGCTCCTTCATTCAACGCCCTTAAAAAAGCATTTAAAAACTAAATAATTTCAGTAATATTGGCTCAGAAGCAATAATGATGAGAATAATATTCATATCAACACACAGTGCAATGTGATGCCAAATGAATGTGTGATGAAACAGAGTGAAAAGGTTCAGCACCTTGGACAGCGCAGCATGATGTAATACAGGAGTCAATATAAGCCCACAATGGAAAACTGACATGCAGTTTTTACCTCATTTTCACCTTTTGAAATGAGACGAACCTCAGAATAAGTTCATCCCTCTGTCACAGCGTGTCTCACTCCAGTTTGAGATGAAATATATATTTGTGCCATATTTTTGTTTGTCCCTTACACTGTTTCTTTGAATATTTAACTGCTAAAATTAGACACAAAATTAAAGAACAATGTTTCACCCTGCTAGTAAAAGTACTGCAGATATAATGTGATTTTTGTCAAAAACTGGTACAAAACATGTGAATTAACGTACCATGTGGCTAGGGAACAAAGTTTTCAGCACCATGGCCAGTTCAATATGATGTAATACAGGAGTCAATATAAGCCCACAATGAAAAACTGGCATGCAGTTTTTACCTCATACTCACCTTTTGAAATGAAATGGAGCTAAAAAATAAGTTCAACTGTCACAGTGTGTCTCACTCTGCCATGTGCAATTGTGGTTTGCACCAAAAAGACTATTTTGGCTATTACACCGTTACCTTTTTGGAGAAAATAATACACGCAGAATTGAAGATCCATGTTTCTATTTAAATGCAGTGCTAATTTTTAAAAAATGGCTGAAGAAAATGTTAAATGGATGTACAATTCCTTCAACTGGTGATATTCAAGACCGTTTCAGCACCTTGGACAGCACACCATGTGATACAGCAGCTTATTTTCCCTTCATGTTCCCCTTTTTGACATTGAATTGGAAACATTTGTAAACGTGTTCATGTTTTTGTACAAAGCCGACCACATTTTCCTGAAATATGAAAGAAAAATTAAAAACAAAGTGTAATTCAATGTTCAAATAGAGTGCAAATTCAAAATAAGTTGCAAGAAAAATTGGTAAAAGAAAATGTCAACAGTTCTATCCAGTCCTGATCAAATGTTTGAGCACCTTGGACAGCACAACATGGTGAAATACAGAAGACAGAAAAACTCAACAAACTTCTTTTTTTCTCTTTATATTAAACTTTTGAAATGTTTGACTTTCCATCACTTTGATAATGTTTATTTAATTTTCTAACATTTTCTACATTTAAACAAGACTTTTTCTTCTTTTTCGTGCTGTCTGGTGGAATGGTGTTGTATGCAATAATAATAAGAATGCAATAATATGTTGGTGTGCATCAGATTCACAGGGTGGATAGCAGATGCACAAATATATTTTTTTGTTTGTTTTTTTGCACTCTCCAAATCTCTTTCCATTGCACTTTTACATTAACTTCATAATAACTTTACATTAACTCAAATTTTTTTTTGTGCACATAAAAGCAGATGGATGGTAAAGTACTTATTGTACAGCAATGCAAAACCCTGCATTTAAAACACATTCACAAGGTTTCACACAAGGATTCACATGTATGTCTCAAATTTGACATCCTTGATGGTCACCTTATGGACCTAAATTATGATTCATATGTTCACATAATCTCTAAATGCCAGAATCTGAATCTGATTATACAGTATATTGTAAAAAGAAGAAAAATTGTACATGAATATATCCACAGATGTGGACATTCCAGCACATGGTTTATAATAAGCATGTTATTTTTACACTGTAAAAGTATCAATCACACATAAACACATGTAGAATTTCTTCCTGCGATTACATACTGACTGGTGCAGTAACAGCTCGCCCACTGATGCAGGTTATGACCTTTAAACATGCTTCTCATTATAGCTAGGCCATATTTCATGGAGGCTTTATTGTCAGAGTGGACAGTAGAAAACCTTGTGATTGCTCCAATGTAACTTTGCTCCCCCCTGTAGACAGCTCATTGTGGAGTGGGTGGAAGTGTCCATGATGGTGCAAAGCACGGACCGCCTCCAGAGTGACATCACCCCGGTGACACCTGGCACTGCAGAGTATAACTCATGCATAATCAAGATGCTATTGCCATGCAAACTCTTGCATCCTTAATCCATTTTTTGTGTGTGTTTGCTCACTTTTGGGGTTATTATTTTCCCAGCATGCATTTTGCTCTTGGCATCCGGCAGGGAAACACAATGAGGAGTAAACCGCATGGTTTACACAGATATACAGACAGGTATTCCCATGTGTCCAACTCACCTGACATGTCTTTACAATGTCAGAGGAAGCTTTACACCCACAGGGGGAAGCTGCAAACTCCGACATGACTGGGAAACTGAACACTTGAATTGTTATAAAAGTGTTATATACTGAATCACTGGAATAAAGTCGAATCATAATACATTCAAATTGCAATTTTTAAGCCTGGAACAAGCAAAACATTTTTTGCAAATCCTCAAGAAATTTAAGAAATTTAAGCAAAGTAACCAGTGGTTCATAAAGTTCAGTGTACTTTGACCTGGCATTGTTGCACAGCACTTTATGGCACAAAAACATCCTGATTCTGTGTGGGAGGGATAGTTTGTTCAGATATTGTTGAAAAGACCAACTTGCTCCCGGTAAAAAAGAAAAAAAAAAGAAAAAAGTTCCTCGTCCAGGTTTGTAGAGAAACAGAGAAACAGGTTTATTGACTGATTATGAGACCATACGCTGTCCCTGTGGTGCCACTCGGACAGAAAGGCACCCACAGTTGACAAATGATCTGATGAGTGTTTCACTTCAAACAGGAAGTGACAAGAATCCAGATCACACTGGAGTTACAACAACAGCTTTAGATTTACCACATCGTCCACTTACAGGCTGTAAATCTGAGTGCTCTGATGTTTGATGGAGAGCAATGACCCTCACACCACAAGGACTTCAAAAATCATATGATAAGAATAAGGAACATTTTGATACAAGATGTCCCATAGTTGAAAAATTCTGCATTCTGCATGAGTCAAGCCAGTTTTCCTGCTCCTAGTCTCTTACAGGCCACATTCTGGCCTTGGTCATGGCCCAAAATCTGACATTCATTCATTCTAACTGTAGCATGCGCAGATGAATGACATTCCCAATATGTTCTGATCCACGAAAGTCAAGCACGACACAAGATGAATAAATCAGTTTTTGTGATCTTTGATGCCATCTTGAATGTAAGGGTGCCAATCATGAGGGACAACAAAAATGTTGTGATAAGATAAGATAAGATATTCCTTTATTAGTCCCACAGCACAGAAATGGCCATTGTTACAGTAGCATCAATAAATTAACAATAAGCAATATGAAAAAGAAATGTAGTATTAGTACTTTCATAAAGCGCTAACTGGCTTGTTCGGGTCTGAGCCAGTGTCTGTAACAGCTGAACTCCATTCAAAAAACAAAGCAAAAGAAACTGTGGCTCTAATTACTGACCAAATATACCAACAAGATAAGATTTACCATCTTTTCTGAATCTGTCTGTATCTGCACCTTTGTTTGGGAGAGGAGAGATGGACACACTGTGTGGAGATCTGCAAATGTTAGAGATTAATCTGAGGGGTCATGAGGTGATGCATGTGGTAAGAAAGAAGATAAAACAAAGCCAGAGTAAATATAGTTGTGAATAATCTAATATTCCTCTCTGAAATGTGGTGGATAAGAAGTACCATAAAAAGGAAAAACTCCAAAGCTCTCATTATCTCATACACCGTACTTACACTTAATTACTTTCCACCACTGCTTTTATGAGGTGTTATATTTTCTCGCACTGCTGCATAGCGAATCCGGGTGACTCATTTCCGACCTCTCTGGAATCCTGCTGCTGCACCTTTATGTTTGGTCTTATTTCCTGTGCCACCTATAGGGACTCATCAACGCATTGTCATTCTGGCCCGTCAGACGCTGCCGGCCCTCAGCTTTTGATACCAACTAACAACATGTCGTCTTGCGTGACTTTAAACATCTCAGGAACAATGTGTCACGTCCTGCTAGTTACATGCATAGTGGCTAATAAAAATAAACATCCATGTATACAAGAAATGGTTTCACCAAATGGTGGAACTTCAGGCAAAAAAAGCGATTGACCAAGGTCAAAGAACAGAAGACAAGAAGTATCCTGGGTCAAAGTCTGGGGTTCGTTTGACCCATGCACCAACCCTGCCAGAACCATATGACACCTAGTGTCTAATAGGGTTCCCTGTGTGCGGTATCACAAACGCAAAGCTGTGACTAACCATTTCTGACGACAACTAAGATCAGTGCTAGTTAACGTTTGCATGCAGCAGTTTATTCCCCTTAATGTGTGAACAAAAATGACAAAACCAACCAGCATTAGAAGGAAAAGTAATTTCAGCTATTATTTCAGTTTTAACCTTAAGCACTGATTCTCTCAAAGTAGGGCATAATGAAGACCATATTCTTTCATTTTGCAAGTGTTTATGCTAATGGAGGTGATGAGGCGCTGCTTGATATAGATCATTGCTTGTGGGATCAGTGCAGGCGTAGGGTTAAATGGATATACTGTGGCCTTACCATGTATGGCAAGTGCTGTGGGATTACATAAAAAAATGAAGGCGCTTATGGAGTTCTGCTTTCCTGAACTTGCTTTCCTGTGAACTATATTTGGCTGCGTTTGCTGTTAACCTTTAGTCAATGATATAATTTGGGTAAGTGGTGTGCCTTTTAATTGCTAGCCTTAATTTTAGAATAGCACTCAGTAATTGAAGCCATAAAAATGTCCTCAGGTGGCTGGAGCCAGCCATAAAGGCACAGCATGCATACTGCAACTGGAGGGCAACAGAGTTAGGACTGGAGCCAGTTGAAAGCCAGTTTAGGTGATTTCATCCACAGCTTCATCTTTTTTTTTATGTCACCAAAGAAATATATCACCATTTAGAGTAAATGGTCTGAAAATAACAGGGATAAAAGCCACAGATCACACACAGAAAAACGGAAAACAACATGAATCCGTTTGATGCAGATGAGAAGAAATGCCACGGCTGATTTACTTGATGTCGTTTAAGCTAATAGTGCAACAAGTGTCACTTATGAGAAACATGTATGCATGTAGCAGCATAATGATGCAACATTTGAATGTGTTTTGAGTGTGCAAACATGACCCGGACAGCGGGAAAATATGACCCAGGGAGTTTCCAATAAATATTCAAGCTATTCCAATCATTGGTGGTAAAAATGGCTCGTTTTATAATTGCGGTTTGCTGTGTGTAAAAACAAATTATATTCTACATTTCTGTTTTCACAGTTTTTAACTTTAAAATCTCATGAATTAACAAATCAAAAAACACAAAAACACAGTTTTGTTATTGTGTTGCTTAAAAAGCAGCAGGATAAATAAATAATGGAAAAATAAATCTTCTTCACGACTTTGCACTGGGGGAATAGAAGCTTAAGAGGAGCACTTCTGGTCAGCATTACACCGTCTCTGTTTTACCTCAGGCTCTCTAAGATAGAGAGATACAGAATAATTCATCCAACTGTTGAATTTTTAATTAAAAATTCTCACCCCATATGTTGAATGCCAAATCCACTCGCAGCATTTCATTACACAAAAATTGGCCCTTAGTGCAGCATTGGTCCACATGCTGAAAGTCCAGGGCTGCTTATGTTGTTTGTTTTTCATCATTAGAGAGGATATTTGCCAGCTAGCCGGGTCCAATTTCTGACCAAATATCATTTTATCTCATGTGACCTTAGTGACCGTCATGGCTGCTAAGTTAAATGAAAGCCATGTATCACGGTATTAGAACAAAGCTACTGCAGTTTATCAAACACTCTCTGCGGTATGTGAATGTTTTCTGTGTCTATTGCTGTGAAATCAAAGGCCCCAACGCTTTTTCACAGCAGAGGTGGATCACAGGTTACAGCCCTGGCTTTGTTGCATTTACACTCCAATTGTTAAGATAGTCATTATCAAGAAGACTGAGTTACATTCCTTAAAGGCATACTCATCTGGAGGCAGAAAGAGAGCTAAAAGCCCTGGATTCAAGGTGTAAATGTTTACGTATCTTATAATCTCATATCTAATTTTCCGCCATGCACGTGCATTCCAATACATACAGCCCACTGCTCCTAGCTGTCAAATGCATGTCACATCTTTGCAGAATTTGAAATGTGCACAACCAATGCTCCAAACCATTGCAGGATTTGCAAGGTTGATGTCATGCGTTTGCGTAAGCCTAGTTAAAAGGAAGTAGATCGGTGCCCCGTGTCAAACTAAGAGTCAGTGTTGTTATTTGGAGCCAACCTGCTTAATTGCATCCATGCTGAAGTCATTGTTTTCGATTAAGTTATTTAGCCATTTGGCTCCTCAAGAAATTTACAATTTTTGAAAGTGAAATGAGCCATTTTTCAGAGCAAAATTATTTATTTCTTCGCAGTGTAAAAAAAAATAAAGCTGGTTTTAGCCTTGCTAACAGGATTTTTTACATGTTTACACAGAAATGTACAGTTACTTTTGCACTACACTGAGAAGCATTAATTCAGTCATTGCAGCCGGGTCCCCTTCTGGTTATTGCTTTTTTTCTGATTGGACATTGGATTTCTTTTTGGACAGAGATTTTTTTCAAAACAGTACTTGTGTGGACTGATTTATTTTAGGACATTGAAGGGGGAAAAAATGCCTCTTTCAAATGTACCCATGTACGTGTGGAAGTCTCATCCACTGTGGGGCCTCAGTATTTGACAAGCTGGGAATAAGAACAGCATGTCCCAGATGATGAATCCTAATAATTTCGCACCACTTGCAGTCAAAATGTATCCAATGCTTTTATGACCACACACCTTCAAGAAGTAACGATATTCCCATCAGCTCCCGTCGTGTGCAATATATACATGTTCAATCAACGTGTTCCTAAAAACCACCGCTGTGCCCGAGTACAGCCTCACTGTACACTCTTAATTCAGGCTGTAGAAAGCTCCCTCAGAGTCACATTAAACAATTGGTTTCACTCCCTGAGTCCTTATGACAAGTGAATTAATCTGAATGTGTAAAATCCACAGAGTGGCCCTTCAATGCTGAAACGAGCACACTAATGTTGATAGGACATGTACAGCTAATGAAGAGCCTGTCTTAGATTTGCAACTAGCAGTCTGTGATTGCGACGCACAATTTAATCAACCTCTCATGCACAAATATTGTTATCCGGTCTGTAAATAAGGTAAGCAAGCAAATTGTACTGCACATGTCGACAGATCACACGCACTAAATTAATATCCGCATTATGAGAGGTTTAGTATGTAGTCATATATTTGGCAGGACCAGTAATTATAAAACTAGGCCATATTGCAATGGGAGATAATTAACGTTAGCTCGTCCCTGGGAGGTTTTTGTGGAGTGGGGGAGGCTTTGACACAGCCTATTCAATTATGTCCTTCCCTGTGGGTCCGGAAACCCAGAATATAGAATATCTAAATTAGGCACATGACAAATCTCTCACTGAGTCAGATGGAGCAGGTCACGGATGGCAAGGTGGCCAGCAAGTTGTGGGAGCAAATCGTGTTGCAGTTAGGTGTAGGTAGATACCGAGTAATTAGAAAGTTGTCGACTGCTTTGTGGCGTGATAAGGTGAGAAATACACCCACCTGCCTTTTAAGGCCTTGAATAAAACAGAGAAATCTTTATTTCTCTCTTTTTTCCAGTTAATCAACCTGCATTATCATTCAGACATCCCTACAGTTTTGCAAGGCAGGAAAGCATTTATATTGTTTCTCTCTCTTACACATGAAAACAGTATAAAAAAAAAGGGCACCAGCATGCACCAGATCAATTAATGAGATGCTGGAAAACCTTCAAAATTACCTATTGATTTTGCACCCCATGTGTGGGGCTAATTGCATTGGAAATTCCTACAATGTCATGATTATAAGTTTGCTTGATGAAATTTGGAATGGCCTCCCAAATGGCGCTCATGAGTTGATGGGATTTAATAAGGCTGCAATTATAGACAAGATGCTAGCTGTGGCACTTACACCTGAGATGTTGGCGCTATAAAAATTATGGCTGAAATTGGTTTCTAAATGGATGGAACACAAGACACAGTGCAGTGCAAAGAATAAAAGATTGTTACATGAGAAAAGGGAGAGTTCATTTGGCTGGCGGTGGAATGGATTGGAGAGCTATTAAATTATCTATTTATTAAAGCCAGTAAACATGCATCATTGTTATTACATGCCTCATGAAAAGTCAATTTAGATGTGTATTAAACAATATATATCAATAGAAATGATTAAAAATCAGACAGTACACGCTGTAAAGGATCAGCTACAAATATGTCCTCTCTTTGTGCTGTATCTAGCACATCATAGACAAAGAAATAGGTCACTTTAATCAACCCGGGAATTCAAGACTTCACATATGACCCTCTATGCGTAGCCCTTTCAACACCTGCACATTGGATATCCTGCTAAATATACCATCCATGTCACCAGACAAGGAGCAGAATGGAAGAGAGGTTCTCCATTTGATGATTACAGACAAAGATGCTAACATAAACAGTAATGTGAATCTGGTTAAAAGGCATCATTATGTATTTACTTCATGGTAAAATGGTTGATGCTAATGGAAAAGTACAACACTCATCAGCACTCTCACTGTCATTATGATGTCCGACAGTCATGAATGCCTGATGGAGTATTCCAGGAAAAACACAAACATCTTCATGCTTTTCACACATACATGAATGGTCTATCAGAAACTTGCGAGGCTTATTTTACAAACTGGGACATTTTGGGGTGTACGGCATTAATAAGGCAACATTTCCATGTTGGAGTTGAGAACAAAATAGGGCACCTTATTTGCCGGTTGAAACTAAAATGTTTTAAAGTTTTAATTTTAAAGTGAATAAATTAAAGCTGGGGATCACATTTCTCAAAGAAATAATCTTTATAACATTAGCAGCACATGTAACATATTGTGAAACTCATGATTGGCTGTTTCTTGCCAAAATATGTAAATTATGGACATTTTGCGCATCATGTCTTTGCATTTTAAGCTTTTTGTGCATCATTCGAAGTCCCCCTCCAGACATGGTTTAAATCAGGGGTGTCAAACTGATCCAGTAAAGGGCCGAGTGGCTGCAGGTTTTTGTTCCAACCAAGCAGGAGCACAGGTGATACTGATAATTAATCAACTGAGTGAAGACAGTTCAGCTGATTGAATGATTGGATTCAGGTGTGCTTCTGCCACACTGCCCTTTCCTGGATCAGTTTGAAACCCCTGTTCTAGATGACAAAAAACAAATTATAGTTTGTCCAAAATTGGTCATAGTGTAGTTCACCAAAAAAAAAAATGTAAATGCTGTTGGACCTGGGTAATAGTATAGTATATCCAAAAATATGAAACAAGAAACACTATAGTATAGTGTGTCCAAAACTGGAAAAAAAAAATGGCATACTATATTATATCTAAAAATGTCAAATGAAATACACTTTATTATAGGATGTCCAAATATTGATTTTTACGTGCCCTCCCCCCTTTCCCTTTGCTCATGAGTCTGTCACTCATTTGATCCCTGTTTTTCCTCAGGTGCTGGCAGTGAGGCTGATTCAGGGAAGGTTAGAAAAGGGGGTGGTGACCACTTTCCTGGCTCTCTCTTCCACCTGCCAGCAGCAGCAGAGCGGCCTGTAGCTGGTGCTCAGGCCTTTTGTTTGGTTTGGTGTTTCCTTTGTTTTCTGGTGGGACTGGTGGCTCAGTTTTCGGAGTTTATTTCTATTTCTTGTTTTAGTTATGGTTCGGTGGTAGAAGGGGTTCTTTTGGATCCGACGGCCCATTGAGGGTTGGTCCAAAGGTTCCCCTTTCTTTTGTTCATTTTGGCCAGCCCACCAGACCTTTTGTTTCTCAGTAGTTATGTTTTTGGGTTGTTTAAACATTTAGTTAATAAATCATTGTTTCCTTCTGCACCTGACTTTGTGGCATTTATGTTACATGCCCTTTATTGGGAGCCTTTTGGTGGGGGTCGTAACAATACGAGAGTTTTTCTGTACCTTCAAATTCTTATCAGAAAACCAGATATTTTCTCAGATTAATACTTGGAACTGATGATTCAACCAGGAGACTTCGGTGCTTATTCAAACCATAGAAGTGAGTCACGTAGCATTTTCTATTGGAGGAGATGAATGGGACAGAACATGAGATAAAAAGGAGTATAGGGCAGTGCTGGGGCACAAGCCAGTCCAACTCGTGTCCAGCATGTTCAAACACCTTTAACTTGTCCATTTTCTTCTTTTAAAAGTTTCACTGTGCTGTGTTGCATCCCCATTTCTGCCAACCAAGAAACTTATTTTTCTTGCTCTGAATGGCCTCATCTCCCAAAAACCTGGCCTTATTTCTTGAACAAGTTTTTTCTTCTTTTTAAAGTATTGTCGATATCCATGCTAAAAGTAAAATGGTGGGAGATCTTGTTGCCTTTGCTGGAGTCGACCTTGTTTTATGATGACTCATTAGCTTGATGAGTGACAATGGAAGTACCAGGAACTATCCACTACTGAGGTAATGGATAACAGTAGAAACAAAGTTTAAAAGCATGCAAAGACAAAGGTACAAGGTTTGCATCTTTCAGGGCCCGTCACTTTACCCTTGAACATCCAGCTAAATGCATAAAGGGCAGGATCTTTAGATTAATTAGGAAAAATTCAGGAGCCTTTTTTATCTCTGCCTGTATTGGCTGTTTGAAATATCTCAGTGTCACAGAATGCTTATCTAAGTGTCACAGAATGCTTATGCAAGTCTCTCATTATGAAACAAAATGTTGTGTTTGCAAATGTATGCAGAGTTTTCTGGGCTCACAATATCTGTTTGACACAATTTTATCCAATGAGTAGAACTGTCAGTTCCAAACAAGAAATAATGTACCACGTTCCAGCGGAAACACTGCAGTGTCCTGGCTGATGTCGCATCCACTTCTTCTATTGTTTTCCGAATAATTCCACTGCCCCTCTCGGATCTGACAATGCAAATTATGAGTTCAACTTTTGTCTCCGCCGGCTAATGATGGTGGCAGCAGATGATCATTTATAGAGACCTGTTCAAAGACGCAGAAAGCGACACATCTTGGAGATAAAGCTGAATGATATTCCCTATCATCTTATCTTGCTGCGCTAAATTTGAACACTTTCAAACAAGCATCCAGTCTTAAAAGGTACAGAGAAGTGTGACCATTAAACATATGGCTGCATACCTTTACTCTGTATTCAGGGGGGCATAAAAAGCAGCCCAGAAGTGCTACTTTGGCACTGAAGTTATTGCTATAGCATATTTTTGTGGAGCATGACTGTTTTATTTAGGCCATTCGTCTTGTGGCTAAAAAAACATTATTCATGCCATTCCACATTCAAAGTTAATCTCCTAAAGAGTGAGATTTATACCTATAGAAGGCAACCATTATCCACATGTGAATTAAGCAGAATGGTAAATGGTGTATTTCATCTGTTTGACACTAAGCACTTAGTATATTTCTCAGGCTCTGGATATAAAGTGGCCATATGTTAAAGATAATGTATTCTGTTTGGTTTCCTAAGTCTTATTCTGTAAGTCTTCCGAGCTCAGACGGTTGAGTATATGTCAATGCTTAAAGTGAAAATCAAAACTTAATGTGCAATGTGCCTAAGGTGCAAGTTCACCTCAGGGTATAGCAATTTTATCCTCCACTGACAATAAAGAGAAGATGAACTGTGTGTCGACACAGTGGCAGCACCCTGGGTGATTTTCCACAGATAAAGGCACATTTTCTGGTTCAGATCTGGTTCAGAACACGATGATATGAAGCTTATTTCAGTGCAAGGCTCAAAGCGGCATTGTGTGATTCTACAGATCTGGTCCTCTATTCATCAGCAACAGGGCAGCTTGCAGTTTTTTATCTCTTGACATCACCCAGACGGAGTGTCAGTCCTCTGCAGGAGACCTGGCTGAACTCCCCTATGACATCTCACTTCTTCTTTTAGTGTATATTTTCCTGGGGTCATATGACCACTGGGAAAAAAATGCCACTCATGCAATCAAGAAGTTACCCTCCTTCTCATGTCTGCTCTTCTTTGGATTGCAACTCACAAATCCTTTGCTTGTCAGTGCTAGCAACAGCTTATACCAACCCTTCATGCCACTTCAAAAGCTACTATCTTTTGAAGTTGCTGTGCAGTGGCATTTCGGAGCTGAGGAGTTAGTTTATCCAGCAGTCGTAAACTGTCACGTCTGCGGCAAGCAAGCAAGGCCGTTTGATTAAGCTAATGTCATTGATTATGACAACGTGCAGAGTGATTCAGACGGGATAAAAGGGGGAAATATAGTGAGTGCTACACATGAGAGGTGTTTAAAAAATTCTGTCAGGGCATTGCTTTTGAAACTCGCTGTGCCTTGGTGTTTTAAGGCCTCATGTGGCTCCTTTTTAGCCCAAATCAGAAAGTCAAAAAATGAGGGGGATGGCAGAGAATATTTGAGGTGACTGGTAAATGCATGGGCCTATCATGGGACAATGTGCCCCTGGGCACAGACGTCCACCTCTCCTCCACAGGAGCCGGCCCTGGATATTTCTATATGTAGTTGTAGTTGTAGTTTTTGCACTTTGTTGTCCTTCTGTGCCTCTTTGTAGCTGTTTTGCATCCCTTTAAATGTGATGGTTTCTTTGTAATCTTTCTGTGTCCCATTCCGTTGTTTTGCACCTTTACACCTTTCTCCATGTGCCTCTTTGCAGCTGTTTTGCATCTTTTTACAGTTGTTTTGGTCTGTTTTGGCTCGTTTTTCTCCTTTAATTAGCTATTGTGAATCAACTTGTGGTTTCTCTGTGTCTCTTATGAGCAGTTTTGCATCTCTTTATAACTATTTTGGTCTATTATGAGTTGATTTGCACCTTTTCACAGTTGTTGTGAGTGGCCTTGTGCCTCTTTGCAGCTGTTTTGCATCTGCTCTTTATATTTTTCCCTCATCTTTTGTCTCTCTCTGTTATTGCTTTATGTCTCTTTGAGGTCATGTTGAATTTCTCTGCCAAGATCTCTGCAAGTAACATTTTGTGCCAGGGAGGACCCTGACACTCTGGTCCCCGGGGCCTGTATCTAGTAGACCCATTTACGGGTACATGACAACTTATATGTTGAGTGAACTGACGAGATAGTACTGTAGAAGATGAATAGGGCGAGAGCAAGCTACATTGTAAACATCAATAATTCTCAAGTTTTTGCTCAGTGAAAAGAGAGACGAACATTGTCTGTCAGAACATTGGAACATCGCCTTTTAAATCCTGCTGCGTCCTGGTCGTCTAAACCCCATGCGGTATAAATCAGATGGATGGAAAATGAATGAATGAGGTGACAGAAAACACGTGGGCAGGCCTGCTAGCCCCGCCATCTCGTGTGTGTGTGCTCTTTGCGAGAAGAAGGAGGGCGAGCGGTCGTGGCTGCCTCCCCTCCTGTGACAGCTCTCCTGTGAGCCATATTCCGCTCTGCTCCGGGCACGGTGACACACACATGCGTGCACGCTCGAGATCCAGTGTATCTCTTTTTCGGCTGCACAGATACACACGCATGCGACGGAGTGACGAGCGTCTGAGACAGCTCAGGGCCCCAGCAGGAGTCACAGAGGCGGTGTGCCAAGTCATAGCCTCGACTTTGTTCCACCCCAGCAATATGCCTTGAGAAGGCCTCGGTGACACACTGCTCACTATAGATAATATATGACTAGCTATGTGATACTCTCAAATCAGTACATAAGTACATGTCAGCACCTCACAGCTGATAGGATTGAAATATACACACATTTTGTCCCTCCATAGATGCACCACATGCATATAAATACATGCATGCTCACATATAAACCCCCACCACAAATACACTCATTTGCATTTGCAGCCTCCTCATGTATTCATACATATTGCATGTGTAAATTATTCTTGGCAGCATGTGTAATCGTGTCAGAGCAAACACCTGCACGTTTAGAGAAGCCCTCATGACATTTTGACTAAAAATGCACATTTGTCATTAAACGCGCAGTCAGAGTCGATTTCGTCCTGGATGTGTCCAGCCAAGCTTAGCTCTTTATGCGTGTTGTGATGACCATTTCTGCACGACGCTAATGGAGTTGCTATTAAAAGAAAATGGAAAATCTTGAAGACTAAAAGCTGGGGAAAACAAAGAGCCCAGCTTTATTCCAACAAAATTGTCTGATTATAACCTCTGCCAAAGAGGTTATGTTTTGTTTCAGTTTGTTTGTTTGTCAGCAGGATTACAGAAAAACTACTGGCCCATTTGCATAAAACTAGTTGGAAGCGTGTAGCATAGGCCAAAGAAAAGTAAATTAAATTTTGGAGCAATTTTGTTAACATTGTGAGATAGTGCATGGCATTGGCTGTGCTCTCCCCCTAACTTTGAGGTTGAAATGAGGATCAATTTGTTGGAGTTAAAGCCACTCTGTGTTGGCCTTTTGAATTAGTTTGATGACACTGATGAAGTATTATTTGTAGATGTTTGCCGTAGTGTACACTAATTCAGCATCACTGGTGTTTGTGCATCATTTTATCTCCAGAAGCAACATAAAATGTAATTATTCTACATTTGCTTTAAATGTCATAATTTTACAGTCTGGTGTATAGGCATGATTTTAAGGTGTAATGGTTGTGAGATCACAAATTGTGTTTTTAAGGGCGTAAAATTGGGACATTTTTGTCTTTAAGGGTGTCTGCATTTTGGATACACTGTTTATTTTTTAACTTATATGAGATGAGGATAAACTTAAAAAATTAAAGGAAAAATGTCATTTTTTTGCCATATGCATGATCACAGACAAATTTATATCATAAAATGTAATTTTTAAAAAGTCCCGAAGGATGCATAGGGGTCAAATTATCCTAATCTGTGTTGCTGTTTCTCTGCCTGTAGCTCCTCACCTACTTCAGTGCTAATGAAAACAGGTGTGCATCACTAGCTGCTGTCAACTCTGAGTGTTTGAGAAGTGTCAGTCAGGAGAGGGGAGGCTAAACTTATCTGCAGATTGTGATATTTTACCACAATTGGTGCCAGAAGTGGCAGAGAAATGTTAAATTATTGGTTTGTAGCTGTTGCATTGTTTTCTACACAGATAGATAGATCTGGATCACCCTGTGGTAACCTGAGCAGATGGTATGTTCCAGCTGAGGAGGTAACAGCCACTGATCAGTAACAGGAGAGCTGATAACACTGACGTCGAGATGCTTCACACAGCAGGCACATGTGTTACCAACCAGAGAGCCTGCGATGCTTCATACCAAAGGGACAGAAGAGGAAAAACAACAATAGTTATTGTAATATTGATATCCAGATTGTCAGGCTGTTTAGGAGACGTTGTGTACTCAAAGATATCTATTTATTGCTACCTGAGTGCAGTGAAGTGGTCACATCTGAGAGCGGATCGCATCAGAGTGAATTGTTTGTATTTCTTTTGTAGTGCCGTTTAATCATTTTGTGAGTGAAGATATATTTTTGAATTCATATCTTGCCTGATGTGATTGTAACATGATGCCACTCAGAAATGTGTCATTTCCTGTAATGTTAATAAAAAAAATAAGAATAACATCAAATCTTTTTATGGAAAACAGCAAGAAATGTGGGGAGATTCCTCAGTTAGCAGGGACTTTCTTTGCAAAAGTCAGTACTTGATTTCAAATTGACCATGTCAGTTTTCCTTAGCTATTTTCCCGGTTACCAATGGTTACCAATAGATTCCTTAGGCAGGTTCATATGATACCAATATCCTCAATGCATCTAAAAAATATAGCCTACAACAGGTTTGAGCTTTTATTCTTCATTAATTATTTTTTAATGAAAATTTAACATGACAGAATTATGAAAAATGATTATTCCATGATGTTCCTTTCTTCAACATAACCAAGTAGTTCTGTTTCACAACATGCTCCATGCTACAGTTTAATCTGTTGCTTTAAGAGTCATTGGACACGAGGATCTGTTAGTATTTTAACAAGAATATATCACTTCTGCTTTGAGGTAAATAACTTTATTCCTCGTCTTTTTTCAAGACCCAAGTTTTCAGAAAGTGTCTTACATAAGAGCCACCTGTGATCTCCTCTACACCACTGTTTTAAATGGTTAAACCCCGTCTAACCAAACTCAAAATAAAGCCAACAATAGGGTAATAGAAAGGCTGACCCTGCTGGATTGAAACGACCTGCACACCAAATGTATCTGAGCAATACCTAATACTCTATTTTCACCGTTAATGTTGTCCTGGTGCAAGAACTCACCCCCATTGTTAAAGTGAGAAGAGGCTTCTGAGGAGAAGCAACGCTGGACTTCTTTTTCTATCACAGCAGTCTGAATAACAACTGCTCTGCTCTGAAATCTCTCAGAGAAAATATATGGTAGGCCTTGAGGACAAAGAAAGCCATTTAGTCATGAATGGTGAATGTAAATAAGCAAGTTTGTTTACCGTGTAACCTCCACAGGGCATGTTTAACAGCACTATCTCGAGCTGCCAATTCATATGAATGTTTTAATCTTCAGACGTTTTAATCAGACATAATTAATCTTCTCTGTTCTATGAGGTTAACATCCACCACCGTCACCCAGAGTCCAAATGAGTCGAACACATGTAATTGGTGGTGATTTTATTTTGATAAAGTTTCCATCATGAAAGGTTAGAGTTACAGATTGTGTCTGTTCTTGTTTCAGAGTGAAAACAAATAGATGAGTTAGGATTAGTTTTTCATCTGCAACAATAGTGTCATTAAAAAAACTAAAGCCAGTAGAGTAAAGCCTTTTTATATATCATTTACTCTACAGTTTTTAGTTTTAGGACCCGTTAGTAACAATATCTTAATGCAGTTTTAATAAGCTTCATGTAAGATCTACCATTGCTGCTTGTGATTGGCTTGACCTTACCGCTGACATTAGACAAGAAAACAATAAACTTTGGACCAAATTAAATAAATTATATATGCAACTAACAGCTCTTCTCAAAATTAAAGAATCTCCTGGCTCCATTTTTTATTAATAACTCCAATTGTTTGGGCACTGTTATTTTCTCATAGATTTGTATACAATCTGATTTCTTTTTGCAGCCACTGGAGTCTCTTCCTGCTGGTCAATAGAAAGAATGCAGGTTATACTTGAACCCTGCATGTCACTTTACATTAATGGAGACCTCCCTGTAAGGCAGCCAGACATCATATTAACAGGAGGCCCCAACAAAACAACAAAGTTAGCCTCAAAAATGCAATTTTTATTCTAAGATTAATATCATAAATGCTTGCATGTTGTTTCAGCTTGCTAAGTTGGGTTTGCACCAGCAGCAGTGACTTCCTCGTCTCATTAACTGAACCGTGTAAATCCCAGTGTATTATTACTTGAAGATTGAATGGGATCAAATAAATGGCATACTGGAGGGAGAAAGGAATTCTAATTATTACTATTTTATTAGTTATTGGGCAGATCTAACTGCAGCACTTAAAATCAAAATAGCCCTGTGCACCGGAGCCACGCTGAGCCTGAAGCAGGTTTGTCATATCATTTTCTAAGGGAATCAAAGTCTGCCTCAGATTAGGAGGACATTTGTACACATCCTTTGGGAAGTCCTGACACTCATTAATCAGCAGTGGGTTTTAAAGTGAAAATGTGCCACTGTTTTAAGATTTTTGCTTCAATCATTCCCAGTGTTGCTGCAAACATCTGGGACCGTTGGCTGGGGGATGTTTTGCCCTTTTCCAAACACTCATCAGGGTCATTCAACTGAATATAGCTGTGCTGTTCCATTCATCAGTGCTGCCTCTTTGTATTCAATCTCATCAGCTTGTTTTCATCAGCAAAGTCTTCTCTTTTGTGCGATTTCACCTAATGTGACTCAACTGACTAATATAGAGAGGCTCCTGTTCAAGGGCACTGGGTGTGAAGAATGGCACAGGCATTCATCAGTCTCTGCTGAAAAGGTCCAGAGTTTTGCCTGTTTGTTAATTAAAACATGTAGGTCATGAAAATGGAATATCACGTGTTCATGTAAGACAGAATGTACAGCCCTGATTCTAAAAAAGTATCAATCATTTGTTCACTTCAACCTGTCTGAACCATAGGAAGGAAGGGGCAATAGTCACTATAAACAGCTGTATATGTGCTTCTGTTATGATTAGAATATTCGTAAAAGTACAGTCGATCTTTCTAGCACAGCCAGATATTAAATTAGTGCAGCAACACAAAACAAATGAATATTGTGCAGAGAAAGGTAACTGTGAATAGATGTGCATTAACACTAAATCGTTGAGACACAGAAGGAATGGGTGATTTGGAGGGATTTCTGCTGGCATTAGAGGCCATCTTTTTCTAATTTTATGTGGAATTAAAAGGGCTCCTTGTTCTTTTATTTTTCAATTCTCAAGTAGTCAAGAATGCTTCAATTTACCCCTAGGAATGGCCTTTGTATACTTAAAAACTCAATGTTTATTAAAGATTATTGAATATAAAAGTTGGCACACAGTGCTGAGCTGGATATCCAATTAATCTCCAGGTTCCCAGCTTTCAGATGATGTACACACCTTCGACTGTTCACCTGCTATCTCCAGACAAAAGGGTCTCACTTTATTTACCCTGAGTATTTAGTGCAGCAGTATTTATCCTGATCAGACACATTGTAGTCCAGTGCTCGGACAAACATCCACTGTCCAACAGAGACACCCAGACATAACTGATGTTACAAGAAGAGAAGATGATATAAATAAGCTTCTTTTTCAAAGGCACAGTGATTACAATTTCACTCTTAACCGCTCACCCCAAGGGGTCTTAATCAAGAGGATGAAATAGCCCTGCACCTATAGTGATGTATAGCTACACTCCTCCATGCAATCAATAGATTGAGATTCTGCAGTTTTGTACTTCTGATTGTGAACAACAACAATGTCTTTCTTGACTTTACCCACCACAATCAATACTGTTTCTCTTTTTCCCCCTTCCCTGAAGCTCGCTGCTGTGTTTTTTTAGGAAATGAAACACACAAGTTTTTGTATTTCTTATACTGATATGATGCTGGTCCTTGTAAGTTAAGTATTCCATTTCTTCTTCATTTAAATTTTCTGATTTGCGCTGTGTTCTAAAATAAGATATAAAACATCTGACAGTTTCAGTTGCGCAACAGCCAATAACGAATATTTATACGCCCTGAAATTAAAATTATTCATGAATGCTAAATAAAGAAATGAGAACAAGGGAGATGCTGTGAAAATAAAGTTTTCAATATATATTTGGAGCAAGACAGGAGCACAGTGCAGACAGTGATTTTTATATCGACTTCCTCTCATTATAAACTAACACCCATCCTGAGTCATCAAGTTGAAAGGCAGAGAAGCCAGACAACCAGAGCGTCACTTAGACATGCAGGGATATCTCCGAGTGGTTTTCAACATCAACCTGCCAGCGAATCCCACCATCAGCACTTCTCACACCGCACACGTTCGCCAGGTGGACGCTGCCAAGTTCATTTTAAACCCTGTGTTTACAGTACGATTTCAATGACAATGGCGTACGCGTTGCCGTACAGTGTGTAGGAGGACTGCAAGAGTGGTTAGGCAGAAAATGGGACACCAGCGTAAACACCAGAGAGATCAGGCTATTGTTTCTCCCTCTAAATATACAGAATTCAGCTTCCTGTGGCTGAACACAGACAGAGAGAGAGAGTGACATAACCATCCCTTGGAGAGGCACGTTTGCTCCTGCTCGTGTCACAAGCTTGTAATGCCCTCTTGCTGTCAGTCAGGAAACTGCAATCGAAAATGGAGGATGCTCTTCAGACTCTGATCATTTTTGTTATCCCGTTCCATTATCAGGGCAGTGAATAAGTGGTTATACTAAAGCATGGAAGCATTAAAGGTGCATGCTATTCTGTGTGGGTTTGGATGCTCTAGTTTCCTCCCATAGTCCAAAAGAATGCAGGTTAAATTGACTGGAAACTTCACTTTCAACCTTATTTCATGTGTAATTCCATTTTTTTAAACCTTGATTTTACCAGGACATCCCACGTTGGTAATACACATATTACCACACTAATAGAACACTCACAAGTAGTGAGGCTACAATCTACAGTGAGAAAATGGTGTTTCTTGTAGTAATAATTATCACCTTATTTCTGCAATAACTTGGAGCATTTTAGCATTTTTGGACTGTAAAAAAACCCAAATCAGATTGTATATTTGTTTACATAAAATTCAAAGTTATTTAACATTCAAGACCTTTAAGAAATGTAATAATAATGTTAAAACAAATCAATAATATCCCATATTATTTCATAGATTTCAACTTCCATTCTTTTGGTTAATATTTGAGATAAAAAGAATTTCACTTTCAGTTTTTAATGGAAAACAGTATTCCAGTATTTTTTTGGGAAATATACATATATATCTTTTTAAGTGTAATGAATCTTAAATAGACTGAGAACTCTGCACTCTTTAGGTGAATTACGTGCTGAAATATTTGGCCCTAAACCGGATAAAACTGTCCATGAGTCCTGGTCATATTTCGAGAATATGGTCAACCTTTGATCCACCAAAGTGCAAAACAGCAGCTAGCTGGTGAACATAGTGGAGCTCAGAGCTGCTAGCACGGCTCCTCGTCTCACTTCACACAGTAACAGAGCTGTGACATGAGTTCGCCTTTGCTTTATTGACCATAATAAACAAATGTGGACCGACAAATTGATAAATGTACAACAGGATGGAGACGAGTCACTGCCTGAGCTAAAAACTCATACGTTACTCATCTCGGATTATGTATAGTCCTGCAGACAGCTTGTATCTGTGAAGAAATGTAGTTAATATAAAAGGCTTTTTGGTTTCCTCAAGGCCCAGAACAAGTGACTCATGATGTCACATGGTCTGTTCTGGGGTCCCAAAAGCAGGGAGTTTGAGTCACATGCTCTCCCTGCTGACCATATATTCAGACTGCGAGATGTAATTTGTAGCCTCTCCAGAGGCTGTCAGCGTGGTGTTGTGATCTCACTGTGATAAATTTACACTTTGGAAACATAGTGCCCTCTCTGACAATTTATATGACCTACTATTATTATTTCCCAGCTGCTGAAAATATCAAAGATTGAGTAGGAAAGTGGCACTTTAACAGGCAGGTTATGTGTTAAGACAGACCTACAAATGTATGAGGAAATAACAAGCTGTATTGGCTGCTATAGCACCTATAGAGATATATGAGACATGAAAGGAAGGATTCAGTCCTGGATACCACTGTACTGTATGTTACCAAAGATTTAAAAATAACTTCCTGCCTAAACATATGTTCCTTCAGGCCGAGGGATTTAATGACTCACCCAAGACGAGGAGCAACAGATAAGATTTTTTCCCTCTCACCAAAGCATAGGATCATTTACTCCACATAGCAGCACAGTGAAGATGATTTTTCAATTTCCATGTTCCTCCTGGGTTTCCTGAAACATATTGAGACTTCTTCTCTGAGTAATGGCTTTTTCTGACTGTTGAGGCAGCCTATAGATACAATTTACAACCTCTGCTATCTTCAGAAACCACTATGGAATACACAAGTGTCAATAGCTGTATCAAAATGGCCACAGGGATGGCCTGATTCAGTTTTTCAAAAGCTTAGAAATTCTTCTCATACTCGGCATCAAAACAAAGATTCATAGACAGTGTAGTAAAACTTGCTTTGTTTTTGGTCTTTAGGTATAGGTGGGAGTTCATCTGTGGTGGCTTGTGTCAGGGGACTGCACCTGCAAAATGACAAGATCTCACTCTTGTTTAATTAAGCAGAAAAATGCTAAAATGTTGCTCCCATGTTTCAAAGTGAGCCCCCCTCTTTACCCCCCTGCTCCCTGATCCTGTGCAGTTGTTGGCTTCAATAATATTTTACTGTATAATTTCCTACATAAATGACCTGCGGTGCTCCAGGTGTCATTAGAAACATACTTTCGCGGTATGTGTTTTATTGCCACTGTTAATTTTATGAGGGCCGTTAACTTAAGTGGAGGTGTACGCTGCCAGCAATCATGCTGCTTGAATCAGCGGTTTATGAACACCCCCCACATCTCCAAAAAAAAGGAGAAAAAGTAGATGAAGTTTGGTTTGCTGCACAGCCTGAGGCCTGAGAACGCCACTTGTGCCACGTCTTAGGAATGATAAATCCCCGGGTGGAATTGGAATGCAGCGATCATCGCCTGCATCGATGTTTCACACTAAACTTCCTTCACTGACTCCGTTTAAAGAGGCAATGAGTGAGATTTATACCGCCCCATAACGCAAAATGACCATAACATATCATCGGTGGAGTTATTGATCAACGCCAGTGACCCAAAAAATACTTGAGCAGGTGTTTGGAATTTCTGCCTTTCAAAACTCACTGTCCAGCACACCCCTGGTATTTTAAACTGCACTGGAAGGCACTGCCATAACTCTAGGTATTCTGACTATTTCTCTAGCACACAAACTGTATTATTATACTTATTATACTTTGGGTGCATTTATGACTGTATTTCCTTTAATAAATGTTGATTTTCCACAAGCAGCCCTGATCAGCGACTGGAAAGTGAGAAAAGAGTGGAAGCTGTGTGATTTAGTGGAACAGAAGTTGTGTCGGTCACCCAGAGAGGACGGTAAAGTTACAAAACACTTATTAGCTTTTGGCATATGGTGTAACTCCAAAAAAACAGACAATACAGCATTTTGTTCTGACCAAGGACATGCAGTGATGTGCAAAAACACTCTGTCCTGCCCCGGTGCTTTTAGTGTGAACTATTCTTTATGAACTGTACAAGAAAAGTTTATCATGAAGTACAATAACTTATTCAAAGCAGAGTGTGTGCTCCCAATTCATCACATCCTTACATTCATTGCAATACCTGCAAGACTTTGTCCACTCCTCGTGGATTTCATGCAAATCATTTTATGAATTTCTGCAGATTTCTCCTGTCACTGCTTTTTCTAGCATTCAAATGTATTCATTAAGAACACCAATTACATACCAAGTTGAAATAAAATCAAACCTTGATCCCAAAAGCCCAGTTTTCTGAGTCTGGGAGTTGTTAGCTTGAAATTCTTCACAGCTTGTGTGTGACCTCAAACAAGGTCCATAAATTCTAATCTCAGCAACAAATAGCAGAATTTCACCTACTAAGTTCCATTCATGGTGCTTCTTGGTAGTTAGACCACTATCTGTGAACTTATTCAGGGTCCATTCCTGCTTTCAATAGCTTCTTTTCATATGACAACATATGTATATCAGTGAGCTTTCCAGATAGACGGCGAGCTGGTGGATCAAGTTCAGGATCAAAGACTTTCAGCACTGCACAAACGCCTTTCTTTCACAGTCAGTTTTGAAGATTTGCATGATGAAAGGTTGATGGGAACACCAACATTTGATTAAAACTTTAAATGTTTTTACACACACTTGAGGTGGCTTTGGTGGCAACTAACCAGATTGTCATTTGAGGCCTGAGTACGAGTCATGAGAGTGGCTTTTCTGATCAACGGCCTCACTTCCTCCATGGTTATCTCCTCAAACTTTGAAATGTGCATTTTTGGGCCATTGGCGTTAAAAAGATTAAGAAATACTACTTTAAAACGTATATTTTTTATACAAACTTCTAAAATATACTGAACAATATTGCCAAACTACAAAAAAATCATATTATTTGTGCAGTACTTGTCAAATTAAAAAGAAAATCTGTTTTTTTCTTATATTTAAGTCGACAGACTCCAGCCTTACCGCTCGGAGCGCGCTTAGTCTCAAAGAGTCACTTTAGATGAAGGTGACACACAACATTTAACCCCTTCCTTTTGATATAAGGATTAAATACGCACATCTCTGGCCAACGGCGCTTTTTCATGGAGTGACTTTGGCCGCCGTCTGCCCTGAGTACTTGAAAGCGCTGCGCATTAACCCACGCCCCTGGCATATGATCAATAAAGCTTGGGGAGACGCACACACTCAGGCGTGCACGCACACACAAACAGGAGTCATGCTTTCCATCATTGAAACTATTAACACCATGCCAAGATCGATCAGTCACCCCTGGCTCTCCTCCTCCACCCGCAGCCCATTGTGTGTAAGTGCTGGATACATTCATGTGCATGTGTGTGACCACTTATGCACAGACTATTTGTGCTCTGCAGAACAGTTTCTCTCACTTTTTATCGTGCTCGACAGCTGACATCACTACCTATAAGGAGGAAACATTCACAGCTGGGCGACTGTGCCAAACAGTTGATAAAATGCATGATAAAAATGTGCAGGAAGTGGAGGAGAAAAATGTCTCCACATCTGAATAGTTGACCTTTCACAGAGTGGAGGAGGTTTTCTGCAGCACTCTGATGGCAGGAATTCAACTGCAGGGTTACACTGTAGCGCTCAGCAACTATCTCCTCCCCAGCGGTGCCATTAATAATGGGAGGCAATCTGCCTCACTGAGACGTGGGAAATGTAGTCATCTGTAGCGCAGTGGTGTGACCAGCTAAATGCTGCTAATTGATATGGGCAGCAGGAGCTTCTCAGTGTGTGGGATTAGAAAGTGGTGGGGGTGGAAAAACGTGTCTGCTGAATATGGACCAAAAGGGGCAAAATGAATTTATTTTTTTACATTTCTTTCACTCTTATTTCTTTTTTCTCCCTTGCACATATTGCAAATGTATCCAGAGTTAAGAGACACATCTGTATTCGACCAAGCCTATCTATTTTTACCCCTCGTCCAATGATTGATGTATCCTTTCAGCATGTACACCCTTGCTATCCACAGGGATGAATAAACCACAGATGAGCTGCAATCTGCAGGGAGTACACGCACACACACAGCACTTACAGTGGAAGCACACACAGATGTCCACAAACACATGCTGTGGCACAAATGTATACAGAGGAATGTGCACATAAAAATAAAGACAGCACATCACGATGCAAAACGCACACTAGAACACACACGTAATGCTCTCATGCTGTGACTGTACCTTTTAGCCCTTCCCATCATTCACTCTGTTGCATCTGTCATGGATGCTCCCTTGCTTGGCAGCAGTGTGTGTGTTTTTGCGGGGCCCTGCTCTGCTTTCATCTCCCCACCCTGTGACTCGGGACAAGACAGCCCTGCGTCTATTCATCCGACATGCTTTGCAACTGATACGAGACAGACAACCATGACCGGAGAGATGCATGTCTCCTCCAAGAGTTGTCTATCCGGCCGCGCTTGACAAGCTAATAGGGCTGGTTTGTGAGTGATAGGGGGCCATTCGCTGCCATTATGACCAGAGGTGAGTTATGGAGTTGATGTGCCCCCTCTGTTGTAGGGTAAAGACTCAAACGGGAAAATAAATGCACGGTGGCAAAAGATGCAGGGTCATGTACTGGACGCAGTGCCTACACAGTGACAGAAGGTCTCCATCTTTTTTCCTGTCTCAATGACAGACCTAATTGTGATGCCTTTTACTCGCGGACAGGCAATTTGTAGGATATTCACCTTGGGGGACTATTTATATATGAACAAGTGCCAGAGAATAGGCTACTTACTCCAGGGGGCATTGCAGTATGATTGACTTGCCTGGATGCTTTGCAGGGAGTGTTTTCGGAGAGCCACCAGTGCCCTCTTGTGTCCAAAACCAATCCCAGTTGGCTGCTGCTTGAAAAATATATTTATTTGGGGTTTTACTCAAGAGAGAGGAGGAAATTAAGTGAACACTTAAGAGTGAATCCGTAAAGTCCTAGGTGGTATTAGATGGTTGCAGTGAAATCCGTCCCAAGTGGTCCATTGACCGGAGGGAGTCAAATCCGTCGCCACTGAACCAGACTCAGCAGAGCACTCTTCACATTCTCAGTGTGTGTGTGTGTGTGTGTGTGTGTGTGACATTGCCCAGAGTAAGCTTTCACTCAGGAGGAGGTGGGGCTGGTTCAAGCTGGGTTAAAAGGCAAATTATGGAGTGGGGACGTGTGGTGACTCAGCAAGGAAAAGCATGCTCATAAATCCAGTGGCTCAAATCAGAAACATCGACTTCACGGCAATCTCTTTTTCTTCTTTCTCTTCTTTTTGACAACTTGTGTTACAGTTTCACCACAGTGTTTGCAACGCAACTTCACTTCACGTTTCCTGGAAACAAGCGTCTTGAAGAAATGCACATTTGTGTAGATCCCTGGAGTGATATCAAGCAAATACTATTAGATTCCGCAGTTATTCCAATCCAGACTGAGATAATTGGCAGATTTAGTTCCCCAGTTTAAAGAAAAATAACTCAATAATAGTTCCAACAACTTTTTGTAATGTAAATCCCATTAAGTGAAGTTATTGAAGTTGGGTGTCTAATAAGGTGGTTGTGCTTGCATGTCACGCTGTAGCCACAGGGTGTAATCAGGAGTGTGCATCTCATCTGTCTCGTCTGGCCTGTACTGGTACTTTCATATTATGCAAACAAGAGCACAGAATCCAACGAGGAAAGTCTTGCAAAGGGAACCATGAAGCGCTCAGTGTCATTTTCAGGTTATCCATCTGACTCCAAGTCAAAACTTTAGGCAAAAATGAGCCATTCATTTTTATTTCCAGAAAATACATTGTCGCTCATCTGTCCATCATCGTGTAAAGCCCGCCCTGACAATTTCATTGGTCGTGTTTTTTTGATATATCGCATAGAAGCTTCTCAACGGAGCAGGGCCAGATCGAACTGCCCGCAGAAAAATGTTGTAGGCGGGGCTACAGTTCGGCTGCACCCAGGCTACAATCTTGGACCTTCAAACTCGAACTTCTTTGCATGCATCAGTCTTTGTTTTCCATTTCCATACTGCACGATACAGTTTATGTAAAGGAGTTCAATTGGCATAATTTCAAGAAATATTTATAGTCATTCTGTAGGAATTCAAACAGCTAGAACAAGACAGCGTGCAAACAGACACATTGCTGCCAATTATTACATATTTGTCTCCCACTCCCTGTAATAGTACCCGGAGTCAAACCACATCCGGCGTAAGTGTTGACAGTATAAGACTTTATTGCAGCATAATTAGCTTTGAGGTGCCGGCTGAAAGTAAACAGATAAACTAATACAAAGATACACAGTAGCTATAAAGAGCTCCTCTCTGACTGATCTGGGGGAAAAGCTGGTGACTCCGACGCTCAGCTCAAACAGCAGTTGTACATTATGTTTTGCTTGCTGGGTAATTAGGTGGCAGGTTTTCATGTCTGAAGTGCCCGTGTGTTTGCGCTGAGAGCATGCGTTTCTCCGTGTGGATAGCCTTGTCTGGTGCGTATGTTTGTGCATGTGTTAGGCTCATCTGTCAGCTCGCATGTACCTGTGTGTGCCTGTGTGTAAATGTGTGTCTCTGTGTGTACTTTTTTGGCAAATCACCTTCATTATAAATGTGTCTCATTACAGTAATGAGACGATTTCATTATCACTTAAACGACCTTGTCCCTGGTGCTAAACAAGGCCGGCTGTTACAAACCCAGTGGGCTTCTTGAGTTGATTCGCAACAGGGGGCCAGGCAGGTGGGCGGGTCGGCAGGTGTTGCCGGCTGAAATTTAAATGTAGACATCCAATTGAAGTGCACGACTGCATGTACACCTAAGTATGTGCATGTTTGATTGTGGATGAGAGTTAATGACATGAATGTTTAGTAGATTGGAGGTTTTACTCCAAAGGCAACTAAGTAAGAGAGAACAGCTTCTCCAAATACCTCCTCATTCATTCCAATGAGACTACTGCTCCTCTGGGTCTTAAAAGCAAAGCTAATGTGAAAGTGCCCAAACCTGCATTCCTTTCCATGGCCAGCAGGGTGCAGCATCTCTGCTTGCAAATGACCCTCAGTTGATTTATTACCTCAGTAAACATCTTCCTAATGAGTTTATGGGCTCAATCACAAGTTTCATGTCCTCCCAAGTAAATGATGTCCCCGTTTAGAATAAAATACACAGTATAGCAGTGTATGTTTTAGGGCGTGGCAACTTAGTGATTGACAAGTCGCTACAACAGCAACCTGTCAGTCAGGATTAATGTGTAGTAATGTGCATCCATGGCACTGTGTACATCTAAGCAGCCGCACACTTGGTTTTCATTTACCTCTAATTATGCCAGCTATTTTAGTTAGCAGTAAATATAAATGTTGTGCAAAAGAGCTAACAAATTTGATTCTACAGATATTATTTTGGTATGTTTATAAGCAGAATGTAAATTTTATAATGCACATACAATATTCAAACATATATTTTGTGTGTTTTAAACAGATAAACACAGTCAGACATGAACAAATATATATATATAAAAGAGCATAAAAACATCAATACACACTAAATACATAAATACATTGTAAATAAATAAGAAAAAAGTATTAAGTATTGATTGGTTGTAAGTTGATATGTAATTAAAGTGGTAATATGAAAGAATGAGAAAAAATTACAAAAAGAAAGAAAAAAAAAGAAATGCTTCTCCAAACCCGATTCGATAGATTTAAGAGAAATCCCATCCAATATTGCAAAAATGACAGTTTCCTCCAATACATTGAATATATCTTACTGCAGTTGCAATCCAGTCATGAAAAATGCATTTAGACTTTTTTTCCTTTTCGCTCAACTCTTGGTTCAAACACACATTTTTGGTAGATTCGCCTGGTTTTGAGCCTCGGAATCACTGCCAGCGTTTGTTTCACACTGGTTTGGTTTTGTGTTCGTCATACTTTCACACCTTGCTAACTACCATCAGGGCAAAACAAAATATAATTGCCTTCACCTTCCCAAACAGGTCCAACATGAACAGGATTTCAGCATGAATGAATGGAGTGAACGTTTAATGCTATTTTTGGTCTTCACACCCACTTAGTGATGGTTCAGGACCAGCAGAATCAGCCGAGCATATTTCCCAGCATACCTCTCACACATCTCTTCCTCAGGATTTTAATTGCATCGACAAAGGCAAAGTAGTCGGTCTGGTGCTGTGACTTTAAAAAAGAGCGTGGGGTTTCCTGCAAGATCAGGAGGTTGATTTTATTTCCAAGCCTGGGATCTTTTTATACAACCTGTGTAAATACAGTAGATACACGGGCGCCCTCACACCCACTTTCTCTTTCCTGAGCTCTACCTGGCTGCCACTAAGATCTCCTCTCATCCTTGCTAAGCACTCAATCTGTTTGGTGAGTGACCTTTAGTTGTCGGAGAGCTTATCTCTTGCTTTTAAAGCGCCCTGCACCCCTGAACTAATCCTTGGAGCCAAACAGTGCTGCCCTAATCCCCACTCCCCGAAGTCCTCATTCACTATTTGCTTTCACTCTAATTGTCTTTAAGGCACTTCAGAGCTCATGCAGGTTTCTTACCTGTGTGTGTTTTTTGTGTAGAAGTGACTGATCTGTGGGTGTATGCATGCATCATCACCTCATCCAGGTATATCAGGGGCACTAAAAGCTTGGTCCCAGTAAACCAGTGTGTGTATGTGTGTGTGTGCACATGTCTTTATGAGTTTGAGCGGCACGGTCGGGCAGGGACCAGTGACCACGCAGCCATCAGGGTGCATTTAGGAGGATTGCCACTGTGTAGGAAGGGATCAGGACCAGAGTCAGAACCAAAGCTGCACAGGCAGAAGCCCAGAATCAGCA
>CAFUXE010000014.1:772731-826710 GCA_903364295.1 Serranus cabrilla | reverse complement strand
CAAGGGTAACAGTTCCTGGTCACAGTCTGTGGATGAAAGTAATTGCCAGTGGAGGGCAACCTGCAGCTGAGGCCCAGAGATGGTGTGTGTGCCAGTGTGTGTATGTGCATGAAATTCAAGGCTGCTGCTTTTGTCCAGTGAGCCAATACTCCAAACACACAGTGCAGCTCGGTTCAGACACATGCCCAAATATGCACTGTTTGAAGTGGGCCATTAGGAGACACGTTTGTTTTTGCTTACTATACAGCCAACAATGAATGTGGCCGCATATGTTGAGTTATTCTTAGTATTGATCTAGATTTCTTCCATCCTAGAAATAAAATATGCTGCTGCACTACAACAGTCTACGGTGCAATATAGTTTACAGGTCCAGAATGACTTCATGAAATCTGAACAGCAAAAGAAAAACACATTAAATGTAATTTCTAATTGGATACAAGTACATTTACTCAAGTAGTTAAGTACAATTTTGAGGTACTTGTTCTTTACCTGAGTATTTCCATGTTATGTAAGTTTATACTTCTACTTCACTGCATTATCAGACAGATATTGTAATTTTTACTCCTTTACATTTAGCTGTCAGTTTTAGTTACTTTTCAGGTTGAGATTTAACATTATGATAAATTTAAAGTGACAGAGATGAATTTTTATTAAACCTCATAACAATATATTACATCGTTAAAATGAGCCCTTCAATGAGAAAATTAGAATGCTGCTTACATAAATGCATCAACAATGATAATTAGATATATTTAGAATATATCAATTCTGCATAATGAGTACTTTTACTTTTGATACTTTATGTACATGTTGATGCTCGTACTTTTGTACTTTTACTTGCAGTAGAGTAATTTCACAGTGTGGTACTTTTACCAAATGAAGGGATCTGAATACTTTATCCACTGTTCCTGATTTTCAACCAGAAACGTTTTACTACACTTATAAATTCTCACACAAATACATATTTAAGTTTCAATAATTAAATGAATATAGTCATTTTGTTTTGTTTAAATTACTTTTTTGAAGCAATGCACACATTGTTCTAGCAATGGATGATGAATTTACCTCCATATGTTAGACATTATTAACAAAAAAAGGGGGGAAAGTGTTCTCTTGTATTTTATCAGTCATTTTTTTAAAGAAAAAAGCTGAAACTAGCTCCATACATTGGACATTCTTCACCAAAGTCTGATCTGAGAAGTATTTGCAGACAGTTTAAACGCTGCTGAATGACAGTCCGACTCTCGCCTCTCAGTACAGTCGTGCCACAGAGGCAGCAGATAGGGTCAGTCTGATAGAGTGGGTGTGGGCGGCAGACTCACTGTAAGGCTGTTTTCACGGATGACTTCCTCTCATTCACGGATGACCTGAGAAACCCACCTGAAATCACTTTACTCATCTTTCCAAGCTGTCCCATAAATCTTTCAGACAGAGATGGATGGCGTCCTGGTTATGAATTAAGGCTGATGTTCTGTACTCATCTTAAAGTCTGACTATATTTTAAGCATGAAAACAAAACAAGTGAGCCGGTATCTATAGTTGGTGGCAGAGTATTGATAAAGTATCACAAGAGGAAGTAGTAAAATATTGATATTTTGTCCAATCGCTAATCAGTTCCAGAGCGATGAGACCAGAAATGTGACTGACTGAGAGTGCATGAATGAATCACCACACCCTCTGCCCATGCTGTGTGTGCCAAAGACCCACCATCCTTATTGTTGCACTCACATGATTAAAATAGGGCCCTTAGACTGGCAATCTGTCCTGCCCGGGTGTACACTGACTGTCTCTCATCCAGAATCTGCTGTGAAAGGAAACACTGAAACAGGATGGAAAAGAAAAAGCAATTAGCTTCTCCTTTTAATCCATAAAGCCATTTAATTTCCACAAAACCAACTGCAGTTATTAATTACTAAAGTGACACTAAGACATTTAATTTTATTGAGATTTCATTTTTCATATTTCTCCCTGCAAAGTATCAGCTAGTATAAAACAGAAGAACAGTAGATATATAAGAAGCTTTTGTGCTGCAGGCTGCTGGTTTACAGTCCGAGCTTTAAGACTCCTATACAACACACAAAGGGAAACATGACATTCATGCCCACTCAAACACATTACCATAAAAAAACATATTATGTGTATATACTGTGCATATCCATCATGGGTATATCAGTCTGTTCCACATGACTAACAGCTGTTAAACAAAGTGTGACAGTCCCATCCATACACTCAAGACTTCAACATGGCAGCATATTATTAAAAAAGTGTGCCATGAATCAGTTTATTAACAATCTATGGAGGTTGAAACTTAATTTCCAAAATCTGACAGCACCCATTCAAGCTGCAGGAGAGAACCGTGAAGAACAAATCAAGACAAAATGTAATTACATTTATTTTATTTCACTTGGAACTTGTCAGACTTGACTTGAAACATGACTGTGATTTGACTGTCTTGAACTGGATTACATTGTATGACTTATTAAGAACTGAAAACTCAGACTTTAGGACTAAGGACTTGGGATTTGACTTTGTACTTGACTCTCCTGACTTGGGACAGGACTTGACAATGTATTTGTTATATTTGTTAAAAGGTTGAACTCAAAGTTGGGACTTGTCTGTCTTGACATTGGACTTGACTTGGGACTTTTTCAGTATTGACTTGACTTGGCATTACATGTGGTGAACAACACATGATGACTTGTTAAGTTTTAGGGCTTATGACTTGTCTTGAAACTCTTCTCTCTAATTGGTTCTTGTCAGTCCTGACTCGGCTTTGACTTTATTGTTTATTCAACAGACTTGGGTGCCAAAACTCGACCTGACTTGTGATCTGTGAAACAATGACTTGGTCCCATATCAGTGGAAAATAAACTGAATGCAATTGAAATGCTACTTGAGAAAACCTATGTCCTGCAGGGACAAGATCAACCCCACTGGTGTTTATATGCTGCAGGCATTCAGTCACATTCAGTGTCAAATGTTGTTACATGAAAGTGCCAGCAGAGGGCGACCACAACTAACAATTAACAGCACACATTCCCCTCAAGACTGCAGAGTTGTAATGAAATTTAATATGAGGTTTGTGACAAACAGTGAACATTTCTTCTCTGTAATCTTTTATGAATCCTCAAGACAAAAAGATGTTAATTTGTGGCGACATATTACATTCCCCCCTCTGAGAGCTGGGTGTTTGAAATGAAAGCAGCCATGGATGTCCTCACTATAAAATTGACATTAAAATTAAATATAATTGGGAATGCACCTGCATGTAAAGTATGAAGGTGTGTGTGTGTGTTTCAGCAATGCTCCAACACTGCAGCTCACTTGTGTGCACTGCTGAGACTACTCAACCAAAGTGGCCACCAATTGCACATTGACCCAAACAGTCTGCATGCGGCTCCAGCACAGTATTGTCTGGAATGGAGGACAGGAGGGAGTAGGGGCAGACATGCAGAGTGACAGGCACCCAGAGCGAAATAAAACAGAAATCAGAGAGCAATAGACCGAGGGACCATGTGGCAGAGGCCCTCGCGCCCTCGGGCCCTTCCGATCTCTCTCGAAGCCACTTCATCAGCGAAACAAGCTGTCCTCTTTCACCAGGATCTACGTCAGCCGCACACACAGGTCGGGATGAGTAAGTCATTTGCTGTGTTACCTGGAAATGCGCTCATAGATCACAAGTCAATAAAGGACGGCACAAAAGCGGAGGTGGCTCTCAGCCTGATTACAATAGCACCGGTTGCTTTGTTGGATAACACAAAAGGCGGCGTTAGGTTTTAATTAAAAGTTGTCCCAGGTGAACAATAAGCAGGATATTGCCCAGGTAGTCATCTTTTGTAGCGGCCTGTAAAAAAGGGAAGCGGGGTCTCACTGCTGTGGTGTCAAATGAACAACTCTGGAGAGCAAACAGGTGTTCATAGGACGGAAAATAACAAGGGCGACGTTATCAGGAGCATTCATATAGCACTTATGACTCACGCTGCACAAGTGAAAGAGCCATGGTGCTGAGGGGAAGGGCACTGTATGACAAATGGGATTGGATTGCTAATAAGATTTTGGCTCAATAATAGATCAATGGGGTTGAGGCAGCATGAGTAATGCATGTGCAAGATAAGTTGACTTGACTTCAACTCAAGGACAGAGGGCTCCCATGCAGTGTATTTCATGCTGAGGGTTCCCTTTAATTGATGCAGTTTAAAATGGTTGAACAGATCTAATAGTCGGATGTCTGGGTGTGTTGGCATTGATCAGAGGTTAGCATTAATCAAATTTTTATTACATGAAGGTTAAAAGTGATGTGAAGACCACAGAAATACATTGGATTTGGAGCTATTTCCTCTGCTGAGTCCGTCTGTGGGGAAATAATTTGTCCCCTGCTGCAGTAATTCAGAAGATCCAGTAATTCTACCTGTAAAAAGATTTTGATTTATAGTCATAGCTGTAGATCCTGGAGTAAGAATCATGTTTAAGAAACCTTGGATCTTTAAATTATACATTCTAAATTCGTATAACTTATATGATATATCTTCAGCATCTTGTGAAATATTGTATTTTTAAGGTTTCCTACATTGGAAGTATGTTGAACTTCATTTCCCATGTGCCCTTGCATGATGCAGCACAGGTGTGCCCAATTAGCTCCCATTATAAAGCGCTGGCTTGGCATGCAGCAAATTTTTGCCTTGATGAATGTTGGTGTTTGTGAGACTGGCAGCTTGTGTTTGAATGCTTGACCAAAGTGTGCACATTCTCTCAGTGTTTTGGTGTTTCTTTGAGGGTTTTCTCAAAGTGTATACAGTTTGTTGTGTGAGACTAGTAAGGAAGTAGCTTCAGAGAGCATTTCAGAACAAAAAATATGTTGGAGGGGAGGCTTGCAGCACACTTTCTTTATAGTTTTGGTGCTCCATCCTGCACCTCGTACTCGCTACAGGAAATAATGAAACACTTGTGTTTTTCTGTCCTTTGCTGTCAGATCTTTGTGCTCAGCCAGGTAGCCAATGGCACCTGTTTTCTTACAGTCTGTCATACACTGGAAGTGTGTCGCCCTTCGGGGAATGGGATCAAATCTGACACCTGCCATGTTCCTTGTCCTGGCATGCCTTTGCATCTGGCTGCCACGCATTCACCTTTGCCCTCTTGTCACAATAACAGTGTAAAAGTGGAATTGAAAACAAAGCACCACCCATTTTGTGAGAAAAAGCGCCGACTGAATGAATGAAGCTGTTTGAAAGTGGCTGCTGAGCATGCCTGAAATGTGTGACATTTTAAAGAACGATTGGAATTACAACCATGAAATTCCTGTGCTATGCCTCCAAAGTAAGAACAAAAAGGGTGAAATTAAACAAGGTCCTCATTCCTGTTATTGCTTAAAGCAGTTAGAGTCCAGTAGCCTGCAGCGCTGCTTTGTTTTTTTTACTTTTTCCAACCAGTGAAAAAAGACATGTTTAACAACTACAGAATGCATCTCATTATAAACCATAAATCATTGCAAACCACAGGGAGAGCAGCAAGGTAGAAAACAAACCTTAATGTCAATGAAGTTAAAAGGAAAGCCTGTTGTAGCATGAGTAATGTTGTTAGTCAAAACACAGAGAACAGAGAACATAACCCTCCATGTCTCAGCATGCATCATAAGAAACTGATTAACAATGAAATTGCCTTTAATAACCCCCAAATTGTTTTTAAAACCTCAATGTTCCATGTTGCGTTAAATTAAGTATTTTGTCTATGGACTCTTGCACTGTCAAGATACTCCAGTGCATCAAATAGCACATGATTCTGGTTTATCATTTAGTTTTTAATTGAATATTTTCGCTATGATCTGTTGAATTATGAAGATGCTTCAATGCTTTGAATAGCACAAATCTGTGTTTGTTTAATTCTGTTTAAATTGAATATATTGGTTATGAACCATTGAACTATCAAGATGCTACGTTGCTTTAAAAGGCACATATTTCTGTTTTTCTATTTAGTTTTTAATTGAATATACTGGCTATGAACTATTGAACTATCAAGAAACTACATTGCTTTAAATGCCATATATCTATGTCTGTTTAATTTAGTTTGAAGTTAAGTATTTTGACTATGAACTACTGAACTATTTAGAGGCACTGTTGCTTTAAACAACACATATGTTGTTATTTGTGTTTTGAGTTGATAATTGAACTATGAAGATGATACATTGCTCTAAATGTAGCTGCGTAATGTAATTAAAGATTTTGTAATTAAAGATTTTGTTAACCACTGAACAACTATCATGATAATCCATTGCTTCCAATGACACATATCTCTATTTTGCATCAGCTTTGGATAAAAACACTCCTTCACTGCATAACACCACAAGGACAGGTTCGATTGCCAGAGCGTTCCGATCAAATACCCTACAAGCCTGGACCTGAGTCAACAGGGGAAATTAGCATTCTCCTCTCATCTCAAACATGTTTGTCAAGAAGGCAGGGTTTGCATGCCGGTCAATGCTAAGTCATTGTGCTAACAAAAGGTAAAAGCAGCTGACCCTGCAGCGCTACATGATGTGATGAAAGGGTCTGTCGTCAGAAGATTTAAAGGTTGGCAGATGTAAATATCAAGCGAGTTGCATGTGTGTTTGCTTATACATTTCAAGGCTTTTCTTCTTTCTGGCAGCTTTAACAAGTTATAATTAATGTAAATTGCATGCATGTTGTTTACAGCTAAAGGGAGATGGTGTCTTGTGATTTATCCTTTGTATTCTGTCCTTTTTCCTCATCCAATAAGTAACAGTAAGTATGTTTCTGTTAAGGACAGAAAAACATGAAATGATGGCTTTTAAGACTGAATTTTAAAGGACAGGTGATAAGAGTCATCCATGTGTCCCTGGGTGATTTGCTGCTCCATCTTCCGGTGCTTCATGCGAACAATAGCTCCATGATAAAGAGGAGTAGCATCAATAGTATCAAGTCTGACCATATTTAAGTGACTCAGCCAACCACCCTGGGGGACTTTCTGCTTATACACTACATTTATTTGCTCGGAAACAATTCCTCAATCATTTCTTTTTCTGGCAAACCTGCCACACACTTCAACCCTTTGCATGTTAGGAGTTAGAGAATAGTTCTTTTTTTTTTTTTATCCTAACATAAAACAGGGCACTTGACCTGACCACAAGAGCCCTCCGGAAGCTACAGGTTACAATTAGTCCAGCTTAAGGAACAATCATGCTATCTAAGGACACTTGGGCCAACCGGAGGAGCACTTGAGGAGCAACTGGTCTACCAAGAGGAACAATCTGGGGAACTTAATTGCCCCTTAGGGGAAAAATGAAACACAGAAGTGTCCCATTAGGACACAGACACAAGTAGAGTAAGATTTAAAAACGGGACACTTCAGCACTTGGCACACTGCTGACTCAGATAACAGATGAAAATGTGTGATCCAATACTTCTCTGTAGAAACCCAAGTGTTTCATTATGTCAGACATTTGAATTGACCATCTTTTTCTTCACACATTCACTGGATTTTGCAGCTGTACCATGAAAACAAGACAGTCCTCTTTCAAAAAACAATCCCATGTGGTGTTTGTACAGCAGCAGCTTAAACGTCTCATATTTACATTTGTAGCTAGTGGCGCCCAAGGAATTATGAAGGATGCCAAGGAGGAAGTGACATTACAGAGTGTGAAAGCAAAGGTAAAGTAAGGACTCCGATGCCTACAACTCAGTTTATCCAGAATTGTACTATGACCTGGATGAAGGAGAATATCCACAGACATCTCTGTATTGTTCATGTGGGTTTTTTTTTTACTATAAACCATTGAACTATCAAGATGTTACTTTTCTTTATTGGCGCATATCTCTACTGTTTTATTTGAATTAAGTATTTTGGCTATGAAGTGGTCAATGTGTTGACTTGCTACATTGCTTGTATCATGTAGCAGTGTCATTATGGCAAAGGCCAGAGTATAAAAGCAAAGGTGAAGTGAGGACTTGTTCTATAGAGAACAACACAATCCGTTATGATGAGCAGGAAGGCAATAAATGGGTCAAACAACCATGGGACTTTCACCCAGGAGGCATGTGGTAATGTCCCGTGTGAAGCCAAAGTAATGGTACTGACATGGGTCACATAGCTCAGTATTTGTCATTTAAATTAAGTATTATGGCAATGAACTGTTGAACTATCAACTTGCTACATTGCTCATGTCATGTAGCTGTGTCATTCTGGCTCTCAACCCATTCTGCCTCTATGCTGGTTGCAAAAAACCTAAATGGCAAAGGCCAAAACTCTAGGCTGTTAAACTGTAGTCCATTTACCAATGGGATACATCACAGTGACTACATGCATCATTTCTATAAAGTCTACAGTAAACTGTAACCGTTCAACACAACCATTTAAACACATTAATGTTGTTAGTCATTTTTTTAAGGGGTGGAACAAATGACATTATGGTTTGGACAACATGTTGCATGTAATTGTGTCCATATTTGTAGCTGATACATGTAGACTGATGCATCAAAGGTTTTCTTAAGAAATCAGGAACCTATTCATGAGAATACCCTAAAAGTCATCCCTAATTTTATGAAAAATAGAGATTTTACTGAATTTGATTTGAGTTTTTTTCCTTAATTACTGTGCAGGATTATGATTAAAACGTGAAACAGCCTGGTGTAAAATAATCAAGTGTTGGTTTTGAGCTCTCACTGAATACAGTGACCTTAAACCCACACAGTGCCAGCCGTGGGCTTCACTTGCATGGCCAGATTTGACGATTGAGGTGAACAGCGTAAAACACTAGATGGGATTCTAGAGTTTGAGTTGGAGAGCCTGATTCTGGTGGTCTCCTTTCTGACAGGAGAAGCAGCGAGGAGCAAAACTAAATTTACCCAGTCTCTGTCCTGGCAAGATTTTTTTTTTTCTTATAAGAATCCCTGATGCAGAGCATGTGAGACATCTCAGACTGCAGCACACAAATTGTGCAGCGTAGGTCTGTGGGTGGGCTAGTTCCTTGGGCCAAGACAAACACACACTCACACACACACACAGATGCAAAAGAATCCTCCATTATTTTGAAAAAGATACTCATTGCAGCATAAGCAAAAAGTTGCCCTGTCTTTCGAATGTCATCACGCAGCAGTGTTTTACTCCTTTGGCTTCTTGGGTACGGCGCTACTTCCATGAAGATGAGTGATAGTGACATCACAAGTACTAAAAGTAGGAGCTGTGAGGATATGGCTCTGAATGGGTTGCAAAATCTGTATGCCTTGAGGTCCAAACAAAGCCACGAACACATCTGCAGTTTTTGTTTCCTAAAGTGCAGTGGAGAATATGACCTTGGCAGAGAAAAAAACAAGACAAACAGCTGTGGAATACATTGATGATAATTGTGCATATTGTTACAGACCCATTATGCAAAATATTATGTAAAAAACCTATGTTTAGCAAAGGACGGCTTCTCAGAAGACACTCAACTTTCAGAAAATACAAGAGTTGCCTCAGAAGGCTGTGACTTGAGAGCTCCTAAATTATGCATAAGAGCAGTTGTAGCTAAGAAACTAACAAACCCAGATACTCACTATATTACAGAATCTTCATACTGTTGTTGCAAATTGAACATCCACCAAATAAAGCATTTCTTGTGTTCAACTACAACCCACGTCCAACATGAGATGAAATCTTGCTATTGTGGTTGGCTAATGCCACCCTGCCCTTATGTATCTCCAGGCTCTCTTTCAGCTCAAATACTTATATGTGCTGCTCTATCAGACGAGTAGGAGGCGGTCGATTGTGTTGATACAAAAGCTGCTGTGTCCCTCTCAATATATAGAGGTAATGGAGAGGTAACGTCGCACTCATTACTGATGGGGCTCTGGGAGAAGGCTCAGACGTGGGATCACATTGTGGATGCAGTTAAGTATATGATGATTATAATAAAAAATAGGACAGATGGGTTTGAACAGTTGCCAACAGACGGTTCCTTTGTGAGTGTCACCCTACTTTTCAGTTCCCTTTTAGTTTTAATGATGCTGTTCAGTGTACAAAATGTTAAACCCAGATGCATGCATCGCAGCCCAGGGCACTTGGCTTGGTATCTTAAAGCCTTCAAACTACAGCCGGGAAATCTAAGGGTTCCCATGGTAAAAAACAAACATAAAAAAATATATATTTTAAAAAACAGCTCTCATAAATAGGACTAATTCGGCAGCAGTGTTGACAGCTTCAGATAGAACTACTGTACGACTAATTGCTCTCAATATGTTGCTGCAATGCAAACACTGCAGGATTATGTAATGTGGCAAAGGGAAACTCTCAAAAATCATGACACATCCCAAAAACAGCCACAGCTGTCACAATAGAAATTCAGCACTGGCTGAGAGACATTCACAGGATATTTGCAGTTTGCAACACCTATAAACTACACGGAATACAGCTTCAATAAACAGGAGCAGGCTGCATTAACATCCCTAGTAGTCTCATACATCGTGAGCTATTGCAGTGTTATTGTTGCAGGGTAAGATGTTTGTGCAATGGGTTTATTATGAGTCATATTTCTACATTTCTTGTCTCCAAAATGATACGTTTCCATGCAAGTAAACTGCATTGTCAATTATGTTTTGAGAGAAACATTCTCATGTATTACATTTAATCTTGCCGTATCAGACTATAAGTGGAGGTTTTCACCTGTTTTGCATCAGTGTTTGGTATTTCTTAGCACCAGGTCACAATTCAAGGCTTAAATTATAATGTAATATAATGCAGTATGGCTTTTGGGCATTTTGTATTGCTTTTAAATATGTATGCTCCTGTACTGATGATTTACGAGGTGAATTGAAATGCATCATAAAACCTATTAGTGCCTATCATACACCGTGACTGCAGTTTAAAACAGTAAACAAATTCAATTTGTTCAAATAAAAAAACGGCGTTAGGTGTCCGCTAATTCTGCGTCATGGTTTACTGGCACTTTTGTGTTTGTTCATCATGTGCAGGTACAAGGGTAAAAATCATGATACGCCAAAGAGTATGACGTAGAATTGCTGGTACCCTTTAGCTGTAGTCGTGTTTCCATCAATTCATTTCTAAGCTCATTTTAAAGATTTGCATGAGGAAAAGATTGTTTAAAACACCAAAATTTGATAAAACTTTTGAAAATGCACATATACTTCTACTGTTTGCTGTCCAAAGTACGTTACTGCAGCTGTGTTTATTTGCTCTAAACCAGTTCATGGAAACGTCCCTAATTCACATTTTCTTTAATGCAACATTTCCAAACTTCAATTTCAAAATTTTATTTAATGGAAACGGGTCCACTTCAAGCACTGACTGAGCTCCAATATGTAACTCATAGTGTGACATGACATTTGAATTGTAAACACAGTTTTGAATATAGTTTTGAATAAAGTTATTCTTGTTTGTCCAGCATCTATATCCATGTTATCTATCCATGCTATCTAAGGGTCATTTATTTCACCTGACAAGGTTTGCATAAAGCTTCTGTGTCTACTGAAGCACCATCTGCACATCGGTAGGTCTATTATTTAATTTAATTATGAACAAAAGCACCTAATTCCGTGATCAAACAACAGATCGATGACAAATAAATTGCAATGACAGCTACATCAACACGGTTTGGCCCTTGTCCCAGTCCACAATAGCAAACACAGAAGAACACAGATATGAATCTTATCTCTGTGTTTTATTTATTATTATTAGTCCATGTGATAAAGCACCTGGACGGCTTAGGAACAGCACATAAAGAACTTCCTGGCAAAGCTTAATGGCTTTGTGTCTTTCATTAGCAGGAAATCCACTGTAGGAAATAGTAGATTTTTCAACCCGACATCAATGAAAGGGTACAGTATATTTACTCTGAAAGAAAGCCAGACACTATATCAGGAGGGATATTTGTCCAGGACTTTTAAAACATTATCACTGCCATTAAAGTACCATGCACTGACAAGTATTGATTTTTGTCTAAATACTCAAATCTGCATGCAAAACAAACTCTTAGATGATAACAGGTTGTGCAAATGAATCAGTGAGTGATACTTTTTCATCCTGCAATAACTCCTAAGGGCTCTATTACAAGCTCTCAAGCATTTTCAAGGTTGTAATTTTTCACTTTTGCTTCCTCAATCTACCGAAAACCTCCTTTAGAAGATCTATCTTGCTTGGGTCACTGGTGAGGACTTTCATAACTCTATGATGTTCCAGATGGGAGTTAAATTTACACTAATCTTGTGACAAACCCACTTGGCTTTATTCGGAGAGACACAAAACCATTCTTGGAGGGAGACATTCCCGGGCCATCTGAGAGTGATCAACCAGTAAGCTGCAGAGAATTACAGCCGGGGGTTTAAACGCAGACGAATCAGTTGCTTTCCAGTATTCTGATATATGAAACTGTCTGGCTTTTTAACACATCACACAGATGCAAGTACTAAAATAATGACATACTTTATTAGTTTTTGCACCACAAGGAGGTCAGAGGTCAGACTGAGCTACAACTCAGCTGGAACTGTTTGTTCTTAAGTGTCTTGTTCAAGGACACGGAGCAGCTTGAACCCCATTTCTCTGCATGATGGAAGGTGTGCGCTGTGTGAGTGTGCAGAACCTCCACAAAGACTTTGCTACTGGATTTTCTAAAATAAACTGCCCTATTTTGTCAATCATAAGGAATAATTATATTATACTATGTGCTTTGTGTGTGGATTAGGGGAATGTTTAATAGCTCATTATGTCATTAATCTGCGTTTTGGATATATTAGTACACTCCTATTATCTAACATTAGTTTCATCTCTTAGACATGGTGCTGCAGCCAGGCTATTTAAAGCCCATCAATGCAAGTTTTCTTTCTCCTTGGTATTGTAAGAACCTCCAAGAGGAGGAGCTCCTAGTGACTATAGAGCTTTCCCAGCTGTGTCAAAAATAACCAGGAAATCCCGGAAGTTGGGTGATATTCCCTTCTAAATAAAAAGGGTGAATTTAAAATTTTGGGTTGGAAAAGTGAAACGGTTGCAAAATGCTCATTGCTTTTTGCACAACTATGGAAAATACATTACATTACACAGGTTAGTGATGCTTCTATAATGACTTAAACTTATTGTGGGAAATATCTGGAACCGAACACTGCAAGGAAAATGAAATCAAGTCTGTCTGTTTAGTTGTATGCTTTTATTGTGAAAGGCACAAAAGGAATCCCTGCTATGTATTAAGTCAGATTTGACGCAGCTTCCCGTCTCTGTAGTCCACCTCTACAGCATGCAAATTACTGAGCAACTCCAATATATCGCAGATTGGTTAACTACACAGAGCGCGCGGCGCGGCGCAAGAGCTGGACACCGTGCGCGCGTTCATCTGTGAGAGTGGACTGTAAAAGAAGAACAAATATAACTGTTTCTTTTTCCGCGGCTCGAACCTGCAACTTAATCATAATTAATTCTGGTGGAGGCTGTGGGAGGAGGGCGACACTCAATCATCCCGGGACCGGAGTGAAACCTCACCGAGAGCTGCTCTCTCTCGCGCAAGGGAATAATTAGTAGCCCGTGTGTGACAGCGCTGTCAAAGAAAGACTGTGGAGCCGAGAGGACAAGTGGGGACTGACGGAGCTCTGTGAAGTTTCTTCCGTGTGTCAGTGTGTGTTTTGAAGGAAAAGTGTTGTGGAGGTTAGCCCCTCTTCAATGCGTCTATTCTCCGCATCTGATGGACTGAGTACGGTGACATTTGGAGTAGCCTGCCCCTGTTTTCATCAGTTTTAGACGGTAAGCAGAGTGGTATTTTGCATATTGTACTGTAATGTGCTTAAACACTTTTTGGAGCCTCTATTGAAGGTGTTGCATAATGAAATAGCCAAAGGTAGCAAGGAATCCAGGTGTCCACTAAGGACAGGTTCTAACTAGCTTCAGTATGTGCAGCCCCCTATTTTCACCGCAAAAAAAGTACATTACTGCGAAATGTACAGCACTGTATGTTGACTGTAATCGTAGTTATTTATCGCTGGCTTGATTTACAGGTCTTGTAAAAAAGTGTCTGGACTTGACAGTGAGGTAACAGAGAGGGACCAGTGAGTTTTCCTGAGGGGGCTCCATTACCTCGAGCTCACCTGGCTGTTTGCCACACACAGTTACTGTATCCTACGGCGCTGTGCAGGCTTATGCTAATCAAGCCTGCTGCTGTGCCTGTACACTGCTTTTTATTAACTAAAGCCCTGAAACTTAAAGTGGCTCTATTTTTCCTCCACTTGCGGTTGAATACGCCGTTTAATGCTCAGTAGTTCGTTATTCAGTGGTCCCTTTTTCTGGCATTTAGCCAGAGCTAATTGCTGTGGCGTATGAATATTTATAATTGTCAGTGGTCACAGGTGTGTTTAATGGGGACTGCATCACGACTTCTAACAGCCAATCAGAGGAGGATATCTGTTATGTCAGAATCTCATTATTCAGCCCTGATCATAATATAATTAAATTAATCTCTAATTTAATCAGTTTGCACTTTGTCCAGCATTTTTTCACATGATGGTGATGTTTTATTCCTTTAAGTGCAATTTAATGAAGGCAAAAAAATGTGTTTAATTAAGTTGTGAATTGCATAATTGAGTTTGCAGTCCCAATTTTTTGCTTGGATGACTCCTAGGTTAATAATAATAATAATAATAAATGCTTAAGTGCTCCATACCATAAATGTATGGTAAGCCTAATGTGTGTGAGGAATAAGAGATTAATTATTGATTGGCTTGTGGTGAAACATGTGGGCCAATTTAACAAATTATGCAAAAAATGGGTGATTCACAAAGGGGGTTTTGTGTGCTGCTTTCCCAAAATAATCTGTTTGTTAACGAGGTCTGTGTATAATTATTTGAGTTTATGGAGATGTGTCTTTTCTCAGGCCTTAAATTGATGGTTGATGGGAAAACAAATGTGCGTTTGAATAGGTGTTTTGTGAAACAGCCAAAGGAAAATTGGTCTGACCAGGGAGAGTAGTCCGTCGTTTTAGGAGTATCAGATGAGGGTAAGGGCAGGGAAGGGGGCATTGTGAAACTTTATTAAAGCACACTACTTTTAGACTGAGAGAGCCTGCAGATATATTGGAGAGCCTCTGCCTCTCTATGACACGGAGAAAGTAGGCAGCGTGAGCCCACAGAATATTGAATCAGTCAAAAAAAGGGCTGGAACAAGGGGCAAGGGAGTTGAACTATCTCTTACCTCTTGAGTGGGCGGATGTCATAATTATCATTTCTCCAGGATTGCGGTGGAGGGCCGCGGGCGCTGGCAGAATCTCTGCAGATATGTGGGTGTAGTGGTGGTGTCGACCCTGTAGGGCAAGCCACATCACTTCCAATACAGAAGAGAAAAGGGACAAGTCCCACCGTAATTGGTGCCTGGGAACACTGCAGGGCACTCCAGGAGCTGATAGACGGTCAAGCTTGTACATAAGCAAGGCTGGGGACGTGCACGAGCACAAAACACACACTGGCACACATGCACGCGAAAGCAATAGAGTGCAAGGGGCTCTAATCTGCTATCCCATGTCAGGCTGAAATGAAACAACCCCTGGCTGGACGCAACAAGTCCCACTATCTCGCATTCGCCGTCCAAGACTCCCTCTCATTCCCTCTTTCAGCCTCCGGGCAAAAGCAGCCTGACTTTTAGTATTAGTGGATGCACGCAACTGTTGGTTGGTGACCTCCAAGTAAATATGAGAGAAGAGGGGGAAAGATGTCTCTCCTGTGCTGCTGAGCCAGGTTGTTGGTCTTATCGGATTGCTGTGTGGAAGTAAGGTGCAGATAGTCAAGCCTGACTGATTTATCAGGTGGCCAATATTAGCCCTAGTCATTTGTTTTCCAATATGCACTGAAATTCAAATTATTATTATTTTTTTTCCCAAAGAAAATACAATGCAGAAAAAATCCTTGGGGTGATTAGAAAATGGTGTTAGCTGTTATGTTTTTTTTATATATTCTTGATTTAACGAACTGTCAACACTATTTATTTTTTCATTATTGGTTCAAATGGTCAGGAATTGACTGAACATCCACGACCTCTTATTTATTGATTTAAATGGTCAGATATGGACTGATATTGAACATACAATGCTACTGATTTATTTAAATATTTATTATTTATTCAAATGGTCAGATATTGACTGATATTTAACATACAGTACTACTTAGCTATTTATTAAAATTTGTATTTATTTGAAAGATCAGCAATTGCCGATACTGAGCATAAATTACTTGTCAGATATTAATTTTATTTAATTCTATATTGAAATGGTCAGCATTTGACTGATAATGAGCTCAGAGTCCTGGTTTTTTTTCTGCTGTTTCTTTTGTTTTTATTGGTTGGCATTGTCATACATCTAATGTTGCTTTGATGAAGTTGGATTGGAAAGTGGATTTGTAGAAAGCAAGCAGCCTTTTGATTTTATCATTTTTCCATAGTCATGTCAGTGAGAAATCAGTGCACAACCAAATAGAAAAGGTGTTTTTTTTACCTCAGAAACGCACTATATTGGCCTCCATATTGGTTATCTGTGAATTTTTCCCTTCTAAAATCCATATCAGTCTCATATATACAGCAGCGAGGAGTAAAGCAGCAGCAGGACTCAAACAGTGAAAAGCACTCTGTGTAAATGCCTCCTATGTAATCGTCAGACAAGGTATTAAGTATTATTAAAACTAGCCTTTGCCTGTTTGCTCTTATTCTCTCTTCATTGTATTGCTGTTGTGCGTTAGCTCAGCTGGAGAAGATGGTGAAGAGAGAACACATAAAAAAACCCTTCTTCCCATAAAGCTCTCTGTCAAGAGACACATATAGGAGGTGGGAGCCTCGGGCCGCTTGATCCCTTATTGGAGTTTGGCAGGTCGATTTCCCTTGCAGGACTCTAGCCTAGATTTTTCCACTAGGAGCACTGGTGCTCCTCACTTAAAACTTTTAGGAGCCTCAGTCCAAATGTAGAACCAGCTCTTAAAATAATGTCCAACATAACAGATTCATATTTTTTTTTCAAAGTTGTGTTACTGATCAATGTTTTAACGTGGTATTTTACAGAAATAACACCACACAATGCATCAAGGTTTTCTTTACTTCTTGAAAACAGACATCATGACAAGTGCTGAGTCGATCCATCTCCGTCTCGTACGTCAATCTATCTTGCAGAATGTGTTATAAATATTGAAAAAGCTGCTGTTTGGGAAGAGGAATACGATGGGCTGTGGTAAGCGTTCTGCTGAAATGCTCAGTGAGCAGATTATTTAGGACAATAAACAGCCTTTGTTTGAAATGCAACAATCCCTTCTGTTGCATCAATGTCACGTGTGATATGCACACATTTCTTATGCCAGACGTGTGGTACAGTTTGTGCTGCGGTGTTGTCTGTAAATGCTTTTAATCTTTAGTTTTTGTTATGATCTTAAGGTGCCTGCCAATAATCCATCCCATACACAAATAAGGCATTAAGGGTGTTTTATGATTCGACTTTGAAGCTTTTGTTCCTCTAACAGGTTTAAACACGAGCTTTAGAATGCCGTCCAGCTTCTCTAACTGCCCGTTGTGGCATTCCTGCTTAATTGGTCTTGAAAGGTCTAGTTTAGGAAGACGATGCAGGTCAGCTCAAGTCCCTGTAGCTGTTAAGTCATCAGGCACTCAATTAACTCAGCCACTGTACCTGATCTTAAAACAGAAAACAGGCAGAAAAACAACTTGCCTTGAACTCAATCTGCGTTAAAGTTGCTGCCTTGAGTGTACTCTTAAAGCTAAAAGATACATTATTTAAAACTTCTCCAGACAAAACCTTTATGTAAAAATATACCTTTCTTATCAGCCTAAATCCCAAACTGGGATTGCAATACAAAGCATCATTCCCCCTCACGGAGATTCCTTAGGTTTATCCTGAAACCTATCTTTTTAACATCAAGCTCTACACTGCAGGTTTTATTTTGTTAAGGGGAAAATTGAAGTTCATGACCATAATTCAGCTCTTTATCTCTCACTCCTTGTCTTTGGGTGAAACAGAAGCACACATCCTATGATAAAAAAGTGAATGAACTGTGTATGCATTATGCAATAGTTTGCATACAGACTTGTATAGACTTGACATCCATCAATCTTTCCATCTTCGAACCAGCTTATCCTGTTTAGGGGCCATAGAGTGGGGCTGAGTTCCAGTCAACTGTGAAAATATTTTCTACCCATAAACCCAGAAGCTTTTTCTCCGTCTATGGATGGCTAAAGTCTGCACTGCCTGATACTGCCAGTTCCAACGAGCCTTGTTATTTCCATTGGCCGTATACTAGCTTCCCTTCAGGCATGTGCATCTGCCTGTTCAGGGTGTAAAATGGGTGGAAGTTTGCTCGACTGCCTCTGCATCATAAAGCCACTTAAACTGATCCCAGTATGGCACAGAACTGAGTTATAGAAGTGTCTGGAGAATAAACGTGGAGCAGGTAGAGCTGCTGGAGAATCAGAATAAGAGGTATACATGATCCAAACAGTGATTTTCTATCAGAGGTAAAACTTGCCAGTGCATGTTTTCCAAACAGTGAGATACAGTCTGTGACTTTGTGCTAATCTTCAGTGCTGTTATTACTTTTTCTGCACCACAAGAGCCGAGGGAACGTTGGATATGTTTTTGCTAGGTTAGCTGAAAGCTAATCCACAGGGTTTAAAGCTGGGGCAGCTTTCTTTTGTTTATTTATTTTATTTATGTTCTTCTCACGGACATGTTTGGGCTCAGCATTCTCAAATAGATTAGCTCTATTAAAATTTTCAAGATGTGCAGCTACTTGCCAAAATGTACATAATTACCACTGACAGTAGCAGTCTAGATGATGACTGACAACATTACCATGCAAGAACTTTTATTCTGAAAATGAGAATTTCCTCATAAACTGTTCATGTCTAATGAAGGTTAATATTTTAGAGTTATTGTGTGTTTTTTAGGGCATGCTTCTCGACCCTAGCCTTGCAAACTTTTATTTGGATGGTTTGTGTACAACCTACACACCTGACGGTAAACAAGAGACTTGCAGTAAAAATCCAGGATATCCTGATTTCACTGTATATGTGCAAAGAATGTTCCTAAATTCCTGATTTTAATGGCTTACCCTGCATTTTAATTGGAAAATGCTACTTTTAGATAAATAAGTAATTTGGAATACCCGAGTTAAGTTCAATATCATATTAGTATGCACATACACATTCTCACTGTTACCCTCAATAAAATTTATATAAAAAAAACATGCAAATAAAATTACATATGGCATGACATTTTCAAAAACACATATTTATAGTAGGCTTCTTCACAAATTTTCATGAAACCATCCAGCTGGTAATAATGACCATATTCAATAGCAGATGTGATCGTAAAAAACTTTATAGTAGTTTTTCCAATTAGTAAACTCAGCAGGGTTCTGTCTAAGAACAATAAGCATACAGTCATTTTTAATTCAAACCAACATCTGCCAGTTGGGGCTGCCACAAACGGATGCATGGTACTGTAATTCATCACATAATCAATTGAGCTTGTGAAATGCTATTTTCCAGTTTGGAACTAATATTTTTAAGGAGCATAGATGTATTTTGTTATTGGGTATTTGCCAACAAAATTGTGGATGAAGATGTGCTCACACAACAGAAGCCGCGCTCTGTCCTGACACTACAGAATGTTCTGGGTGTTGTTTATCCTCAATAAGCAGGTCTGTCTACCTTTAATGTGTGGCGCCTTTCAGACTGATGTTTGCGTAGTAGACATGAGATCTACAGTACACTTATTTATAGAGTGAATCATAAGACTGTCATTACCGTTACCCTCTGGCTTTTTTTTTTTATCAGGGTTGGGTGTCTAAGAACTTCCAGAGACAAAAAGACTTCAGATAAGTATGTAGGACATCTTGACTTATAGCTGAATACATATTTCTCAACAACAAATGATCTCAACTTTAAGTGAGGGCAAGTAATAATTAGTGCCAAATTATCTTACAGTGCAACAATGATGGGCAGAAATGTTCCCAAGTATATGTATTTTTTCACATGTGATGTGCCGGGCTTTCCAGATACAGCTGCCTCTGAATTGAGTATTCAGAATTAATTTGTATACAATTTACCTGTGGTGTTGGGCACTGGTTAGCTACTCCTGAAAAGAATTTGTCCCTTTTATAAAAAGATAATAATGTACACAGAAAATTTACATCTGTTTGGTGCAGATGTCTTTCCTTACAAAATGCACCTTGATGCCACTATACACTGGTGTAATCTGCCTGCTCATTTCTGGAGAACTAATTACTGCGCATTAGTTAAACAGACCATTTGAAATGCAAGCCTGCTAAATCGCGCTTGCCAGGGGAGCAGAGCCATCCCCCTCCCCTCCCCATGCAGTCTTTGTGCTTCTATTATTAGTTCTATCATGCATATGTTCGCTATCAGAATTTAAGGCCCACCAGCAGTGAACAATAAAAAAAGGATATTCAGTACACAAGGTAGCGAGGAAGTCCGTTATTGTTTTAGTATTCTTCACATGGATGTGAAGCAGTTCAGTATATGAGGCCCTGCTGCTTATGTCTTGCCATATGATCAGCTGCCAGCTGTTAGAACTGCTGCATGACATGTGAAAGCACACAGCTGATGTAGCTTTTTAACAGGCCACTGATAATGTTTCTAAAGATGCAACCCTTGTAGCAGCCATCAGAGCACGGGACGTGATGCTCGCCTCCCGGGTCACTGAGGCTGTGTGCCTAAAGCGATGCCAGGAGGATCTTTGTTCCTGCATGGTAGAGCAGTCGGTGGAGGCTCCAGTCCAGGTGGAGAATGAGGGTTTGATGTTAAGGTTTAAAGATGCACAAGTTTGATTTTTCCTTGAGCTGCAAATGGTGTTCAAAATGTAATAGACATTGTGGATGTCTTAAAGGAAAGCAGTTGCATTGAAAATGTCATAGAACATTTCAGGTGTAAGTGCATAAAACCCGCATTATTTCAAAGGCCATTAGGGGGCGACTCCATTGTTTAAAAAATCTGATTGTATGTAAATCAATCGGAAAATGACCCTTCTTCTGACTGGATTTCTCCCATCTGAATTGCTCTCAATTGCTAGTTTTAAATCTTCTTATATTCAGCATGATGCTCATTTTGTCCCATTTGGAGAAAAACAGATGAAAGCAGGATATGCTTTAAAGTAGGGTTACCTTGTGACTGAGAGCTCACTACCACAGTGCACTATGTTTTTGTCTTAGAGTGTTTTCAGTTCATAACATTAACTATAACAATTTGATGCCTTAAACAAGCCTTGTTTCGAGTTTGTGTGTGTTGGACTGAGAAATAATGGATGTCCATTGCTAACCAAAGCTATTTAGATAGCATTAGCATGCACTGGTTATAAAAAGGAAGGTGACACATGCAACCGGACATTCCTTTGATTGAAAAGCTTAAAACTCAAGTTGCCTTTGCAAGCTGCATTTTAAGCTTCCCAATAACTAACACACAGTTGCCAGGCAGACACACAGCTGACACCCTCACAGCGGAACTAACAGGAGAGACTTGGTGACATGGCTGCAGGTGTCCATAACAATTCTGCCAACATTATGGCTGCGAGTGGTTAAAGTCCACAGCTGTCCACAGCTGTTTGCAGGACCGGAAAGTATGTCCGAGCCATAACAGTCCTCGACTGGTGATGTGGGACTCTGTTATGGCTTAACTGTTAGATAATGTATTAATACGGGTCAGAATAAAAAAAAAAATCCAAATTAGCATCACTAGTCTAACTTATTCACCATCATAGTGTTTGATCCTTTTTATGGATTACATTTTCATTTTAAACATGTAGATGATACAGTATTTTATAGTACACTATTTATAAGGTTCTGACAGGTAACCTCAGACTTCAGTGAATTAAAATGGACTCCTTCAGCCCCCCTGTTGTCAAGATCCATAAATCACTATGACTGCAGGTAGCCTAGCAATGAGAAGGACTCAGGTCATAAAATGTTCAGGATTGAGCTGGCTGTGACGCCTTTTAAAATAGGTTGAAAAACTGGGAAATTGTAGAGTATCCACAAGATATCCACTCAATATGTTTTAGAACACAAGTGTGGAGTGACTTTTATCAGTCTTGACGGAGTTGGGAGAATGGCTCTATCTGTCGGGTGCCACAAGGGATAACAAGCTTTTCATACTTGTACATCAAGTCGCCTCACGCTACAGAAAAAGGAATTAGGCTCCTGCCTTATGGGCTATTTGCGGCTCCAGCATGCTTTACTTACTTTGACAGTGACGAGGACAGAACATGACTACAGCTGTGTTCATATTATCTAAAAATAATGTCCTAAACTGTCAACCGGAGAGTGTGCACGCGAGTCAGTTTAAATCCAGGTTCACATTGTGCTGTCACAGACTGCATCTGTTTTTTGTGTGTCAATTCCCTGCAAACTAAGATGAATGTATAGAGGATGAAAATAAGTGGTACTGCAGCACTCTGACCGTTTGGTGCATGAGGCATGTAAAATCAATGGAAACCAAGGGCGGTTCGTGCTTTGTGGTCTTCAATAAAGATTACATGCTCTGTGGGACCCCGGTTTTCCAAATGTATTGTGAATACCATTTTTCTTTGAAGTTAAGTCAAAGTCAGAGGTCAGAAGATATGTTTGTAGGTTTGATCATTTCCAAAAAATCGATATCTGCATATGAATGCAGAATAGACAAACAGACAAAATATTGGTATTGAAAGTGTTCTGGATTCAGTTTGTAGTCTGGTTACAACTGATCATGTTTTGGTTGCATGCAGGTAAACAGTCTGTGTGGTGTAAATTATTAACTGGAATGCAATCTCAGAAACCTTAAGGTATAGATAGCTTTTTTAAAATGGACTACTCAATTTCAACTCCCTTCTCATGTCTCAAGTTGCTAATCGGACTGTAAACACATGGCGCGTGAAAGATTAAGTCCTGCCCCAGATATTCGTTATCCGGACATCTGCTGGCTACACAGGAATCCAAGAAATATTGGCCGTTGCCTTCAGAAGCTAAATCGCCATCAGACTGTTAGCGGATGGGTTCCAAATTTGTTTTAATACAGATTAGATTTTTAGTGAGAGTCTTAATGTTGCTTGCTGTGAGTTTTTTCTCATCAGCAAAACTTTGGTACTCTGTTTTATAGAATGTGAATAATCAATGACGCCATGTATATTGTTAATCTAATGTCCCAAGCCTAATTAGGTTGGTAGATGGTCCACTGGTAGATCGCCAAGAAGGATAATAAAGTGCAAAAGAATATTACAGTTAATCTAGTCATGTATTCCGGTACCGCATCATGGAGCCGGGGTGGTAAATCTAACTTCCTGACTGAAGAGTTCATGAGCAAGACACTAAATCGTTACTGGCTGCAAGGCTCTACTGCCTTGTAGCTAAACCTGACCTTCCTGTGAAGAAGGTAAAAGACAGAAGAGAATTCCCTTTAGGGAGCAATAAAGTCTAAAAGTTGAAGTTGAACATCATTGTGAGTGATGTGCAAGGTTGTTTAGTGTTCAGCCATTGCATCTGATATTCAGCTGCCGAGTCTGTCGGCTGTTAAAATCGGCCATCTTCTTAGCAACAGGAGTATATTGTGTGCATTGATCATCAGTGAATACCATTAAATCTAATCCTGAAAAGAGCAGTTCTTCAGGGCAGTGTTCTGCACTGTTGGAGAAGAGTCTATGTTCTATATGAACATGTGTGTTCATGACTTATTTCTGCATGTGCTGCTATAAAACACGTCTCAGCTCTGTGACATGATATTATACTCATGAGGCAACAATGGTCTTCCATTATATTAGGGAGTGCTTCAGTGCACTGGAACAAACAACATATAGTTGCTCCAAATAAAGTGTGAACAGGCTATATTTGAGTGTGCAAGTGGGCAAAGCTATTGTGTATGTTACAACGCCTGTAGAAAGCCTCAAAGTGTAATAAATTTTCCATCAACAGATTCTCCTTCTCCACTTCCCTCCGCTGTTTCCCTCCTCAGCTATGTACTTCTTTTTTTATTTCTAACTCATCTCATTTGATGTTGGACGATGAGTTGGCTTCACACACATGCATGAGGGGAGATCTCATAGGGCTTCAGTAGATCTCTAATTGAATTGTCTGAACAGCAGGAGATGCACATTAGAATTTTGAAAAAAGTGCGCACCGGAAGAGCGTTTCATCTCTCGTGCCCGTCACGCTGCGTACCATGCAACATTGATTAAGTGGAAAATGGATCAGTTAGAGAAGTCTGTTTGAAATGCAGAAGAAAGAGTGCATGAGGCTAATGCCTTTCCATATCTGCCCTCTGCAGAGTTATCATGCAGTACGTGATAACATCTGTTAATAGTCTGTTTCATTTCGCATTGTCTTACGAGCCATCAGGGTCACAGAGGTGAGTGCCTTGGGTACCATGACCACCACCAGACTTCTGAACAAGCAAAAACAGATAAGTAATGAAAAGGAAATGGCCAGGGTTGGCCGATGCCAGGTTTCTGAGCCATATGAATGTTATCACGGTCTAAACAATACTAATTTAATAGGTTTGCCAAATTAGTTTTTGTTGTTCATTATGTTTCTTTATATAGTATCCCATTGATAAACATGGGTAATCGGAGCCCATAGACAATCATATCTTCCCATTTTCTGCCTTTTATTGGTTCACAATGTTCATTTTTAGCTTGCTTAAGAGATTTAACAAATTTGGGGGATATGAAAGCTCGTCAAACTCTCCAACAGCCTTTTGTGAGCACTCTATAGTAATTTAATATGAGTACCTAAATAAGGAAAATCCTTAAAATGCCCATCCCCACTTTCTACATGTCTGTTATCTCCAAAAGGCTATGAGCAACTTTATAGCAGGTCAGATTTCCAGGTCGGTATGTTAAATATCTGTAAAATGAATATCACTAACAAACAAGCAATTTTGTTAATGTACAGATATATAAAGATGACATGAAAGGTTTCCTTTCCAAATCCAAAATGGGTTCTAGTTGATAAGCCTTATTGTAAATGCCTTTCACGCTTCAGTTTTATGTGCACAAGTCCTGTTTTTTAAAATTACTTGTAAAGATTTTTATATAACACTTTCAACCAAGTAATTTACAGCTGCTTTAAACCATTAGTTTAAATTATTTCATTACCAGTGCATTAACAGTTCTTATCTAAGGTGAACATATTTCAACTCATTTAATTTCTGAATAGTCATCAGAAGAGGATGGGGGGGGGGACCTCCAGGTGTGCTCATGACTTTGGTACTGCAGCTCACCAGTTACTGCATACTCATTAGCCAGCCCAGTGCCAGACAAGTTATAGGAGCATAACAATGAAGGTAACACCAACACTATAAGGCAAACATCATGGGCTTTCAACTGTTTTCAGACTGGGTGGGAATAGACTTCAGTCCATTAAAAGGAGCTGAACAGAGAGTAGGAAAGGATGGAGCTGCAGCCTCATGCCTCTGACGGAAGACCTGCCATGATGATACACTCGCGTGATATTGCTTAATTCAGTGGTGTGTCTCGCTGTTGTTGTTGTACTGCTGTGCAGGTGGGCTCAGAGCACTGGATGTCCCTGGAGGCGAGAACATCCAACTAATTATTCTGGTGTATTCGGTCTAATGTGCTGGAGATTCCCTGCAGAAATTAGTCAAATGGATTATTAATGCATTTAGTTGGTAGTCAGTAGGTAGTTTATTGGTGATGATATTTTATTTCCGTTTGCTAAGGGTTGTGTTTTATTCATTTCTTATTCTTTTGTATCCTCAGTAATATTTCAGAGTTTCCTGAATCCGTGGAGGGAGAGTCTGGGGCTGCTGTGGCTGAAAAGTTTAGACTGACCTTGGGGTATATGCCTGAATATATCAAAGATGTTGGATATAGTGTTGTCTCGGTTTCATCAATAATTTTGACTTCAACCAACAGCAAAATGTAGTGTGGCACTTTGAAACAGGCTGGAAAAAAAGTTAAAAGAAAAAGAAGAGGCAAGAATGAAGTTACAATTTAAGAGACTCCTTCAAATTCAGCTTTAGTCTTTGAAACTGAGAGCTCCGTTGGGGTTTGGTTGTCTCCTCGGACACCGTGCGCGTGGGGTCGGGAAGACTTTCATCCGAACCAACTAAAGTCATCTGATATATCTTTTAAGGACTGAAGGCAGGCAGAAGCAAGCATTTAAATTAATATAGATTGAGGTATGGAGCTACAATTGCTTCAGGGCACAGGCAATCAATTGCAAACATCCCCAGAAATGTGCCTTACGTCTCATTGACTTTCAATAGTGAGGAAGTATTTCCGAACTTCTGTCAAAAGAGAGTGGAGTGCCATTTATTGTCATCTCATGAGTCAGAGGTTTCGGTCTCTGACAAAATGTGTTCTCCACAGGCTGTAACGGCTCTACTAGGCTTGCCTAGTCTTGTTAGAGTGAAGCTCTCCAGATGCTAATCGGGTTTGTTAACAAGACCAGCTGTGCCTTCTTTCCATCTTTCCATGTTTTATCTCTTTGAAGAATTCTGTTGGCGAATGGTGGCTATCAACTTCTCCTTGATCATGGGGAGATGTCTATAGTTCTCCACCAGTCCCATGAGGGCGATCTAGCCTTTGATCCACTGATCTTAGTCAAATTAACGTAATGGATTCAGATGTGGCACTGAGGCATCTCATCATTAAAATCACATTGCAGCATTACTCTTGTCATTCAATATAAACCCTTCTCGCAGTGAATTCTCTTCATAAGAGCGTGGTTGAACTTGTTTTCAGCAGTCAGGGCTGTATGTGTGGCAGTCAAACAGTCAAAGGAACACAATCAGTTTAACAAATCAGATTGATGAATATAGGTGTGGCTTGTAATTAGTTTCCCTTCAGTCCAGTCGAGTGCGAGTTAATTGGTTGAACATTAAAGACACCAACATTAATTTTCAGTTCTTTATTTAGAATGTCTTTTATAAATGTTGCTTTGACATGGACTCTAAATGAGCTGCACTGACTTCTGCCTTTGTGTGACTCACACTGAGCAAACCCTTTGTTCGGATGAGTCTGCGTAGAAAGGGCAGAAGAATCAGTCAAATGAGAAAGTCATTTCTTTAAATGTACCATTATCCATGTGTGAGTCACTGGGAAGAGATGCTGTTTTACTGTCATTGCTCACCCTGTGAAATACGTTCACTCATTGGTAACACAGTGTCCGGGCAGAAACTCTGGATACTGATGATGATAATAATATGGATTATTAGGATTCACATTAGCAGCTACACTTGGTTTAACTCCCATTCCTCAAGTCCACCCAGGGTACAACATTGTGAAATACTAAAAAGACCACAGAGGGATAACTTTATAAAGAAAGAGTGTAGTTTATTGCGGCGCTTTTCTCAAAAATAATAAATAAACAATAAGTCATTACTATTGAAGTAGTGACAAAACAAAGCAATAGTTGGCTTGTGACACTGTTTGCCTTTTCCTGTTATGCATTTTTCATGATTTTTACTATATAAAGACAGGTCTACAGCCCTCCTCATCCTAGATGAGTGTGACTTCACCTCATGCATATGATGCACCCACCAGTGTAATTTTACGCTGTTACACTTTTACACATACAACAACCAAAGTTCATGTATTGTAACACATGAAACTTGTATGACATGTGGATCACTGGGACTGAATGTCATTTAATAGTTTCATACATATAGCATAACTAATAGATATAGGACATTTTCCCACATTTGCAATGCAAATTAGGCATTGTCTTTTATACTTTTGGTCAACTGAGGAAAAATCACAGACAGAAATTGAGAGTGTCATAAAATAAACACTTGAATGTGTATTTTTTATGTTTTATTTCCACTAGTTTGTAGTTATCGTAGCAAAATACTATGTTTTTGCCTGTAGTGTGTCACTACAGAAAGATTATTCAAAATACATTTAATTTGTGTGAAACTTTGCATGACCTTTGAAACAACAAACTCTTAATGTTCCTTTTCTCCCTCCCCACCCCTCTCTCCATGCCTCTATCCTTTCTTCACAGATATCTCAGACCGAAATGCTGCCCTGCGTCCTTTTCATCGGCTTGTTTCTCACCACGGCCCGATCCCAAGATATCCATCCCTCAGAGGCATCATCCTCTATTAGTGAGTCCTGTGACTCCTTGTGCTCCTGCGAGGGAAAAGATGGCATCCTTCATCTTAACTGTGAGCAGAGAAACATCAGCAAAATCTCTCAAATCAAAGTCCCGTCAGGTGTGCCCTTCCACCTGAACCTTTACAAAAATGACTTGGTTGAGCTCCGCGCCGAGGAAATGGAAGGGCTTAAGAGCGCCCTTTCACTGCACATCGGGGGTAATAGCATACAAGAGCTGGAACCAGGAGTCTTTAGCACTCTCAGTTCGCTGAAAAAACTCCACATAAATAGCAATTTCCTCGTCACTCTGAAAGAGGACACTTTTCAAGGCCTGGTGAATTTGGAGTTCCTCCAAGCTGACACAAATTTCATTCGGGTCATCGAGCCCGGGGCCTTCAACAAACTGATCCGCCTCAAGGTCCTTATCCTCAATGATAATTCCATCGAGTTTTTACCCAGCAACATTTTCCGGTTCGTGCCCCTCACCCACCTGGACTTACGTGGCAACAAGCTCCAGACACTGCCTTATGTCGGCTTTTTGGAGCACATCGGACGGATAATGGAACTCCTCCTGGAGGACAACGACTGGGTCTGTGACTGTGATATTTTACACTTAAAAATCTGGATGGAGAACATGAGGGCCCAGTCAGCAATCGGGGACGTGGTCTGCAGCACACCACATCACCTGAAGGGGACCATTTTGGCAAAAGTCAAGCGGGATATTCTGTGCCCGTCCCACGCAGATATTAACCTGGAGGAGCCGTCAAAGTCACTGGATATGGTTGTTACTCCCTCATCCAAAGTGTCTCAGAGCCCCAAGTTGAGCGACGCCAAAGATGACGCCAAGGTACCGACTCCGTCTCACATTCCCGGCAGCCCTTGTGTGGAGCACTGTTCTTGTCACAATCACCCTGTGGCTGGCTTTTTGATGCATTGTCAGGACAGAGGAATTCAAAAGGTCTCAGATATCGGAATACTTCAGCAAAGCCCCACTAAACTGGTCATGACAGGAAATATGATCCAGAAACTCTTGAAGTACGACTTTGTCACATATGACAGTTTAGAATTGCTCAACCTGGCCAACAACAGAATTGATTACATTGATAATGAAACTTTCCTCAGCCTGAGCAGTTTGAAGAAACTGTATTTGAATGGCAACCGGATTGAAAAACTGTTCTCCACAATGTTTGTGGGACTCCACAACCTTGAATACCTGTATCTGGAATACAACCTTATCAAAGAGATTGCTCCCGGCACATTTAATCCCCTGCCAAACCTGAAGCTGTTGTCATTAAATAACAACCTGCTCAGCTCTCTTCCGGCGCAGATATTCCGCAATGTGCCCCTCACCAAATTAAACCTGAGGAAAAATCTACTTATGCACCTGCCAGTGAGCAACGTGCTTGATCAACTCGACTCGCTGGAGCAGATTTATTTAGAGGACAACCCCTGGGACTGCAGCTGTGACTTGCTCAGCCTCAAACAATGGGTGGAGAAACTCAGAAAGGACACCGTGGTGGGCTCCATTTTGTGTCACACCCCAAAGAAAGTGATGCAGGCTGAGCTGAGAAGCCTCCGTCATGAGATCCTATGTCCTGGGTTAGGGACCTACTACCCCATGTCCCCAGGTGGGGAGGAGAGCGTGACAGCCACCCTGGGGCCTGACAGCTCTGGAAAGGGTTTGTTCAGCTCACTCACGGACACTGTCCCCCTCTCTGTGCTCATTTTAAGCCTTCTTATGTTTGTCCTCATGATTATATTCTGCTCAGCCGGATTGGTGGTGTTTGTGGTGCACCGACGGCGGAGAAGAGCAAAGAAAAAAGCAGCAGAGGAGCAGCCCAGAGAAAACACCAGCAGCAGTCCCATCCACTTACATTACAGCATGTACGGGCAGAAAACCACACACCACACTCTGACACAGAGAACAGGCTCCGCCACTCTGTACGAGGAGAGATCACACAGCCCCATCGTGCAGATCTGTCGCAACCCCACCTACTGCTCCCAGCACAAGGAACATGACACGGATTTGGATTACGGCCTCGACGAACCCATCGCCAAGCATCACGCCTGCCGGAGCATCATGGAGAAGGAGAACACGTCCCCCCTTACAGGAAACCCCAGCTCAAAGTTCCGCCCCATGACCGGAGAGTGCCCCGCGGAGTTCGTCACTCTCGGAAACCCCAACTCCTTGTACCGGAATATTCTGGAGAGAGAGAAGGAGCTGCAGCAACTCGGAATAACGGAGTACCTTCGTAAAAACATGCCCCAGCTTCAGTCTGCTGTGGACATGCAGGTCCCAGGGCACCAGGAGGAGTTAAAGCTAATGGAGACGATTATGTACTCAAGACCACGCAAGGTCATGCTTGAGCAAACTAAGAACGAGTACTTTGAACTAAAGGCTAACTTGCATACTGAGCCAGACTACTTGGAGGTTCTTGAGCATCAAACTGCATTTAACTGAGCTTAAGCAGAAAACAAAACAATTATATATAATCTGTTTTCAACCAAGTGCCTTGTCCTGTTTGCCCTCCTGTACTTTCCACAGTGTGAAATATATATCATGGGCACATCACTTTAAGTTTAACTGTAGCACAGAATGTAACTGGTTTAGTTTATCTGTTGACAGCCATGTTATGTAGCTGGTGATAGTCATTTTGGCCAAATGTAACTTAAAGAAGCTGTTGCAGTGTGTTAAGCGGGCCTGGGTTGAAACCCTCTTTGAAATCAACTCAATCAGCTTTTGATGATTGATAAAATTTTCCATGCCACCAAATGAATTGATCCGCCCATCTGACATCCTGATGGGATACAGCAGATGTTTGAGAAGAAGTGAGTGAATTTCAATCACCACTTGACCCAGAAATGCTGTCTTAATCAGTCTATCCTGACTCTGGGTATGACCTGATTACACCCTCTGTCAACATAAGCCAGCTGGAATGCTGTAACCGGAATGCTCATTGTGCCGTAGAGTCAGCGAAATGCCAACTGTACATTGGTAAACAGTGATAGGAGTGTGCTAACACTGCTATTTTCCTGTCACTTTTGATTGATCCAATAAACTGCACAGTTGCAGTCATAGCTCCTTTATTTATTTTTCTACAAACTGGTGACATTTACAAAAAAAATCAGTAAACACAGCACTTAAAGTATAATATTCACAACTGTAATCTTGTAAAAAATGCATTGCACTAATCAAATGCCATAAGATGGTGCATGACAATCAACAGAGTCCTGCTGAAACATTTTGTTTTTATTTCTGCCAGAAAAAATGAGCCACAAATGTGTATGATTTTTCAGTGTGTGTGCGAGCGTATGTGAGATTGTGTTTCATGTCATTGTTTTACGTCTGACAGACAGCATTCAGGAACGCCGCTCCTTCCTCATGCTGATTGGCTGATTTGGAACTGTTTGGAGCTGATTCAAGGCGGGGCTTATTAAACTTGTTAGCACACGATTGGTTACTGACGAGCAGCATCAACGAAACGCTCCAGTTTTCCATGCAGACAACCTGCCGACTGACTTCAGCCAACCTTTATCAGCTCATGTTAAAAGCAATGGACTGACATTTGCAATGTGGACATTGTCAGAATTTACACCACACACTCCATCCATGCTGTTGGAAACTTTGAAACGGTTCATGTAAGCACACACTCTGTAGCTTTTCTACTTAACTAGATTTCATTATTTATTCTGTATATTTTGTATATACTTATGTTCCATTATATCTTTGGTTTTTGTGTGCCTTCAGTGCTGTACAGAATATAAACAGAAGTTGTAACTGATAAACAGGAAATAAAGAGTTGCAATATTACATAAAGTTGGATTGAATTTATGGTTAGCAATATAATGTTCCATCTTGTAGATGCTGTACAGTGATGTGGAACTGCTGTAGCCTCTCTGCAGTGCAGTGTGTTGACTAATTGACGAACCAGCCACCCTGAGCTGCACCCAAAACAATGACATTCTCTCATTATGTTATCAGTCCTGCACAGTGCATATGTATACGTGCATGCATGTACTTGTGTAAACACCATTTGCTTGTTTTCCTGCTGCGTGAATAATTTAACCCCCCACGATGGCTCAAACCTAGTCCTTAATCACACAACAATGGCTGCAGGGTTTTTCACCAGCCTTGCCTTTTCTGCATGACTTTCATTTCCTCCTCTTCTCTGGGGAAAACAGCGGACCCTCTCTAATTCCTCCATTTTCTATCATAATTGATGTATCTGAAGCGTCTTTGCAGGGACACACACACACACACGTAACTTCAGTTTGAAACACTCGCGCACACAGACACGCATGCCTACAAATACAGATACCTCACCAACATGAATAAATAAATGTTTATACATTTGTATGCAGACACGCATCATTTAAGGTATGCACACAGGCAAAGCACACACACACACAGCAGGGAAGACAAATTATCCTCTGCAGCTTGATCCTATGAGACTCATAAGCAATATGCTTCTCTAAAGGTGAGACATTAACAGAGTGCATAACCGTGTTCAGAGACATTTTTTACTTTTAGGATTCGGCTTCAAATAAATGGAATCACTTCTGAACTAAAGCTCACCAGAGAGCCCATCTCACAGCAGAGCTACACTGCTGAATACATTTGATAAGATGAGTAAATAACCCATACTCAGAGAAGAGACAATAAAGTATATACAAATTGGACCCTAAAAAATGGACGGATGAAAAAGTGGAAGGTGCGGGGAGATAGATGTTTTTGCATTCTTAAGGGAAACGTTGCATTTCTTCCTGTTCAAATGAGGAAATGTTGTGCCAGGAACGGATACATTTAGGGATGTGGTTGATTTCCTACTTTCAGTTCTGCTTCATGCTTGGGTTTGGGCCTGTCTTGTTTCATCTTTAGGTTCTTCGTTAATCCAACCTCTCGCTCCTCCATAGCTCCACACTCACATCCAAATATGATCACAGCAAAAATACCAAACTCAAAATCAAAACGTCTACAAACCAAATGGTGACGTCACAGTGGCTCAGTCCACTTCTTTTGTCCATTATCTGCATGTAAGAGAACAACAATGGGGTAAAAGGAAAATACATTATAAAACATGAACATCATTACTGCATATAGTACAGCCTGTTCTTTGCTCACTTTCTTGTGAACATCATGGGGTTTTTGCCACATTAATCACACAATAATAATGAAAAATGGTCGCAGATTAGAGCTGAGTACCTCTTGTTTGGTAGAAGCTATGGGAACCTGGCTCTAATGACTGTGGCTGTTCATGTTTGGAGGCAGCTGCTGCAAAGAAACACTGATTATTCTTGCTGTTATCACATGTAATGCAATTATGTGGAACCGTGAGCAATGGTGCGAGTTGCAGGACTCATAATAAGCCCATGTGTAAAGGTAACCAATGGTCATAAAATGCATTGTTTATGCATACAAAGCACAGTCAAACAAGCTCACAGACCTGAACTCAAACAATGCACCAGTAACCAACTGTGACTATTTACAATTCATTTTGAACACAGCCTATGTTTGTTTTACACCGCAGCCAGACTGCAATCATGTCTTCTGACTTGTAATTACACACACTCAACAGCGCGGCCTTTCTACACATGAGCACTCACAAATAGTGCTTCTTATGCATTTATTATTGCAATAATAGTGTTTGTGTTGCCTCCATTAATAGTAGTGGACTTATTGGAGTGTCTCATTTGTACTGCAGATGATATATTAGCTTTGTTAGTGGGATCCTTTCAAAGAACAATCTGAAAAATCCATATGATCTCAGCCTTTTATTATTTTATAAAATGCTGTTAAAAATCGGTTACATCGTCCTCTAACCACAAGTCATTAATATTCATATCTGAGAGCACAACAGAACATCTCTTCTGGGCAACATTATCGATCCCTCCATCGCGTCCAAGACTTTCACCAGGTTCTTTGTGCTAAGCCGCAGTCAATTAATGCCTCACACGTTACATTATTCAAGCTGCACCTCTTTCTTGCCTTTAATTCCTCCTGACATTTAATGAACAGCGAGCGGCACAAACGCAGAACAATCGCACTGTTGGATATGATTGCTGGAGGACAAAGAGAGTTCAGTACGTGCAAGAGGTGAAAAGATGACAGTCTAAAGTTGAAATTGGCTGCTTTTACTGGTGGGTAAAGCAAGAGTTCAGAATTTGTGTTTGAGCAAATTATTATGTGTTATGGTTAATAAGATGAGCATATAATTTATATGTGAACTAATGACAGTTTTTCCTTTCAATATGCAAATTGAGCATTATGTAATTTTAATACACTAATTTGCATAAACTTTTAGAACAAAAACCTGAACACTGGATAAAATCAGGCTCGATATTCTTGTTTCATTTGATATCCTGAAAAAAATAATAATAAAAAGAACTATTACAAATATAAAAAAAACAGCTGAAAAGTATTTTCCAGATCATTTTCTGCTAAAAGATAATTATCTCAATAAATCTGAAAAATGTGACCAATTTTTAATTGCTAATTCTGTTTCACACTCTGAATTCAATACATAATTATTTCATGAATTCAGAATATTAAATATAATAAAATATTCTGAAATAATTATCTCATCAATTAAGAAAGATTCAGACAGTTATTTTGCTGCTTAAAGTTCAGCTATCTCTAAATTCAATACCTAATTATCTCATGAATTTAAAAAAATTGTTTGGAATGACAACTTTTTTGTTTCCCCGTTTTTGTCGAGCTGGGTTACTTAGTGAGCATCCTCGGCTCCTCTGCACATTAAAGAAACATTAGCATTCCCTTCCTGACATCTCTATCACTTCCATCCACCTGTGGTCACTTTAATTGATGGGGGATGATTTAAATGGAATGCACATCCATCAATCCTTCCATCCATTCATTTTTTATACGCACATTTACTCCTCAGGGTTGCAACTGGGGCTAGAGCCTTTCCCAGCATGCACTGCGGCAATGGAAGGCAAACGTGCATGAAATGCACATGTTTATGTAAAGTGATACGGAAGATTGAGCATGTTAGAGCAGAAAATTTGCATTAAATCTATTAAAATGTCAATTGATGTTGTAATGGCTGCCAAATGCATTGGCTGGTATTCAATAGACACCACTGGCTCATACTTAAAGTCCTCACTTTGACAAAAATACGACTGTTGACTGAGAAACGAAGCACATAAAAAAATCAAAGGGCGTGTATTCAAGGCACTGAAGTGACAGTAATCCATATCAAGTGTCCATAAGCTGTGTAGTGCATTCAGGATCCACGACCATGAATGAAGTGCCATTATGAGGGGTGACTTTGTCTGTCAGTACACCCTCACTTCCTGTCTGTTATTGAGCTTTACCCTGGGGGCGATCTTATGATGCTGGCTCGCCAAGCAGAGCAGCTTGCTATGAAGCCGTGGACATTGAACCCCTATCCTGTTGTTCGCTTGGCACACAGTTTAAACAGCAAGCCGGTGACCCAATTTTGCATCAGAACATCAGAAGTATTTAGTCATGGGATGTACTGTATTGAGTCTGTTGTTGGGAGAGCAGCCTCTCAGGTACACCGGATAAACACTGTTGTATGGAAGCAAAAATCCTCCCTCAAATCAAACGCTAAGACCGTCCTCTGACAGTATAGTGTTGAAATTGTCTGGGTCGGTTTTGTGATTTGTTTGCGCTGATAATAAGCCTCAACAGACCAGAATGCAGTGCAGCCTTGTAAGACAACACATTCTTCTGGACACAGAAAAGGTCAAACAGTGCGTTAATAGACAAAATTAAGAGATTTTGCTGCAATTTAATTACAATAAGTGGATCAAAAGTTTCGGAGTAAAGTCAGAGTAAAAATCTGACTCCAGGTACTAACTAACAGCCTTTAAAATCTTTGTTTTCTGAATGGAGTTCGGATCTATCAGGGCTTTGCCATGCAGATAAATCTGAACACGATAGGCTTTTGCAAAACAGCATTACATGAATTACTCGCTTAACTTAAAAAAGTTTGAACCTTTGCTAATTTGCATCCATCCTTAACCACTTATCCAAACTCTTGTTATGGAGGGCTGGATCCAATCCCAGCTAACATTGGGCGAAAGACGGTTTTGCAATACTGTCGCAGGGCTGATGCAGAGGTAAACAACCATACACGCTCTCAGATCCTGTTTAGACTTGGTTTTAAAATGCATCTTGGGTGATCGGATCACAAGTAAACAGATGACATCTTTGTTTATACCATCATCGTTGACCACTTGTGTTCATATGTCATTACTACTTAAACCACTTCTGCTACAAGGTGAAATTGGCCCACACACATTTATTACGTTGGATAACAACAACAACTCAAGTCGCTAGTTGCTATCTTGCTCGCAGAACCCTCGTAATCGGCCCAGTAATGATATGAATCCTCTCCATTTTTACAATCTTTGTTGCTCTGTCTGCAAGTAATCTGATCACAATGCATCTTGGCTGAAGAGGGATTTGTAAACGGGGTCTCATTCACTCCTACGGGCAATTTAGAGTCACCATATAATCCCAAGCTGCATGTCTTGTCATAAAAATATTCTCTTTGCATCTGGTGTAAACGTATCATTAGAAACTTGTCAAAATGTCTTTGCTATTAGCTTCACTACCTGCATATGTTGCATCTAAAAGTTGAAATGGAAAATACAGAAAGGTCACTATCTGGCTACAAATCAACCAGGGTACAGTGAAAGCAAGTAAATTACAGCGCTTCATCACCAAATAGCTCCTAGAATGTGTTGAACATCCCAGATTGATGATATATACCAGTAAAAGTATCTCAGGGAGGATTTCTCCCTTTAATCGAGTACATGCTGCATTTCATCACATACAGCATATGGCACAGTGAAAAAGGATGGGGAGAGATCGAGGAAAATGTGGAGTGTGAGAGATGTTATAACCGCTAGATTGATTAAATGGTGTGCAAAGTTAGAACTAGTACAGCAACAGATTTTATGGATGGTATTGATTTGTTCTGTTCTTTTAAAACTAAACCACATTAACTTGGAACCATCACTCTTTCCAGGGCCGGCTCGTGCATATAGGCGAAATAGGCGATTGCCTAGAGCGGCACTTCGGCGAGGGCGGCGAAATGTGGGCCAACCGGGGCCAACTCATGAGCAAAATCAACTAACTGCAAGCTCACTGCACTACGCATTCTGTATGATTTGCTGAGACATGTGTCAATCATGCTATACCTGTGGCCGCCTCACTCACACAAATCCCGCCCCCAGCTCTTACGAGCCAATCGTAGCTGCCGCCAACAATGTTGATTCTACCGGTATTTCTGAAAAAACTTCAGCGTGAGGAGGGACGGTAATGATGTCGAAACGACCAAAATTATCTGGTTCGGAATACAAAAAGGAGAGGATATTGAAGGAGCAAGCTCTCCAAAAACAGAGAGATTCTTTTTTTTAAATGCATTGATCCCGGGAGTTCTAGTAAGGATTACAACGAGCCTCCAAGTGCATCACCGACCGCTAACGTTAGCACAACTCTCACCGGTGCAAATGTTAGCGTCATCGCCACAACAGCAGACGGCAGCAGCCCGCAGCCTGGCTTCAGATCGATCGCCAAGCCACCGAGAAGGCCAGGATATTTCGAATGATCCTGGATGCAATTAGGAACTTTGCTGTGATGAAGGCCCGCCACCTACACTTCTGAAAGGTAAGCTTTATTTAGCTACTCTTTAGCCTTTTAAGTTGCTGATTATGTGGTTGCTATGTGTCTGTGTTTGATGCATATGAGAACGTGGTGTGTTGGAGAGATTTGCACTTTAGTTATTATTTAGTGAATTGCTGTAAATGTTTTGGAACCAGATTATTGGAGTTATTAGGCAGACCTGTGGTTTGGTTCATTATTTGTATGGATCCGCAAAATGCCCGCATATTGGGTCATACATATTTTATTGTTGACACTTTAAACACACTAGCGTTGCACTAGACTTTTTGCGTTATGTTTATAACGTATTGGCGTTTGTGTGTTGTTGTTGGTTTTTGCTTTGTTTATGACACATTGCAGTTTGTGTGTTGTTGCTGGTATGGACCAGTACGTTGCAAATCATGAAGTACACGATATTCCAATCAATAAATGTTATTAAATCACTTTGAATTAGATGGATTCAGACAACTAGATAGAGGATAATCCTTTGACGTCATTTTTTTCCACATGATACAACCCCACCACTGCATGACCAATGAGGGGCTATATATACCCATTCAGATTTCCATGAATGTGCAGAGGTGTGACACTGAGCAGAAAAGGCAAAGAGAACGTTAAAAAATGCAAAAGGAATTGAACATTTCTGGTTTTCAGACATTGAAATGACACATAGGAGTTAAATTTAGCCCAAGACCCAGATAATGATGTTACACTGAGGGCATACCAGATGTCAACATTTGTCAGTTTGATTTAAATGACGACTGCACAGAAATGTCTGCAGATGATAAGATCTTAATTCTATTATGTGTTACATTGTGACGGCCATGCTTAGTTAGTTAAAGAACATGTGATATCAAATCCATTGTTTCATAATTTCTATTCAGGCTAAAAGGAAGTGCAGTTTATTACAACAAATATTGATGCTTGTCGTGCGGTGGTGACCTCTAGTGGCTGAATCTGATCCACTGTCAAAAATACATACATTTAGTTTTTGTCGCTGCATTTCTTAGGTTAGCTCATGAACATGTCTGCTTCATGATAAATGCCACCATATGTTTGGCTAAATGCTTTTAATTTGAACTAACAGCAGTGGAAAACATTGGTTTGGATTATCAGTAGGTGTAACACTGGATAATGCATGATATCTTGCATAGGAATGGCAGACCCCGCCACTAACAATGAAAGGAGCTATAAAAAGAGGCCATGACTGAATGTAATATATTGAATTGCTGATTACGGCCATAAAAAGAGTCAGTAATTGTGCTTGATTTCATGAAAATATTAACTTAACCCTTTGCTAATTGCCTTTATGGATAGAGTATTCTCTCAATATGATTGACATTGGCCTGACAATTAGATTTGATTCAGATAAGGTTAAAAAGCATGCATGAAAGAACGTGAATTGTTTTGAAAAACAATTTTCATACAGGACCCTAGAGGTCAAAATAAAGAACCGGTTTGGGAAAAGCCTTTTAATGTTACACAGCCCCTTACTTAGACAGTATCATTTCATGTTGCTCCTCCTTTTACCCTTGGGCAGTCTGTAAAAACGTATGCCTGAATTAGTTCTGAAACTGCTTGTGCAAACGATTACACAGCAGCTCTTCTCTTTTTGACATGATTTTTTATTTATTTTTTTATTCCCATGTGAGCATCAGTGGCAGATGCTGAACGTTAAACAGAAAGAACGGTCAGATCCATATATAACTGTGTTCCTATATACATATATATATATCTGTACAGTGGGAGAACAAAAAGCTCAATGAACCTCATCCCAGAAGTGCCCTCTCTATTCAATGAATTGAATTTTACAGCCGAGAAAGAGCTGCATTCATGCAAAAGTAATATGCATGCAGCATGTATACATGGCCATAAGAGAATACTCTTTGTTACGTCTTGGAGCACATCACGCAGTGAGGTCGCCTGTGACATGCCCGTCTGCAGTAAGAATAAGGAGGGAGACAGCAACACCCTCGCAAGACCGAGTCACAAGTCACACTTGTGCTCTCCACATTAGAACAAATTTCCTCATGATCACGCTGCAGAAATATGAGATGGTAGCCCAAAGTGTTTCTAATAATATTACAAGCTAATGACCCTTTTCGAAAAGAGCCTGGCCCGGCCCACTTGGAACATTGAACAGGATCACTGATGGGCTTTCATGGCCCAAGAAGATGTGCGGCACAAGCCATCCGTTCCTTCCTCCGCTGAATGATGGTGCAATTAAATGTTTCATAGTGTGCCAACATCAGTACTACCACTGCAGTGCATCCCAGCTATCTTCCTCCTCAAAGAGCTGTCATGCAAAGCACAAAGAGATGAGATGTAAGCCCATTTCTTATTTCTCCCTCTTTTTTCTTCTGTTTTCTTCTGTTTGCCTCATTTTTTAACTTTGTCTAACTTTATCCCCCTCTTTGTCTCGGCACTCCAGAAGCACATCTAACTCATATCAATTAGAGGAGTAAACTTTAAACCTTTGCTCCCTAAATGATCTCCGTATGCACTGCAAAATGCATGTAATTGTTCCTCTCTTTGCTTCCTTTTCTAACTTATATGTAGAGGAGAGAAAACAAATGCAGACTCAATCACTGCACTTCTTTTAATCATAGTATAGCCAGCGTGTTGCAAAACATCACATCAGAAATGACTCGGTTTTGCAGAAATGCAAGTTATCTACAGAAAGCAGATTGAGTTTCTTTGTTCCTTTGAGGCATTCTTAGATCACAGGTATGCAGCAGGACAGTATGTGATCAAAAGTCGAATGTGGCGAGAAAGATAGGTAAACAAAAATCTTGAAATGTACAAATTTGTCGAGATATCGCTGCTTAAGAAGACAGGTGTAAATGCAGAATATAATGCATGAAAAGATGGTGCTTTGTACTGTATATGTGTTGTACAGTGTGTCACATGTATGATTCAACACACTGCCTTGAGCTGTTTGGGCTTTCAAACCCAGCCATCATCATAAATTCATGTCCATAAGTTACATACAAGTCATGAACTCCTGGAACTTCCAGGCACAGTATCACATCTTATATGAAATGAACTGACATTTTCTAAGACAAGAAGCCTTCAGGCCTGTAAGTGTTAAACATGTTCTCACCTATTATACTCATATGTCATGTTATTAATAACTGCTTTAACTACTTTCACATTAAATAGCAACATAAAATGGTGCTCTGAGTCTGTGGAAGTATATATTTCAAAGACTAAGATGGAGGGATGTGTAGATTCGATGGATATGGAGGTCAAAAGGTCATCGCAACACTGAAGTTTAGCTTGGCTTTAAAATGACGAGTTTCTCAAACTGCAGCAAATGTTGGGTCACAAAGTTGTGAAGTCAAAAGTGTTTTGGCAGATGCACAGTTACAAACTTACACATCAAAGAGCTCTCTTTTTAATTTGATGGTTTCAAAAAAAGACTACAGAAAAGCAGACATAATAACAGAAATGTGTTGCGACAGGATAGACAGTTGGACCAACGGACAGATTGGAAGGCTTTCCAACAGGGTGTCATTTGGCAGCGCTAATCGCTGTACTGTACATCTGGCTGGTTCTTTTGTTTGAAGAGGGGCCGCAGGCGCTTTGGGCCACTAAAGGGATCCCAAGTGAATAACTCTAAATGTCTGTCAACTCATCTGTTCATTCTTTGTTGTTGTAAAAAAGGCTGCAGTGAATTTATGCTACAAAACCACCTATGTGTATCGCGAAAAAATGTGTGGCTAAGTGTTTACAAAGCAAATAAATGTACGTAAATGCTGGAAGTGAAGGCGTTACGAGGGTGATGTGAGCTACGGAAGTTACATAAAAGAAGCATGATTCACAAACTGTGGGCCATGGAAGTTACGTAGAAAAATGGAAGTGACGAAAAAAAACTGAGGTTACTCAAAAGAAATGTGGGTCATAATAGCCTGCTTGTACAAACAACCTATGGGGTCATTTTTGGGTTGGACAGTCTTTTATTTTTATATGGTGAAGGCCTCCTTTGGATTTAGTGTTTCATCTGCCGCCAAATACAAAAATTCAGTCCATAAATGTGTTAGATCCACTGTAAATTGATCAATAAAGCACCAACAAAAACAGTGGAAAGTCGACAGCAGCTTACAGCAGATAATGATGACATGCTGCAGCTTTGTTCCACCGCATCAGTCTCCAATTGTTAAAACACTTGCTGATGTTTTCATCAAATCTAAGTGACACATATTAGGCACAAATCCACAGACCTGTCCCACAAGTCCATCCAAAGCCTGAATCACGCGTGACTCATAGGTCACATCCCCCAACTGTCTGGAGTTCCCCACTCTCTCAGTCTTCGTGACACACTTCCACCGGGTGTTTGGGGCTTAAGACCATCCCTCGGTGGAATCACTAAGTCCCTAAAGTCTCTTATGTGGATTTTTGAAGCCTCTTATTTGGAATTATAGCCAGTCCTTAATCTTGTGGATTTAAGAGGAAGGGATTGCTCTCAAAGAAAAGGAAAATATTGTGCTTACAGAAGAAAAACATTTATTTTGGTAAAACAGCAAATTAAAAAGCGACTGTAGGAAACATATTGAAACTGCAAACCTGTGAGGTTAATGTTACCAGTTTTATTCTCATAGCAATATATTCCATCACATCTGCTAAAGCAAGACAAAGCTGCTGCAGCTTCCACCTGCCATCCTTATACTGGAACTACTTTCAACTAAAGTGCAAATCCAGCATGCATTTACAGTGGATTGCAATTTTTTATTATTTTTTACTTCAGCAAACTTTAAATTCACACAACAATATCTGAGCATCTTTGGCTCTGGGCCTGGTGTGTTCCTGTTGTTGTACTCTTGACGTTAGAAGTCAAAACAATTAAGTCAGTCTTCAGCCATCGGCCTTGTTGTATAGAGGCTGCAAGAGTTGAGAGAGTAGGCGAATTTAAACACATATTCCTCCACACGGAACAGCCACTTTTTTTTCTCTTTTTCAAAGATCTGGGACATATTAAATATTTATCCCTACTGTGGTTTTAAAACCCACGTTACAGCCTGTGAAAAAGGAAAAAAAATCCCTAATTAGCAGTAGTTTTAAGCAGAACTACATATAATATGACTGCACAAGTTGTTCCATTTGGATAGTTTGTTTGACAAGAACACACAGACTTTTATTTTTTTTTTCATTATCAATTCTCAAGAGGGTTCAGGATGTAATCACGGACGGGTTTATAAAGCGCAGTGATTGCTGTACCTACACCTGTAATAAATGTCAGCTTTTCCGGGAGAGGACAGTAAATACTGGAAGCTGTGGAAGGCACACACAATCAAGAACACGGGGGGGTCATTAGTTTGGTTTATGTTGTTGCTCAGGCTGACACTGAGACCCACATGAATCCTGTATATTTACATACCACACAATGCACATATGAAGCCACACACGAGCCCCAGCTTGCTCAGGAATGACTGCGAGGACTTGATGCTACATGGCCCAGTACACATGGCTGCATATAGTTGGATGCTTGTGTGCATTTGTTCCTGTGTGTGTGCGGAGCCCCCCCCCCTCTACAGTTTGCCTATTTATGCTTATTTAAGCCAGCATGTGCTTTTCGATACCACCCACCGCAAATCCTGCAGCCCAGGCTAATTTGTTCCTGATGACAACATCACACACTCCTACACACCCACATTCACAAACACACGCTTTGTGAATCAGTGTCTCATCAGTATGTGGTTGTGCCTGTGTGTTGTGTGTATTTTTCTTTAATTCAACTTGCCTTGTGAATTTATATTTGGTGTTAAGGCTGACAGGGAAAATATATTATTTTTCTGCATTAAAATGACTTGAATTTACCTTTTGTCCAGTTTGAAGCCACATTTTTCCATCATTGTAAATATAACACACATTATATTACACACATTATACCTTATAATATTTTAGATCTTGGATGTTTTTAGCTATTCTAGCTATTCTAACCATCTCCTTCACGATGTCCTTTGTCCACCAAACTGCAAAGGGAAAATGCAGATTTTTAACGCAAAACTGCTCTAGTAGTGTTTTTACCAGTTTAAATCACTGTGTCTGTCCTTTTTTGGGAGGAGGAAACCTCTGCAGAAAATTCAGCTCCCAGAAAAAAGCTCATGAATGTCTGGATCTTTAGTTATCAGAGAAACAGGATGAGAAAATGTTAACAGTAACTCAGTTGGCAGCTCATCCAAGATGTGTCATGTCCGCCAAATGGCATCATATAACACTATTCATTTATTTATTCATTTCAGTTTAAATCCCCAGATCCATCTCTTTCCAAACCTGCTGATCATTAGTGATCAGAGAAACAAGCAGAGCAAATGTTAGCAGCAGTTCAACTGTCATCTGCTTCATGGTGTAAAAGAAACATATTTTGTGTTTTAAACACTGGGTCTGTGTGTGACCTTTGCAGATAATTTGGCTCTTAATAAAAAGGTCCTCAATGATAAACACTTCAGGAACCCAAACAGGAGAAGCAGAATGTGATAACAACTCCCAGACTGCTCCACAACATCACTAATCTCCATCTTTCTCAGAAAAAAAATGTCATATTTTGCGTTAAACTCCAGCATCCGCAAATGATCTGACGGACACATGTGAGCTTTGCACACGTTGCATGCAAACCCTGACTCCACACAACATTGCACAGACAAATGTGAGTCTAACCGACATGGTGAATCATGCCCAATCCCCTTGGAGCATTTTTGTTTTATTTTGTTTTTGAAGCAGGATATATGATGTGTTCAAGGGGTGAACAGGACACTGTTCAGGCTTTTGACACTGCATTGTCATCCACCCTGGTGCTCATGGACTCCAGCTCCAGTCACATTCCCTGTGAGCTAGGTCACACGCTCCAGCAGGAGTCCCCCACACACACACACATCCAAAGGTGCACAAGCATAAGGGGATTTGTGTAACTGGATACACACACTTCTGCTCAGCGGGAGCTCAAGCCTGCTGTCAGTTTGGTGAAAGGAGGCTGCGAGCCCCTGGAGTTTGGCCTCTTCTCTCCATATCTTCTGCCGGATTCTCCCCAATTCTCCTCACCTCCCTCTTTCTCTCTCCATCCTTTACACACTGTCAATCCTTCTCCTTCCGTCTCTTTCTCCACTCCCACACACTCTCTCTCTCCCACATTCCTTTCTTTAACACACACAAAACAAAATGCAGCGACATGCAACTATCTCTCCCATGCTTGAGTTTTCGAGCATTATCACATGCAGCCTCTTTGCTCCAACACCCTCCGGGCTATTTTTAGCCGCCTTGCAGCACCTTCACAAATGAGCCACAGCCTCCTCCAACTTAACCGGAAACTGATTATGCGGCACCCTCAGAAAGTTAGACGAGAAGAGGAGTAAATCTCCAGAGATTGAATCACTTTGATACACTGGGCTTGTGTTGCAGAACAGGTCCCTAAATCTTCAAGGAGATAACACTGATGTGACTGCAGTGCTTGTGTTCCTCGGGTCTCTCTACTTACTCTTATTTGGTTCCAGCTTGTTTTCCTGTGCGCATTACAACACTGAAATCACTCAGGCATTTAAACTATGTCCTTACAGCTCTTGCCTGTCAATCACTGTTAGAGCGTGTACTTGTAAACCCAGAGGGCACTTTTCAGATTTCTCCTGAACACATTCTCTTATTTTGCTGTTTTTATTGAAGCCGTCTGCCTGTTTTATTATTTTTTTACATGCATCGCAGGGGTGCCAGTACCGGAGGACATAAATGAGAGGATGACCTTTTGTTGCTGTCTCACTTTTATTTAATGTTGCTCCAGCTCTACAGCATTATGTATTTTTGGATGCGCTCACCTCGGTCGCCTCTGAAAACATGAGCCTCTCATTGAAGAAAGAGGTGCACGCTTTGACTTGCATATGCTGACTGCGCTGGTGGATTTAAATGAATGAATGCAGTGACCTAGAATCACAAACACATACAGAGTGCACAAACAGTCGTTGACCAAAAAAAGGAAAAGGACCCTGTGATTCTGTACTGAGACATGTTTTAGGCATTCCAGCTGACAGCCATGGTTGGAAACAGGGTTCCTTTCTAAGAAAGGCTGACGTAAAAGTGTCAGCTGTGTCTGCCCGATTAATTTCTCACAGGTGTGGCTCAAAGGACAATTGCAGCTGCCATTTTGGAGCCAATCAAAGACATTCACCCTAAAGGGAGGCCTCCTAAACTGGTGGGATAAGACGGATGATTTGTGGTTCAAATGTCAGCAAAGTATTTGATTGTTTGGGTGGTCTTACTATCTCATTTCAAAAGAAAACCTACAGAAGTAACATTTATGCTAGCAGGCAGATAATGCTGCTATTTATTTTGGTGTATTTTCACCAAAATAATGCACAAAAACTTGCTTAATAATGACTGTCAACATACAATGGGTAAGGGTTAGCATAATGGATATTCCGTAATAGTGAAAAAGCTTTACTTTTGACATATTTATTTTACAAAAAAAGCACTCACAAATGTAAAACTTGCTTAAAACAAATATACTAGCAAACAGAAAGCTAATGCTACTAACCATTTAAACATACAGAATGGGTTAAGGCTAGCATAATGGCTATACTGTAATAGTGGTAAGTTTTACTTTTGAGATTTATTCCACAAAAACCCACAAAAGATGCATTTGTTTCAAATTGAATAGCTAATATGCTGGCATACTCTCAGCAACAAGGATGTTATTCATTTCACATTGAGTAGATTTAACTTTTACAACCCAAAAAGTCCATGCTACATCTAAAGTTCAATAAAACAATTAGAGGTTTTAACTGGCATGGCTTGTCTCATTAAGAAACCAGCAAACTTGAAATGATTCTGCAGCTCGCGAGCAAAATGCTTCTTTAAGCAGTTTGATTGTGGGCAAAGGTGATTGATGAGCTCATAAAAACGGCCAGCATTACATCCAAATGACCAAGATATTGCCTGAGAAAAAAGTTGTCTGTGGGTAATGGCTTTGAGGAGGGAAATTCACCCTTAATCGCTGGTTTCAAGTGCAGTTTGGAACATGCAAACAAGCATCTACTTTCCTCTATCATGTTACTCTCAAGGACACAAAGGTAGGCAGAGGGTTACATAAATTTAAAGTTTATTATACATAACACGAACTACAGGTATGCAGCAGTCACTGTGACTTCAGGGCAGCTTTGTGCTAAATCATGGATAAAATATGAAATACAGTGACAAGCCTCCTTATGTGTCAAGATAATGAGGCACCGCAAGGTCATGCATAGGATAACACCGAAGGAGTTCCCGTTTTACTTGGCTCGACATAAAGCTGGGATCCCCACATGAGGCTCTTTTAAGGTGACGCTCCGGTTTGTCTTTCAAGGGCTACAAAACTTGGTACCGGTGCATGAAAATGTCAAGTGTCAATTACAGATAAATGGATGAAATACTGGTGTTATCAGGTTTCCTCACTGTGCGCTCAATACACAGTTAGGAACTGAGATGAGGAGAGAGGGATGCCAGCTGCAATGTAATATACAATTAAGAGCTTCACTGTTCAGTGCCAAAATATGAAATGAAAGATTTAATGTGATTGCAAAGTGTGTGAGCCGTGGTGTCCTGAGCGGGGACTGTGATGTTCAGCCTCTGAGTCGGCGCTTATTTCACGACTCAGCCACCCTTTTGAGTCATCACCTGTTTGAACAGAAGCTCAGTTATTTTAATCAACAAATGTGTCTTCTTACAGGCTTATGCAACAGCTCAGTCACAGGTGTCTCAGTCTATTTTTAATTTTCATTGTGTTTGCTAATGTGTGTAAATGGGCCAACCGCCATGCCTTTAACAGTTTCACAAAGAACTCAATCCAGATGATGTATAATTTATCTCATGCTCGCATCCAGCCATCCATTTAAGTGTTTGAATATACAGCAGAACAGCATGGTTATAAAAATAGATGATTGCATGGGATTATTCTCCACCAAAGGAGTTATGTCTTGATTCAATTGGTTTGTCAGTTTGTCAGAAGGATTATAAAATAATCTTAGTGGAAGGGTCAAGTTTTGTTGCCTAACCCTAACCAAACTGCAACAGTTTCACAACATTAACATTGTATGTTAACAGTTTCGAAAAGCATGTTTTCTTAAAATTAGGAAAGTGGCCATAAATGCATCTTTTGCCAAAAAAGATTCAATATATTTAAATTGAAAATGAAGTTTGTCTGAGGCAAAGACGTGATTAGTAGTTCTTCCAGCTGGATTCAGCATCAGCTGTATAATCCCAAAACGCTCATGTTTATCCAGGGTGTTTATTCAATGTAGCAATAGCAACTTTAGCAATTGTTTATATTTAAAGTTTAAAAACAGTGAATAAATGTAAGTAAATGCTGGAAGTGATGTAGTGAGTCAGAAGATAAGTAAAAAACGTAAATGATGTAAACTAGATAATACATGTGCCCAGCTCCAAAAAAGGATCCCCATTGACTTTACATCTGCATTGTTTCAGTGCTGGTTGCACGAAATTTTGTGAGATCAGGCTGCCCAATCCCAGGCATCATCTGCCTTCACCAACCTAGGAAAAAAACACCTCCAATGTATCCACTGATGAGCTCAACATGATGGTGTCACATGTTTTGGTTCGCTGATTGACTGAAGGAGTTTGTCTGTCAAGACAAGTACTCCCGCCCAGCTCCTGCTCACTCAAAGCTCTTGAAAGGCCAGACTGTCATGTAGAGCAAACATAAATGTTGAAGTAGAGTGATATGATGGTCTTACCATGCTCACAGAACTGCAGGCTGTTTACACAGAGCAAAGAGGAGTGGACAAGAGAGGTGCTACGAGGACGGTAGCAGAGGTTTCTCTGTGTGGTCAAATGGGTTCATGGACTGGTTTTGGCATGAATGCAAAAAACGTATGTGGTTAACTTGTTGGCAATGTTTAAAAAGAGAAAAAAGCCACAGACTTATTTTAAAATCCAAACACAATAAACATGTAAATTGAAATCATCTGCGGCTGTGAACTCAGTCATCATGCAGCAGAAACATGAAACAGTGCAGTGTTTGAAGAAGAAGATGAGCACACAGTGTGGCACTGCAGCTGTGTGTGGTTTGAATGACTTGGCCAGATAAAACTTGATTATTCTTGTCAGCTACTTACTGTACTGCACTCTTCCAGCAAGTTGTCAGTATGGATTTTGGTATGATTAATTACAATAGGTGTTATTAGGTGGAAAAAAATTCTAGACACATCCCACACACAACTCCAAGGTAGCTCGCTCAAATAAATTCTCTAACACAAATCAATAGTTAGTGCAACTGCATGGAGGGAAATATTTACATATTTAGATTTTATATTTGTTTGCAGTAACAACTGCTGCTGCTGGAAATGCCAGCTCATTGGTACCATTCCAAAATGTCAGCTCCGTAAGTTGCATATTATGCCTTATTACATTTAATCATTTCCATCACAGTGTGAGCACTCATCTTTAAGAGCCCTCATCTTTTACTGTGAAATACACACCAGTTTAATTATCACAGTTATGGAAGTTATTTCTAAAGATAAAGGGAAGTTTCAATAGGAAAGCATGGATGTGACAAAGTTTGACATATTTCGAGGGATTTCTCTCAGACGGAGACTTCATACACCTGTCTGTGGGTGTCAGGTGATTGGCAGTTAGCAGAGTGTAAATAATGCAGCACTGATATGAAGACACTCAACTGTGGCACAATGAAATAACGATTAAACAAACTCTGACAAAACCAAATTAAGATTTCATGTTTACTATGATGGATTACCTAGCTGGAGCTGTGGCAATTTTCAAGTTGTTTCAAGTACAGGATTGAGTGGCAGCAAATAGCTTCTTCTGAAGGGATGAAAACAAGCCTCGATATCAGGGTGTGGAAAAAAATCCTTTAAGCTGGCAATCTCAATGATTGATTTTTCTTTTTCTTAAATTTGTGCTTGCCGCCCTAGAGTGGCTCTGTCCCTCTGTCAGAGGGTAACGATTTTGGTTGAGGAGAACTTAAAGAAAAATGAGGCCACATGTATTGATCATTAGGGCCTGATGAAGTCGTCAAAGAGTCGAGCGGAGCCGTAGTAAGCAGGCGATTACCATTTAAATAACCACTCCTGGATAAAGAGGCTTGCTGTCCAACAGCCCGCTGCCACAAGAGGGAGATTAGTCTCATTCTCCGGATTTATCGAAGAAGCCGGTGAAGACCCAGCAAGGTTTCTTTAAGGACATAATCCCCCACTTTGCCCCCCTACCCCGTCAGCTGACAGACGATCCGGCTCAAACCCTGAAGGTTGTTCTTGGATCAGATCTTCTGATATCAGACTCAACGTGGACCTGTTCTGTTCATTCCTCCTGTTTGATCAAGCGGCCGCCCACAAGCTCAGGGGCGCGTTAACACTGGGAACAGTTGAAGCGTTCTCATTGACTGCACTTAGCATGACGGACTTTATCATCACGGGTGACTGTTTCAGGTCATTAAGTCCTTTTGATGTTTGGTCTTTTTTTTCATCATGTATTTTCTATTCATAAGTGTGCCAAGAAATAAATAAATAAACATAATTTCAAGGCCTAGAAGTACACAAGAGGGTGCGTGCCATGTCTTGCAATGTTCTTGTTTGAATTTCCAGTCAGTCCAACAATTTAATGTGTGCAATATTTCTGAAATGTAATGGGATCTTCTTTGGCTAAAGCTAAGACCTCCCACCAAGTTTCATTACTATTGAACCAACATTAAAGGGAAAAAGGACAAAAAGACAAAGTGGAAAACATAATAACAAAGTCAATTTTACAAGGAAATAGTTTTTAATATTTCCAAAAATTTCTAAAGTTTTGATATTTTTTAGAAAAAAAGTTTTACAAATGTGTAATATTTTGAATCTTTCAAATTAAAGAAAAAATAGAATAAAACTCATGCAATTTCAGGAATAAAGATGTATTATTAAACTTGAAAAATAATAATATTTGCTTACATTTTGAGTAAAATAAGTCATAATCTTAAAATCTCTTGTGTTTGCTTTTTTCTATCTTTTTTCTTCCATAAACATTTGTGATTATAGATATAGTTCCAACTTACTTGTTAATTTGTAGACAATTTGGAACCCTATCCCTATTCCCTGAATATTTTAATATTAATAATAATATGAATATCCAAATAGATTTTTGTTATTATTCATATTGTTATTATTTTAAGTATTTTTATCAGTATCAATAATATTCATAATTATTCTTAATGTATTTTATTTAATATTTAAATCAAACAGTAAATAAAAAGTTTATTACAATTCAATTTCAGAATTGAATTGTAATTTTATTTAATAGGAAAAATGCTATTAAAAAGAGTGTTTAATTTATTTTTTACTATTATTTATTTAATATTTCAGTCTCTTTGACTTATTTTTGTATCCTTATATTTCGTCATATTTATTTCTATTTCTTTTATAGGCTTTTGTTTTCTTGGTTTTGGCTATGTTTCCTGTTTTAGTTTGTAGTAATGTTTGTATGTGCACTGTGTCTGTTTACTTCCTGTCTTTGTCAGCTTTCCCTCCTTTTCTCCTCCACACACCTGCTCCATATGTTTCATTAGTTCTCCCCTTCTCCCCTTCTCCCTTAGCTCCACCCTGCCAATCAGGTCCCTGCCTGCCTCACCTGTGATTCTCCAGCTGCCCTTCATCTGCTGCTGTTTGCTGTCAATGTAAGTCCTGGTTATTATTTATTTCAATCTTGCACTGCCTAATCCTGTTGGGCAGTTTTTGCACTCACTCTGACAAAATCTTATTTTTAGAAAACACTAGAAATAATACATGAAAGTGAGTCATGATATAAGCTTTTCTCAACAACATCCATGCCAATTACATAAGAGACTGATATATTGGTCTTGCTCTTTTATTTACAAGTCATTTCTACTTATATTGTAGAATAAACTCCACAAAAGAGTTACCTAAAGGACCAAGGAATCCAATAGAAACTTGAGCCAAAACATGAAGAAACAGACCGAGACTGAGAGTTAGTATAAGAGCCTTAAAGTCAGCAGCAGCTGAAGTAAACATTCAGTTGTAGGTATTGATCAGCCCTCACAGATAACTGTTTTCAGTGGTTTTCCATCTGCAACTTGCCAGCTACCTTAACAGGTTTTCAGGTCCAGTGTTAAATAAAGAGTCAAGGTGTTTATCATGTACATAGTCTCTTTGATTGGATTGAGATGAGTGTTACTGTCTCCCAAGTTTGCCAGCGTTTGGCTAACACTGTATCTAAATTTAACATTAACTACTAATATAAATGACCATGTCATGTTTCCAGTGAATTAAGTGGTGTCTAAATTTTAAAAGTTCTAAAGTTTACCAGAGTCAGTAAAAGGACGCTAATGCTAGTGAATTAGTTGTTTGTTATCTTTGTCACGCTGTAAAATAATGGGAACTGCTGTTTTTTCGAGGGGAACATGGATGTTTCTGGGTAAGCCAAATGAATATCACCATTATCAACACACCTGGACAGAACGTTCATCCTTCACAATAAAATACAGTACGAGGGAAATGCAGACTCATCAGAGTTAGTTTTGAACTGTGATTAGACATTATTAAAGGGCGACATGGCGGGTGTAACCGTGTAGGGCAAAAGTACCAAACGGAGACCAACTGGTGAAATAGTTACTGTACTTCTGATTTGTTTCCTTTTTTTCATGTTAAACACTGTCTTGCTTTGTTTAAGTGGACTCCTATAGGCTGCTGGCAATACAGTCTGTGTCAAACCACATGGAATATAGGGCAGAAAAACTGGATAATAGTCCTTTTTATGAGATTTCATGTGATGTGCTCAAAAACCTGGGTTAATTTACGCGACGTGGTGCTTTAGAATATGTCTCCCCACAGCAGGGGAATAATTGTGACCTAACAGTTCATACTGAGTGACGTATGAGTGTGTGTGATCAGCCAGCTTGCCACGCACTGGCAGGAACTTCCATGCGAGCACGCCGATGATGTATCACTTCCCAGCAGAGATTTTCAAACATGCTCATCATCAGTGGGAGAAATAAAGTGTGAATTGTGTGGACTAAGGCCGTGGACTGTTAACATGTGATTCACACAATCTGCTGTACAGTGCATGAAAGTAATACACCCTTAGGGGGAAAAGGAAAGCATGTGGGCGATCAGGGCTGCGACTCAGAGTTCATGTGCCTTATGTTTAAATAACAGCTTTTATTAGACTCACTGTTTAAATGCAGAATCCATTCTAATGGCATTCCAGTGATGTTAGGTAGTTAATTTATGTTCTGTCAACATAAACGTGAATGTTGTGTTGAATATCCAATGCAGACAGTCAAAGAATTTGCTGGTTAAATCTAGAAACGTTGATTGAGGCAGATTACTTTAGCCAAGATTACTGTCTTGAAGAGTAGTGGGCTTGGTTTTTTAACAGTTGTGAAGATATTGGTATCATATGAAACTTGACAACAAAAGGAAACACTTTGGTGGAGGAAAATCTGGATAGCTATCTTAAGGTGATCCTTTTACTGAAAGATATCGGATAGAAAATGGGTTTATGGGTACCCTCAAGTCTGCTTTTGCTATCTATCCCATGCAGTTTGGGGGCAAAAAAAGCATGCAGTTCTTTCCATGTGATATGCATGTGTTATTTTCTAAATATGGTGTATTTAGATATGTCTGCATACTGGTGAACGTGTTCTTGTAGCGGGACCATTTATGAAAGTTGACCTTGTTGTATAAATTAAACTGTTATGACCTATAGGGCATGGACAGGATGTATTGCTTTCCTAGATTTGTTGTCGATTGTCGACTGCTTACCTGCTATGTCCCCATAAATATTCCTTGTCCCCACTTAAATAGTCAAAAATGTGTACATGGTGGGTGTTAAGGGGTTAAAGTTCTAGCATAAACAATTTTTGCATCTCAAGTGCTTCATTTCCTCCATCGACAGCTGCAAACAGCTTCCATATGGAGGATAAGAAATCCTGGTTCTTCAGCAAGTCCAAACACTGATGATGCAATGTAAACTGTCAAAATACACAACCTCATTTGGGACTGACCTCGCTCAATTTCCCCAAAAAGTTTTAAAAAAACCATGAGAAAAAATGTTCTTTTTTCTACGGGACACTGGTGGTAGCTACCTTAGAGGTTCATTTCCTTTTGCTTTCTTCTCCTTTTGAACACATACACAGAAGACTGGGGGAAAAAAGGAGCCCTCTGTCAGTGGGCCGCTTTCATCTAAATCAAAATTATCAGACTGAACTGCATTGAACTATCATTGGAGCCGAACCGCTAATGACTCAGGATCTCTGGCTTTAGGAAAAAAA